>VZRI01007462.1:294144-321644 GCA_013397515.1 Upupa epops | reverse complement strand
TCACTCATTGGGAACCACGTCCCCACAGTTGTATAAAAGATGAATAGAATCATGTACAACCGACCTGGCTGCTGAGGCTCAGCATATTATTGTTCCAGCTTGTTGAGCCTCATAGAGCGGGAAGGGGATAGAGGAAGGGATTTGAATAACATTGCGCTTCAGAAAGAGATTCATAATTTTAGTATAATCAGCGTGTTGGGCTGCTGTGTAGTGACAGGTTGAGTTTATTTCCAAGAGACGATTCTGTGAAATAGGCCATTAAAGCCAGAAAGCCCTATGCAGGGAATGGCTGTGTGGTTTCCGTGAGACTTGCCATCCTATATCTTTCTGTCCTCCCCCTTTTTTTCGGGTGATGTCTGGATGCTGCGGGTGCAGGAATCGTCACTTGTCAATCCAGTGTAATTTAATGAGTCAAACCTGGATTTTAAACCCCCATTACACAGAAAAATGGTTGATTTTGGTGAAGCAGTAGCAGCACAGTGCAAATTTGTCTCTTAAAGTTGTGCACAAAAAGCAGATGTTTTTAAAATGCCAATAAAACTGCCAAATGCTTTGGTTGTATTTTGGTCTCATCAGAGGACATGATGCAATTGGCTTGGTAGCACCAAGTTTTCACCCTCCGAATTTATGATGGTCTGTAAAAGATAAAGGCAATTTGAAATGTTATTGCTGCCTATACACAGTTATTTTGTTCAGCAGGTTTTGAAAATTTGTGAGAAATGGTCAATTGTTTGACATTCAGTGTTGTTCGTTCAGCAGCCTTTTGTATTTCAAGCATATCTTTTAATACTGAACTTTTACAAGAAGGGCACTACTTCCCACGTAGTGCTACATGGACTGGATGAACTGTCATATCATTTATTGATTCCATAACCAGTTATCTCACTGAGGTGTCTTATAAAAACTGCTGATAGTGATTTGGAAGAAGGCAGGGAACACAACAACAAAAAGGAAAAGCTGTTCGAACTACTAGTACAGTATCTGAAAGACTGAGAAACCAGCATGTCTGTGCAGGGCTGCAGTTATTTATTATTCCTCTATCTTAAACATATACCTTGCATTGACCTGATTGGGGGATTCTGTTTGGTGCCTTTAACTGGGTTGGTTTGTTTTGGGGGGGAGTTGTTTTGTATTTTAAACAATCCATTAAATAGTAGCAGATATTACATAGGTTTCATCAACATGGGCTTGAGACTGTCAATCAAGGCATTTGATTTTGCTACAGTAATAATGGCTAAAGTACTGAGTAACTGAGTAAACTTCCCTAATACCATGATGTGGAGGGCTCGGTTTTTCTGTTTTCTTTGCTTTTTTCCTTTTTTCCCCCCAGCTTGTGATGACAATACATGGTTGGTTAATGCTTTGAAGCATGAGTATGTTTATCTTTTTTGTGACTCATGGTGCTGGTTAAAGATGTGACTGCCCCATCTGCTCACTACCATTCTGCCTGGTGGGGGGATAGTACATACAAATTCCTCCCTATTTGCTGTAGAAAACAATCATTTTGTCAGTGACAGCCCACCAGTGTAAAGAGTTTAATCTGAGTGAATTTGCTGAGTAGAAGTTTTACTGTTTATACCTTAGCTAATTAATTTCATTAATGAGTTATTGTAAACGACTTGCCAAGATGTTGTTCCCTGTATAAATTGTTTAGTTACATTTCACTTTAGTAGATAATGATTTGTGATTTTTGGAATTATTGATGACACTGATATTCTAAATCATAAAGCTTAGATAAGGCATTTTTTTTTTAGAAGACTAGTTGATTTTCATAGGTGGGATTGCTGCTCCCCCAATAATTACACTGGAGCGGGTCTTCACAGGTACCTATGAATTTTCAGGAACAGTTGAGGAGACCTTAACATCCTTCTGACTGCAAAGCTCTGCTGACTTCTGTGTAGTATTTTTTGCTTCATACAGTGCCGGCTTTCTCTGAGCTGTAGAGGCGGAGTTATAGAGGGGTTAATCAGGGCATAAGGATTTCCTAGTCATTCTTCCATTTTGTAGGTTGTACTCTGTGCGTGACTCTGTGTGCGTACATGCACATATCAGAGATTTGCTCTTGCTCTGTGAATGCTCTCAGTATCCTCTACTTGCCTTTCCAGATGTGTTGGATACTGTTTTAACCAAACAGTTCAAGAGGTAACTCAAGGCTAAAGATTTAGATCATTACGCTTCCCATGTTCTTGGACTGCCTGTCTGTCATGGTGATTAAACTTTGTACCTTATTTTGATGGGCTAATTTTACTCAAGACAGATATTAAGTCTTGAGAAGTCTCCTGCAATGTATTTTACTGCCCAAATGCAACAGAAAACAGGTTTCTGCTGCATGTATGAGTAACATGAGGGTGGTTTCCCCTTTCTCCATTTAACAATTTTGTTAGCATCTTTCAGTCTGACAATGCATCTTGATATGCCCATCTGACTGAGTTACTGTCCTTTGGCAGTGTGGTACCACTAGTGTCATCTCTGAGAACAGACATGTTATTGCAGCCAAGATGGTAGATCTTGGAGATAGAAAGAAGTGATGCTTGTAGATGAAACTAGACCTGTGAAGAAGCAGACATAACTTTCCATCTCAGTCCATTCCTCTGAGCCAGAGCAGAAAGCTCACTTACTCTTCAGATTGTATCATCCAGTCTAATAAAAGGTATAATCTCTTTCTGCATGTTGTTTATCCTCTATAATGGGTTTGGGTTTTTCTGCAGGTCCCTCCTATCCCTTTAATGTTCACTTCATTCCCAGTAGAATTTGAGAAGATGAACCTAAAAGCTGAACATCAGTTGAATTAATTCCTCTAAGAACACTAATGTGTGCCTCCTTACCTTGTGACATAGCCACTGTATTCAGAATATTGCCCTAAGTATAGAGAGAACAGCAGCAGACTTTGGCATGGGCTGATAATTTTTTTTGTTTTTAAAATAAAGTTAGGATTTGTTTTTAAAATAAAGTTGAGCTTACTAGTGCAATGCTGCATGTCGATGGTGATTAATGAAATACATTATCCTAAATTCATACAGTGCTGCAATGATTTAATTTGCTTTGCTTTAAAATAAATATTAAATAAGGAGTATTTTGATTCAATTGAAACATTTGCTATTATATGCTTTTGAAAATGTAAATACAGTGATCATAAGGTAAAACGTCACTGTTTATAGTGAACAACGTATGCATTGCTGTTGTAAAAAGTACTGTGGTTTGTTTTTAGTGCCTTGCCAAATCAATGAGCGTGTTTTGGACATTGTTTAGCCTGCACTGGCTCAGAGAGATGTTCCTTTTCCAGTATTAATAGCGTCTAACACCATTGTTTTTCCTGGCGTATACTGGAGAGCACGCAGAGCAGGCTGAATTCCTGGGCAGGAACATTGTCTCGAGCATTTGCTTTATCTGTTCATTCCAGTAGATGGCTACAGTTCACTACCAAATAGTGGCTATAATAGATTTTTTTACAGTAAGTAAATCAGAAGATGAAGGTTGAATTACTATAAATGAGTTGACCTGTACATTTTTCTTGTTTCATGTGCTTAGTCATATACTATTCACTATTTTTCTTATGTACACCTTTTTCAAAGTACNGTCACAGTTTTATAATGCAAGAGACTCTTCTGTGTGTCGCAGCTCTCTAGTATTTCTAATTGTGCATGATTAGAGCAATGCTGATACCCTCCAAGTGCTGAAGGAACTGAATTACTGAAAAGCCATTTGTTAGTTTTATCAAAGTGGACGCTCCCAGAGTCTCAACAGTCTTTTTAGTTTGTTTCTGGTTTAGGCTCTTTAAATGGAAACTGGCCGTTTATCACTTGCTTTTGCCAAGTTGACTTTAGCTTTTATAGAAGCAGATGTTTTCTAGTAAGCCTTTGCAGCATTAAGCATGAAGCGGTGACTGTAACACATACCAAAGTATGTTTTCCCTTGCATTTCATCCGTGTTGTACTCTGCAAGGTTTCATTACCCTCAGTTCCTATCCAGGTCTTTCTTTTTTCTAAACGTAATTTGCATACAACTAAGTTGATACAAAGGAATTTCTTCTAAGCCCCTGGAACAGCAGCTTGCTTCTGAAAAGCTACTCATTAGCAGTTCGCAGAGTGGAATCCTTTCAAAGGTACATTACTCGTTTGTACTGTATCAAGTATCTCTCAGTACAAAACTGAAATTAGGTTTGCCTTTCGACTCTTCTCAGATCGAGTGATTCTGAATTCGTCATGTAAACCTAGTGAATGTTTTGCTTTAATTTTCAATGAGAAACCGACTTTTATATTTGTACTCGTATTTGCTGGTAAATGCTACTGGCACATCGCTTTAATTTTCTTGTATTACTTTCACTTTTGCCTTACAACAGCTACAAGCCGAGCCCAGCAATTTAGGGTGCAGATTTTTTGTTATTTTACAAATGAAAGAGCCATTTTTTGCATTAACTGCTATGCTGTGCTTTCGCAATTTTAGGTCCCTTTGCAATCAACTGCCAATTTATATAGCTGGCTACAACTGCTTAATCTATTATTAATAAGCAGTGCTACTGAGCTCTACAAATGATAAAAATGGTACCAGTTTTATACAGGATTTTCATATTCATATCTAAACTACATACAATAACTTTGTTCTCTACCATGAAGATAAATGCCTTAATTATTTATAAATTCTGTATATTTTATGGTATCACTTTAAGGATTCATTCATTATGCCTGCAATATATTGAGAGGCCTGAGCTGTAACTAAAATATTTTTCATTTACCCATTTAGTTACAATGTCATAGTCTTAAGAGCCAAAATTTAATCTGTTTACAAAATACTTTTACGGTTTAATACTGAGTTGAGTATTCTAGAAAAGAAATGAATGCAGTGTTATTCCTATGATCTAAAATTGACTATTTTGGATTATATGTGTAAAATATCAGCTGCCTTGAGTGTTTAGATTTTTATTGTAGCCACATGATTCAGTGAAGGAGTTTGTCCTTTGAGAGGGAAATGTATTTGACCCCTTCTTGAGAGCATATACAACAAGTTCATCAAGAATCACAGATTTTAATGAGGTAAACAGTGTCAGTCCTGTCCCCTCCGGTGTTCCTCCATGGAATCAGGACGTGCCTGGTACTAGGTCCTTACACTGTTGGCTGCCCTGTAGAGCACCTGGCTGTGTTTAGGACATCTCAGTTGTGAGATGGATTGTACCTGTAGGGCAATTACAGTCAGGACAAGGAATGCACAATAGGAAGTCCCTAGAGCACTTTAATGGGCTGTAGAAATAAAAAAAATGAAAGGAAAAATTTAAAAAAAAAAAAGAAAAAGAAAAATTGGAAAATTACTAAGGTAACAATGGTGCTTCTAAGAATATGCCGTGAGTTGCTGAACAGGATTTGTTTAGGCTGTATTTCTAGTTATGTAAACCTGTGTCTAATCGCATATTTAAATTTATTGGAAACCCCTTTGAATTTGTTTTTCTAATTATTTTGGAAGAATTTTGTAATTTATTAAGCATGTTCTCTGCTGGTATTGTGCAGTCTGCTTCCCAGATTAAGCATTCCCACAAATGACTCACTAGTTGCAGGGAATCAGACATTATTATTACTATTTTGTGTTTCCCCCCCCCCCCAACTTTTGGGGCTTTAATTTCAGTCGAATTGTTACAGACTGAGATTATTTGATCACACAGAGGGAGGCCGGTCCCGCCGCTAGGGAGAGCGTGAGGGAGCGATGCCCAGTGACTCCCTGCTGTCCCCATGTAAACGACAGAGTACCCTCACCCCCAGCAGAAGCACTTGTGTGCTACAAACAGATTCACACATTTCATTTCTATTGATGATCTTTAGACGTAAAACATGGGGCCTTTTTCAATAAAAATGAATTCTTTGTGTGCAGATTGCGATATACTTGTGAATGCATCCAGTTAGTGGTAAACTTAATTAGTGTAATTCCAATTGCCAATGCATCATACCTGCCTGGTAGAGAGGTGAACATTTTTAATGTGATAGGAGCTGAAAAGCAGCGGCTTGGCACTATCTAATTATTTCCTTAAAGGTTGTTCAGCAAATGCCATGTGTTTTACTAACAGTGTGCTTGAGTGGAGCAAGACAAGATATTTACATTACAGCAAATCAGGAAATGCAATTGTCTTTAAAAAGCGTTTTGATAGTTTGGATTCAGTGTGAGGATGTGCCTCAATATTTAACTTTTTACTATTTATAGTAAATGTCTCTTTAAACGGTGACACAGACAAAATGACACTCGTTTCCTTTTACTTCCCGATCTGAGAAGCTTGTATTTAAATGAGATAAGTGGTAGATGTAACAAACTTGTGAGTTCTTTCATTCCACCTGGGGATTTAAAAAAAAAAAAAGTGAAACCCTCTCGTAACAAGTCTATTAGGGCGGCTGACATCAGGTCTACATTATACGATTGTTTGCCTGGGGTGCTCTCATAAAAAATAAAGCAGAGCTTTATACAGTTATAGTCTGCACTAAATTTGTGTTCAACATCCATAAATAAAATATTCAAGTCTTTTCTGAAGAAAAACTGTTGTTTTGAGATATTTGCAGGCTCCAAAAAAATAAATGCCACAGTTGTGAAGACTAGACAGTATCTCCTTTGTTTTTGCTTTTATTTTTTAACGATCATCATAGCTGCTACATACCTTCACTATTGCCTTTGCCTATCTGGAGGGATGGAATATACAAAGGAGATTCTTTTTGTAAGGCATTTTCATAAAATATCAGAGAGAAAGCCACCATCTATGTTGCACTGTGTTTTGGTTCTGAGTAAGCAAACTGTATGCCTAATGATTTCATAAGAATTTAATACTGTGTGTTTTACAGATGGAAAAATGTTGATAAATTTAGGTTAATTTCAACTCTATTTATGGAACTACTTATGCATTTTTTAAAAGAAACAGAGTCTTCTTAAATTATATATAACTTGAAAAAGGGTCTGTTGTTTATTTTATTTTAAATATTAGATTGTCCCTGAACGAGGCAGAAAGAGCGTTATGTAGAGCACTACTTATGGAAACAGCAAAGTAGTAAATCTGTGCTGCACTAAAGAAAATGTTGTATTATTCTGATAATATTTGACTTTTGCACAATATTTAAATGCACATTAGTATAAATAGGAATGCTTAACTAAAACACAAGCTCACCGTGTAGGCTAATGCATTACTCTTGTATATTTGTACATGAGTGAGCAATTATTCTAAAAAGTTTATACATGTGTTCCAGTGACCAAACTTGTATTAGAACAAACTGTTCAGATAGTGGTGACAGAAGACATGGTTGATGGTTGTGTTTGAGAAGGAAATGGGCAAAATATTTGTGGATCTTTTAATGATTACAGTTCTTGATAGCTTTCATAAGAGTGCACATAATTTGTGACAACTCTAATAAAAAAACGTGGCAGCAAAACTTTCTGAGTTAGCGGCAAAGTAAATGGGGCAGGTTTTGCATTTTGAACAGAAATCTTACGAACTGTGATTGAATTTGTCGTGAAAGTGTGTCAGAATTAATAAAGTATTTACGTGCAAGGTTGCTGGGCTTTGCAGACTGGTTAGGGCTGAGGATTGGTTAACATGAAAAGTCATTTCTGTGCATTTGGTACTAGACAGCAAAGGACAAATGTACTTCTGTGCATTTCGGATCATAATGCCATTTCTCATTTCAAACCATTTTTGTCAGGACACCAGGCAAAACAATGATGCTTTGAGGACGTAATTAAAGATATTGTTCAAAGAACAACTTTCTGCATATTTGAATTATTACTGTCATCAAAATCATACAAATATGGAAATATGATTGCCAGAAGCACATAAATCAATGATCAGCATGGCCTCAAAATCCAATAAATATGTAGAGTTAAATACTTTAAAATGCAAATTGCATCTGATAATTTGCATATGGTGGAATTTAAAGGAATTTTTGTTGCTTAACAACCTCTAAGGTAGCAGTTAGGGCTACGGGTAAACATAGATTTTTTTATTCATCATTGGTCAAGTTGCAAGATTTGATAAATGATAGGAGACTGCTTTCCTTGGTTAAAATGACTGCATTCTTTACTGAATCCTGAAACTGCCTTGAAGTCATCTGAATAATTAAGAGTTAATTATTCTTCATCCATCTAAATCAGAAAAGGACAGATTTAGGGAAGGAATTTATAATTTTTGCCTCACGTCCTGTCACGTCGTAATGTGATAAACTAAACTGACTCCAAATAATATCTAGTGACCTTATAGTAATTACGCCTCACAAAACATTTTTGTTGAAATTTTTTAATTGTTTACATCGATTCCAGAAACTACATGTTAACAGACAACAGACTCTGAAGTTTCATTGTCTTCAAAAGAAAGCAATGTAAAATTCCTGTTCCATTACTATTCTAGTTTAGTTCTATCCGGGTAGATACTGTGCAAGGTCTTTTACATTTTCCCCCATTATAGTGCCTCTCTCTTTTTGCTCTCTGTTTTGATCTTTTTGTAGCAAACCATTCTTTTTAAAGGAGAATGAGCATGTGCATCGAGAATGTAACTTTCCTTTAAAAAAACTTTCTAGGCTTAGCAAAACCAGTCATTTGTCTGTGGCATCAATCCAGTTTGCTTGCTTTTTGCAACTTGAAAAAAAANTGGTCTGGCGTTTGTCTCTTTGTGAAAAAGCACTGTTTCAGAATTCAAAACCAGAAGCCTGCTTATATTTGCTAATTTCCAAGTAGAAAAACATTTTTTTCCAGGAAGAAGGGTTTCTGAATGTTTACTGATCACAAGAGGAATTGTAATAAAGAAATCAATATGCATGATCCCTTTTCATGTAGTACAACAAGGTTACACTGTTAGGTTAAGTACAGGCTGCATTCCTTTTCAGAAAATCAATTTGCTGTATAGTGTGCAACAGCAAGTCTCTTCTGAAGGAGTCATTTTATGTTGTGCGCACAGTAAATTCTATATTGACGCCTTCAAATAGTATTGACCCATTAAAAAAAAAAAAAAGAAGAAACGCTAAGCACAGCCACCTTAGCAGAGTATTATCATTTTCAAGTAATTGCTTTCTTGCTAATTGTTTAATTTCTTTCTAGGAGATGAACTGATAAAACGTGTTCTTACATACCCTTTAAATTATTAATACCCTAATATTGCTGGTGTGGCTGTACTTTCAGGGACTTAAGTATTGTTTTATACAATTTCCTGAATTCAGAGGATGGGTTTTGGGGCTTGGCTGTTTTTTGTTTGTTTGTGGAGCGTTGTTTTACATTTATTTTCAGGTCTGGTTGTTGTTAGGGTTGCGTACATTTAAACAGTGAAGGAGCTTGCAGAGCAACACTGGGTTTTGGTAAAGATTATCCTTTACCTGCCTGGATTCCAAACAAAACAAGCAGGGTACAGAGAGGGAAGGGAAAAGTTAGTAACTGTACTCAACCTCCTTAGACATAACATGGCTTAAAAGCCAGTTTTTATAAAGGAAATGTATGGAAGCGTGGTTTATTTTCAGTTCTTGTTTTCTCAGAACATAAAATTATATCTTTTAAAATGCTTTGACCATTTTTGATGCAACTGTTCAATTGTAAAGACAATCTTTTGCTTTTTGTGTGTTTTTTACTGAACAGTTCTTGATGGACTCTGACTTTTCCTTTTATTTCTGTCAACCCAATTACAGTACATTAGAGCGCACCCTGATCCTACTTGTTTGCCTGTTATGCAGTGTATATGTTTAACTCATAAGCATGTTCATTTAGATATTTCAGTCTGATCAGGCTGAATGTCTTGCAGCAACACATATTGATGTCTGCAGAACATTAGATACTTCCAACCTTAGTTATTCATTCTAGAAATGGTAAAATGCAAATATATGTGCTTTTGATTACTTATGAGCTGTCACATCTGAAAAATCTGATTTCCCAATTTGTTGTTTCTCTGTCAAATTCAGTTGTTCCTTATTATGCCCTAAATAAATTCAGATTTTAATTGGAGGGAATTTCATTCATTACAATTGGAATTACTTTGAAAAATACCTGGAATTTGCATTAGAAAACTGCCCAATCTGTTCATATATATATAAGCCCAAAGTTAAAATGGTGTTTGTTATGATTTCATTTTACTAAAAATAAAAAAAAATACAAATGTTCACCTTTTAAAGGCAGGCTGGCATTTAACGTTTGCTAGTATTACAGAGACACTTATCTAACGATGTAGCTATTTCCCGTGCATTTATTTTTGGTAAGTTTAAAAGATTTGCTTCCATGCTAGGCTGGAGAGGAAGGGATTCAAAAGGCTGCCTGCATTTATTTTTTTCTGGTTACAAAAATACATGTAGGAAGACTACTTCAGATATACTCATTCTTTAGAAACCCTAGGCTGCTGTTTGTTTGCAGTGTTCTTGTTAGGGATCTAAACTGCCCAAACAACAATGTAAACCAAGCCAGGCATAGCAGCAGACAGAAAAATACATTCAACTAGTGGGATCATGGATTTGTTTGATTCAGGTAATTGAAAGTGTTTCATACTATTATTGCAACTTGAAGGCTTGTTTAAGTGTCTAGCTGTCAGTCAGTTTGGAAGGTGAAAAGTATTCGATTGTCACTCTGTCAGTCAATAGAGATGAGAACTGTCTGCCTAATGGATTTCTTTACGTAGATGTCTGCATGGAGGTAGAAGTAAAATCAATGTGTTGTCATGTGCAAGTACGCTGCATCAAACTGCCAGGTGAAATGCAACTGTATTTCTGGAACGTCTACATGCTTGTATTGTTTGGGAGAGACAGACAGATGCTGTCTGCATTTACAGGTAACAAACTCTCTGTGGTCACACATGAAGGTTTATTTCTGAACATTTTAGAAATAGTTTGATCTATTTCTGCTTGATCCAGAGGTTTTTTTTCCCATTTTGCAGGATCAATGCTCAAAAAACAAGATTGAACTTAGTAGGAAAAAAATGTAGGTTGTTATTCCATGTGACTCAGAGCCCTAAGAGTTTTTTCTTTCAAGCCTCAGTTTCTGCATGTCAAGGGTGGCTTACGCTGAACTGAGTTTTCTGTTCTAGTGTTGGCTGTTAGATGTTAACTACGTTTATTAGGGTGTGTCTTGACTACCTATAGCAAAAAATGAAGGAATGGTTTCTGGAGTAACATCAGATATGCAGCCACAGGCTTTTAGAACCTTTGATGAAACAGTCAACAGTCTGTGACCTCTGTTCTCTCTCTGGGAGATGGTTCCAAAACAAACTTCCACTGAACGGGATCTGATAGTAAAATTGCATCTGGAAAATTATTGCAGTATTTCAGAATGATAGTTCTGATCCTTTTGGTTCCCACTAATTCTGGCCTCAATGCTGTATAAAGTAGGTGTGTTAGGATAGTAGTCAAAGACCTTATTCAAAATATATGTAAGACATGATTCTTGTCTCTTTTTAAGACAGCAGGCTAAAATGGGAGATACGAACTTGAGAAAAAAAGCAGACATAGCAATAATTGCCTTCAGTACTATTTGTATACATGTGCTCTTTTTTATAATTAAAATATGTAGCTCTTAGCTGCTGCTGTAGGGGGATAACGGAAAGGAGTTCTAACTAAAGCACTCAAGTGTGAGTAATGACGATCCTAAGTAGCAGACTGGTGGTAAAATAGAAGATAAAATTTTAAATGAAAGATTAAGGTTTTGGTTTTGAAGATCATAATTTCAAGGTGAAAAAAGAATCTTGTTGGGTGGAAAATGGCTTCTGAGCGGTAGAGGCAGGGCTGAGAATTAGCAGCAGTGGGTTTTTTGCATTTCTTTTTTGACTTGAATGAGTACTTACAGTGTTTGCAATAAACGATGCAGGAATTTCCCTGGTGGCACTCTGGTTTGTTCCCAGATTGCTCTGTCTCTGGTTGAGGGATGTCGAGGGGTTTGTGTGTGAGGGGGTGGGTGGGGGTGGAAATAATGTGTGATACTTGTAACTGAACATCACAGAATCATGACATGTCAGTGTTTATGGAAATAGACAGAATTAGGCACAAATTCGAAGGCTGAAGCAAATGTTATTATCATCTAACCTGCTATTCATCCCAGAACTAGCTGTGTAATATCACTCAAACAGTATTTGGTTTGGCACTTTCTAATTTGTATTTTTTAATGCCACATGCTATTTAATACTCTACTTCTCTATCAGTTCCTATTGGGGTTTCAGGTCTGGCTTTGTTCTTTAGAGAAAACGGAAGATGTTGTAGTGTATAAAACGTATCGTCATTACGATGTGAACCGTACCATGGCTGTCTACCTCTTTTCAGTCAGAAGAATTATCAGCAGGAGATATGATCTTCTGTGGACAGTTCCCTAGATAAAGGCGTTTTCCTCTGGCCATAGTTAATGTATCAGAATACTCAGGTATTTTCTGGTAGAGTCTGTTGTTATGTGGATAAGAATGTATTTTGGGGAGCTGAAGATGCTTCCAGTTTGTTCAATTTGTTTGTTGTTAAGTGATGTAATGAAAAAATAATCAAAGTAGAATGTATTGAATCATTGGGTGAGTCAGTAGAAGTGGCCCTGAGATGCTGAATGCACAACCAGAAGCCTGGGCTCCTGTGTGTCAGAAAAGATGGTCCATTTTCTCTGTTTCCATTGAAGGTGAGCTTTTTATGACATACAAGGAAGTCAGGAAAAATGCAGGAAATAGTCAATTTTGAGAAAGTCTTTGGTTGATATCAATGGGTTTGTGAGAGATCTCGGGATGTACCACAAAGGAACTCCTAAGCTCCTTGATTTAGCAGATCAGAAATGTGATCTCTGCTTCACAGCTGAGAATTAAATTAGCAGTAAGAAAATATACAAAGACACTGGAACTATTTCTCTGAGCATCAGTTACAGAGTTAGCATTTAGACCTTCAATCTATTTTTATGACAGTACTGGGTCTTTCAAGCAATTAAATGCTTTGGTCTCTTTGCCTCTCATGCACATTTGTATTTCTTGTGCAGCTTTCTAAGTTTCTCTCTTAAATGCTTTATGTTCCCCAGTCATAAAAATATTGCATGTGACATAAAATGGTGGTTTTACAGATGATTTTGATTTTTGTTATAGCCTTCCCTCTTTAATCTCTGAAGCCGCAAAACATAAAACATAACTTCTTAATTTGGTGGCTTTCCTGAGTCTTTTTTTGATCTTATCTTTCCCTGGTTTTCTCCCCTTCTCTCTTAGCACAGTGGTCTACTCAGCTGAGTTTTATATCTCTCAGTTTTGCTTCCCTACCACTTCCACAGACACTAGAAGCTCAGTGTAGCATTCAAGAAATTTTGCTATGAATCATTATATAATAAACGGCTAATAGGAAAATGTATTTCTGAAAGTCATTTAAAGTTGTATGAGATATGTGAGTTTATACAAGCATGATTGCACAGAAGGGCTGGCGGTAGTCGGTGGGAGCAGTAGCGCGGTGTCAAATACGTGATCAAACATATGAGTATCTGTTGAGCTCCCAGCAGCGAGAGCAGGATCCATTTTGTGTGTTTCATGTGCAGAGAGGTGCTTTGTGTTCTGTAATAGTACTTCATTTCTGATATTAAAAGATAATGTATCTGTTCTTAGCGTTGCTCAGACAGTTTAATTACCACCTAAGTTCAGATATTATTCCTTGTCAGATCTTTAAAACTACAGTCTTTCAGATGCTGAGATATCTGCCTGTTAGGGATTGCTGATAGCCTAGTCTGAGAAGTTTTTGTGGTTTACAGGAACAGAGACAGGCAGCAAGAGATGTTTAGCCAGAAATTAGGAAAGGAAGGTGCGCATGGAGTGTGGGCAGAAGGAACACAAGTCTTTGGTAACTCACCAGTGCTCTGCCTTGGAAGGACTGCTGGCTTGAATCCAGATCCATTCAGGTTTTTGTTTCTTTAATGAATTATCTTGAATTTTGTGATCCTTCTGTTTGTTTGTCATATTGCTGGGAAGATCTGCTGCATCCTTGTGTCCTATTGTCTGCTTCTCCCCACTCAGGTACCAAATTGATAGCTCCCTGCAGAAGCAGCGAAGAGAAAAGTATTCCTGGCTGTTATCTTTAGGCTCCCAACCTGAGTATTTCAATTAGACACTAAAGGCATAATATGAAGTCAGTGGAGAGATGTGGGCCCTTCCCAAAGGTTTGATGGATCAAGAGCTTGACATGGGCAGAGAATGGATAGGAGAAATCAGTTCTGCCATTGACTGTAGGGCTACCAGACAAATCAGCCTTCAAACTCAGAGACAGCTATTGTGTGCTAAAAGGCAGGCAAGCAGGAGCCATGGCCTTCGCCCTTCCTCTCTTCCCTGCAGTGACTGATTACAGATGTGTAGTTGTGCTGTTGTTCCCCTCCCTGGGGAACCTGAGGCTGTGGGCTGTCCTTCCACATCTTCCCTCTCTCCTTGTCAATCAAGCAGAGAATTTGCAAGCAGTATTGATTGGAGGCTTGAAGATTTCTCTTGAGTGAATATCTAGCTACAAGGTTTGATAGCGCATCTTTGGCCTGTTAAAAAAGGACCCTCTCTGCTATGTCAGTTGGCTGTCACCTGTCTTAGTGCCATAGTCTAGATTTCTTCCTGTGTAGAGAAAAGAAAATGTTTTGTAGGAGATACGGAAAAAATCCTGTGGGTAGAAATTGGCTTTTTTACTTTCCTCTTGTTTCCTCTCCTGGAATAATTCCAAAGAAAATGCATTGGTCATGCAAGTCTCTTTGCATTGCTCTTGGTGAGATTGATTTGGCATTAAAATCTATTTTGTGTAGCTCACTGATGTTTCTTGTCTCAGTGTAAACATAGAGTTCTTGGAGGCATAACATCTTTAAATCTTTCCACTTGTTCTTAAGGCTGTATGATCCTCTGAAAGCGAAATTCAGGATTCTAATTCAGTTCAGTTCCTATTAAGGGCAAAAATACATTGTTATTCTCTTATTGAGGTAAATCAAAAGTCAAAACCAGCCAAAGGTGGTTAAGAGCTGCAAGAACTTAATAGAAAATCAGTTGGAACTTTAGCAGTCATGCATTATGTCAAACAATTATTCACTTTGAAAGATGTTTCTTGCAGAAACAGCTTGTTGGTGATTTTTTTTCTTGAGATATTGGCAAATGAGCTCTGGCAATAAGAGGTTTGCAGCTCCCATCAGTAAATTGGTAGACGTAAACGTATGCCAGCTCCTGAACTGCAGTTGTTTACAATCCATCATATTACCTTAAACCAGCATGACTTCAGTTTAAGTGAATACATAGGACTGTAAAGTCAGTCCTCGTTTTAAGTTTGGTATATAGACAGTAGTATCTTTTATGGGGATGCAGGAAATTCTTGGGTCTGGTAGGCTTTTACTCTCTCAAAAATCACCATAAATAGCTAGTTCCCTTGGGTTCCCATTCCTTACATGTGTTCCTTGCTCTGTATTACAGGATCACAGTAATGATGAGGCTTGAAAAGACCTTAAAGATCATCCAATCCAACCTA
Organism: Upupa epops; assembly: GCA_013397515.1. Lineage (NCBI taxonomy): Eukaryota > Metazoa > Chordata > Aves > Bucerotiformes > Upupidae > Upupa > Upupa epops. The sequence continues at coordinate 306,243 of VZRI01007462.1, read as the reverse complement.
AAACCAACCAAGTAAACCTAAACATCTGACATCTAGAGCATGCCACTCAGCACCTCATCCAGCCTAACCTTAAACACCTCCAGAGTCGGTGACCCAACCACCTCCGTGGGCAGCCCATTCCAAAACCGGATCACTCTTTCAGTAAACCTTTTCCTAATGTCAAGTCTAAACCTCCCACGATGGAACTTAAGACTGTGACCCCTTGTCCTGTCTCCAGTGTCCAGGGAGAAAAGGCCGACTCCTGCCTGACCATAACCACCTTTTAGGTAGTTATAGACAGCGATAAGGTCCCCCCTGAGCCTCCTCTTTTCCAGCAGATGTCATGGAGATGGCCCTTCTAGGTTATCATGCTTAATAGATTTCTCTGTTTCATTGTTCATTTAGCAGCTGAGTTTGTTGCACTCTTAGCAAGTTGTGGATAATAGTAATTTTCAGCAGTGTGCTGGAAGGCAGGGCTGCTGCTGAGTGGGACCTACTCAAGGTGGACAAGTGAGCTAATGGGAACCTCATTTCACTCAAAGAAAGGCAACTGTAAAAGGCCATTTTGGGGATGAAATAAACCCAAGCAGCAGGACCGTCTGGGTGCTGACTTGCTGGAAAGCAGCTCTGCAGAAAAAGGACCTGTACTTCTGGCTGAGGAAAGTTGAACATGAATCAGCAGTGCATCCTTACACCAAGAAAGATGGCTTGCATGCTGGGCTGTGTTGGCAAAAGTGTATTCATAAGGTTCTGGAAAGTGATTCTTCCCCTCTCACTGGCATTTGAGATCACATCTTGAATACTGTGCCCACTTTTGGGCTCCTCAGTACAAGGAAGACTTTAGTAACCCATAGCAAGTCTGGCAGAGGGCCACCAAGCTGGGCCCAAGCTGGCTTGAGGCTTCTTGAGTCATGTACAAGAAGAAGCTGAGGGAACTGGAGTTGCTCAGCCTTAAGACGGGAGGGTTGTGTGCAGCCACCAGATGTGGAATACAGAGTAGACAGAGCTGTCTTCTTCTTGAACATGTGCAGATGAGCCCTGGGAAGCTGGAACACAGGTGCATGTGTTCAATGCACTGAGGCTACTGAGGTATTCCCTAGCTGCCTATCCATCTGCTTCCCTTTTCCATGTGTCCTAGCCATGCCTCCTACTACCAAGGCTGGAATTGCATCATCTGGCCTCTAGAAGGTGGAAGGACCACTCCATTCCTATTTCTGCTTTCCTTAGTTGTCCTAGTGCTGTAGTTTTCCTTGCTTTATAGTGCTTTTCTTAGAAGGTAAGATGTTATGTAGACACCTTGGTAATACTTGGTAGAAAAAACATCCTCCTTGCATATGTCTCTCCTTCTCAGTCTGACTGGGAAAAGTCCAGCTGCTTTAACATCCTTCAGAATGAAAAATGAACGACTGTTGCATCTATCCATGTGAATGAGGAACAGCTGGAAGTTGTAGGATGATGACTTGCTGGAAAGCAGATTGTGAGGCAGATGAAATGCTCCATGGACAATTGTTCAGGGAAAGAGAAAAATAAGAGGTGGTAAGGAATGTCCCAGGAAGCAAGAACGCTTTCCATCTTCTACACTTCTAGACTCACCAGTGTAGAAGTCTGTGTTGCCTTCTCCAATAATATCCTAGCTGTCTTGGACATAAAGAGAAAGGTCAGAGCCCTTTTCTGGCAGTTTCTTCTGTTTTTTTTTTATTTTTTCTACCTTTGGGTAAAAACTGTTCTTGCACTGGAGGTCACTCATAGCACCAATATTCATTGTTTCACTGTAAAGTCTGGTAGTATGGATAATTTTATATTTATTATTTCTTTAAATACCAATTCTGGTTTTAACCATGTTATTTAATACTTGATTACTGGATCTCTACAGGACTGTGGCTGCAGAATTTTTTACTGATATATTTCTTCATAATGAATAACAAGTGTTACTGAGTGGCAAGTTCTTAATGAGGCTTTCCATTGAGACCCATTGAGAGACAGTCTCACTTTCAGAGAAGTTAGAAATGACCTTTGTTTTTAGGGCAAACCTTTGTGCTTAATTTCTTTTGTGTATCTTTGGAGGTCTCTTTGTATATACTCAAAATGAAGAGACTTCTTAGTTATCTGGGAGTAACTAAGCTCTTCAATAAGTTGTGACAGTTATTTGTAGCGTATAGTCCCTACTGTAAAGGTGGGTATGTCTAAATTGAGGCTGTCAGAAGGGATAGTGAGTTGCATTTCATAGTGCTGTAAGAACATGTAGACAAGTCTCTCTGAAGACCTCAATACTTGTATTATGTGGAACTGCTGAGCTACTTGCTGAGGCTACTTACATCTACATAATTTATTAAAACATTACTACTTATTTATGTTCTGATGCTAAAGTAAATGCCCATTTTGTTTTGTAGATTTTACAGGCGTTTTCTTTGGTACTTAGCTCTTTCATAGCACTCTGCTTCATACTCAAATGACTGCGGTGTCTCTGAAGGTCTAAAGGATGGTGGAAAGCAGTAAAGACCTGGTTTGCTTTGTGTTAATTGTAACTGTAGTTTGACTATAGGGAAGTCTTCTGTGGCTCTACATACTTACCAGCTCACCTACCTGTTCCCTTGGAATTTTCCTAAATGAGATGAGCTGGAGCTGAATATATGTGTGTTGCTCACATGCAGAGAATGTGGTGAATGCACCTCGTTGTCAACATACTGTTGAGATTTTTGATTTTTGCAACAGTTCAGCAAATCTTTGTAGTGGATGTAGTGGATACTCAGTTCCCATGTCAAGATGTTTCATGGGCAGGTTCTGAAGCATTTTGCCAAATTGGTATTACTTTCCTTGTGTACATACAGAAATCTTTAGAGTCTCCTTTTCTGGAGACGTTTTAAACCTGCCTGGACCTGGTTGGGGTGTCCTGCTGTGGCAGGGGGATTGGACTAGATGATCTTTTGAGGTTTCCCTTCCGATCCCTTATGTTTCTATGATTCTAAGAAGTGATTTGACTGGGCTCTTGGAAGCCGAGAATGGAACCTGAATTTCTTCTTCTTGTTGTTCCTTATTCACTGAATGATAGTATTTTCCTTAAATAGTGGGTTTTTTTCCACAAAGTTTTATAAATAATTTGGATAGCCTACTAAATATGCATGCTTTAAAGTACTCAAACAGTTCCTTTTCATCTGGCACAGCATGGAGCCAGCAGTTTTATCCTTAATCTACCAGCAAAATATGTGACTACTGTGTTCAATTTATACAGGGCCCTATTCTTAGACAGCATTATAGTTTATGAAAAATTGTTTGTGTTATTTCATGAAATTAATCACTTGCAGGGGAAAAAAAGAGGCAAGTAAGAAGGTTCTAAACGTTATTCACACTGTACTAGTTCATTCGAGGAATTTTGGCTTTCTGGTTTATATGTCAATACCTCAAGAAAACCAAAATTGAGTGTCTTCAGCTACCCAAAAATGCAAAAGCAGCTTACATGTTTTCAAATAGTGCCTCTGCTGGCTTATCTGAGTTTTAGGTTTGGGTTTTTTTCTGTTTTTTTTCAAAATAAATGCTTTCATAGATAGGGATAAATATATTAAATATCTTCTCTATAGTTCCAGATGAATTTTCTTTGCCCTTATGATTGGAAAGGTGATTTCTTAATTTCATGGGTAGCAGTTTTATTGTAAAATTGGATTTCGGTGGTTATAAAAATCACAGAAGCTGGAAAAGACCTCTAAGATCATTAAGCCCAGCCTATGACCTAACATCACCTAACATTGGCTAGACCATGGCACTAAGTGCTGCATCCAGTCTTTTCACCTCCAGGGGTGGGGACTCCAGTACCTCCCTGAGCAGTCCATTCCAATGTCTAACCAGCCTTTCCGTGAGGAAGTGCTTCCTCACTTCTAATCTAACCCTCCCCTGGCACGGCCTCAGGCCCTGCCCTCTTATCCTGTTACTAGTTGCCTGGGAGAAGAGCCCAACCCCCAGCTATCTACGGCTTCCCTGCATGTAGTTATAGAACGTGATAAGGTCCCCCCTGAGTTTCCTCCAAGCAAGAGCTCTCTCAGCCTCTCCTCATTACACTCTCTGCAGTTCCTTCTTCACCAGCCTCGTTGCTCTCCTCTGGACCTGCTCCAGTACCTCAATACATTTCTTGAAGTGAGGGGCCCAGCACTGACCCCAGTACTTGTTGAGAGGCCTCTCCAGTGCCCAGGACAGGGCGAGAATTATGTCCCTAGTCCTGGTGAAAACTAGTCCTGCTCTAAATTCCAGTAATCCAGGCCTGCTGGATTGGTGTAAAAGGAGGGTGATTTGAGTAGTAAAATTCTTGATTTGAGCACTTCAGAGCAAGTTGTTAAAGTTGCCTTTCTGCTTTTTGGAGAGAAAAAAATAGTCCTTCAAGGACCAGAGGGAGATGTGGGCTTTCTCTTTGCCACCAAACTGCAAGTTATATCTTTTGATATGTTGCTTCCATGACAGTATGACAAAGAGTAGCATAAAGAAACTGATCCAATCTGTTCTGAGGCCTTGGAAAGCTCTTGGATATTTATGATCTACCACATTCTGAAGAAAAACAAAACACCAAAGGGCTGGTTCTTGTTTTGATCTTAATTTAAATGTTGCTGCATTTTGCATTCACCTTTGTACATATGATCCATAGCTATTTACTTAATATTTAATAATTACATGCAGAGGCTGAAATGTTACTTACAGTATGTTGTTCAAATATTTACACAGGAAGCCTTATCTTTTGACCCGTGTTTTATAAAAACTATCAGTGTGGAGGCTTTTTCATTTGGTAGAACCTTACCTCCTGTTTTACAAATAGGCTTATTAGCACACACACGGAGATTGGTGTGTATGGATTTGGAATGATGGAGTTTTAATTACACATCTTCCTTTCAAACCTTTTGACCTGGTCTTTTAAAGAGTGGAGTGATGTGATATGTTATCTGGACTATGGCTAGATTCCCTTCTTTCATTTTTCCTTTTTTTTTTCCCCCTCCTCATTTCTACTATTGTGTTTTACCTTCTGCAGCCAGTAGGTAGCAAGTTGCAGTGAGTGCCACCCCTCACAGACTATCTGTTGTTGAGCTGGTAAGGCAAGTTTGAAATGCAAAGAAGGACATGGGATTTAGAGTTAGAATATCCTGTTGGACACTGATGCAAGGACTTGCTATGTTGTGATAAAAGATAAGAGGAACAGACATGACAGTGCTGCCTGTGGAGAAGGAGGGAGCAAAGAAGTGGTGGCAGAAAGAACATTTGAACTAAAGAGTCTTCTTGTTTCTGAAGTCAGTTGTATTTTGCACTGTCATGTTTGTCTATTAATGAGTTTGGTTCTGTTTCAAAAATAGGTTTAAAACACATCAGCCAAAGGAACTAATTTTTTTCTCCTTTTATTATCTATATTGAGCAAAGAATCTCAGTGGTCTGTTTCTCAATGCGGTGTTGACACATTACTTGCCATTGCAGTCTAATTTACGTATCTTTGGTTGCCATGAGAAGCTGCTTCCCATTTCATTTGATTCCCAGATTCTTATAACTGCTCACCATGACCATTATCTACTTTGAGCTGAATCCGGTAGATCGGCTTGTTTTTTTTAAAGCTGCAAATGTATCACCGTCATGGGCTGGACTTGTTATAGAATCATAGAATCATCAGGGATTGGAAGGGACCACAAAAGATCATCTAGCCCATCCCCCCTGCCACAGCAGGACACCCCCACCAGGTCCAGGAAGGTTTAAAATGTCTCTAGAAAAGGAGACTCCACAAACCCCCTGCAGTGCCCCATCTCCTTCCCTGGGAAGAAGTTATAGAATAGATCAGGGTTGGAAGGGACCACAGGATCATCTAGTTCCAACCCCTGCTATTTCAGTATCCAGGGATCAACAGTGGAGGCTTAGGAGGAAGATGCAAGAAGCCACCTATTTTTTTGCTAATTAGAGTTTGGGCTCAGCTCTGGAACGTGATAGTTAATAGATCCTGGAAAATTATTAGAAGTCTGGATATTTTTGTTGCCCCATATAAATGTCTAATCCTTTTTCCAGCCTTGCTAAGTTCTCAGCCTTAATGACATTTTGTAGCAGTTAGTTCCAGTGTCTAATTATGAATTGTATGATAGAGTATTGCCTATTTATAATGTTTAAATTTCATTGGAAGTCCCTCGTGTTAAGAGTTGGAAAGAACAGAAGCTTTCCATACTTTCGTGCCTTAAGGGCCTTGTGACTAATCTGTTCGTTTCAGGGATTTGCCTCATAGAAGAGAAACCCAATGCACAATATTCAACTTAGGGCTTCTCAGAGGTTTTTGCAGGCTAATTACAAAGCCATTGTAATGAGCCTTGAGATTCCAATGTCATGGATCTTTTACATCTGAGAGAATTTGGTTCTGAGATTTTGGTCAACAGCAGTTTAAAATTTATTTTCAGAATAATGTTTAGTGCTAGAAGTTACTGTGCTCAGGTAGTACTGTGCTTGCACTGTTCCCTGTGGAAAACCAGTGACAAATCAATGGAGGGCTGCTTCTGTACAGGGATTTCAGAAGTTGCTCAACTGTAGTGAACATGCAGTGTCACTTCCTAAGTCAATGAGGTGTGTGAGTCTGACCATATGCATCTTACTGAGAACATGGTCACAGAAATGATAATTACCCTTTCCCCCCCCCAAGATTGTTCTAAAATACAACCCCAGTTTAGTCAGACCTAATTTGGCTGTGAGGAATACTGCAGTTCTTCTCAACTTTAATGTAGTGCTGTGGTTTCACAACCCTTTATGTATTTCTTCTACTTTATCAGGGTTCATTTCAGGTTATTTTGTTCCTATTGACTTTTTTGCTGCAGCTAGTCACAAGTTACTTAAAGGGTCTGTGCTTTGAACAAAGAACATCTAGATTAGAGTACTATTTATGTACTGACAACTCGGGATACACCACTGTCTCCCTAGAAGATACACACACCTTTCTCCCCATTGTGTGCTTCACGTGACATTCAGACAGCTGGAAGAATACTTGCCCAAGATGATGGAGAACAGTGAGTATATCATCATAAATCTCATCGCCTCAACATGTGAGTCAACAAAATGCCAACAAAACTGAGATGCATAATTTATTTATGTCTGCTTCTTAGTGAAGATTGAACTACATAAGACCACTTCTTAAACTAGGTCAGTAGAAGGCACAGATCATTGTAAAATCAAAGCGCATTAAAGTTTCTCCATCACTCACATTCCTGCCCAGTGTGTGGATGGTTGTAGTTGCTAAGTAATTTCCTTTAAAGAATGGCTGTACTTTATGCTTGCAAATGACAGATAACTTTTCATCCTCCCTGGACTTGCAAACAGGCCCTGTTGGGCTCTGGATTGCCTTATGTGTCTTTACTTGCCGCGTTGCTAGGTTGAAGTTCACATTTATTGGGTTCCTGCATCTGAAACCTTACTAGGGCAGGTAGTGAATTAATAAACTCCTGAGACGATAGTGCTTCTATGTGATGGAGTAAATGCCTCAGATTGGAGGCAGTCATGTTATGTTCTGCAAAAAGGGTACCTTGGTGGTTCTTCAGACTACAGTAACAGGCTTTAATTACCCCTTATTTTTTGTATTCAAAATTGTCTTTAATGTAGATAACATAATACAGTTGTTGAGATGAATTTCGACAACTGTGTGGTCTCTAGCTGATTGGCAGCAGCATTTAGTTTATGATCTAAACTTGTATATGCTGAAAGCTTGTGATGTTTGTGTTTCAGTTGTGGGAAGGTGTGATAGGAGGCCTTTGAGGCACTTCACAGCCTGCACACCAGATGTATCTTGTGGCATGACCTTCTGTGGCTCACAACCCTCATCTATTTCCAGACCCCTCAGCCATCTTCTAGTCTGCTGCCTATCCTTAAGGTCATACAGGATGGTGGCCTCACATGTACTTGGCATATTTAATATCATAATGTATTTATCTACTAATATAAATAATTTCTCTTGATTGGATTGTAATTAATTAAAAATAATTTTAGTTTTGAATGTAGGCCAAAAGCCTCCTGTTTTATTTCTTGCACCTTCAATTCACATTGACTGACTCTTGCTAGATGAGGTAACCCAAGGGTGTTTGCACGTACTGTTGGCTGTTAGACACTGGAAAAAACAGTACACGTTTCAAAATCTCCTTCAAGTTTTAATTGCATCAGCTGCCTGGAAAGAAGCAAGCGTTAATAAAAATTAATGCTGTCCAGTTGTGGAAATAAGGAAGTTTAAAAAAACCCAACAAACCCTTTTGCTATGATTTGTTCCATGTTGTTGATGAGTATTAAAAACAAACAACCCTAATGTAGTCTGTAGGCAATATTTGCTAGTGCAGTTGCAGAACTACTTTAACCTTCGGCCAAACTTTGTCCTGCTGCTTTAACGTTCCGAGGTAGATGAGGATGTTTAACTCCTGTAATGCATCGTCCTTTCTGGTCTTCTGAAACAGGTGAGAAACATGGGGAACTCCCCCTATACTTGGCCTGTGCAAATATGAAATGGGGTTTGTTGCCTGCTATTTTAACATTGCCATTAGATGTACGTACTAATAGAACACATTACGGAATGAGATAATACTCTGTAACATGACTGTGTCTTGCCTAGCTTTTAGTGACATTGCTACCTGAGGGAGTGGGAGGGCTGTAGATGTCAGGTTTGTGATACTAGTGTCGACTTTTTATTGGGAGGTGTGCCTTATCCCTCTGCATATCTGCTGCTGCTCTGTGTATCCCTGTGTGTATCTGCTGCTGTGTTTGCACATCACCCCAAAGGCTGGGATGGCATTTATAGCCTTTAATGAATGTCTCTAAATTCATATGTTATAATTTTGTTGTGGTCTGTCAACAACAAGTTTTTTTTCCTCCTATTACAGATTAAAGAACATTTTGGTGTTAGGGTTTGTGTTTTGTTTTAGTTTCTCCTTTTGCTGACATTTTTTAAACTAGTGTTTGGAGATTTGCTTTGCTTCAGCGGACTGACCACTAGAGAAACTGGGGTTTGCTGAATGTTGGTAGTCAATCTACTAATTTCTCTGTGAAAACTTAATAGCAACCAGGTGCTTTGAGGCATTGCAGAAGTAGGTTTTGAGTTTATATTGCTCATTTTATAATGTAATACACACTACTTAGTGATTTGTAGCATTATGCAAGACAGAAGATATATTTTATTAAAGAATTAAACCTAATAATACAGTTACCACTTTCAACTGTTACAAAAATAATAGAATCATAGAATGGTAGGGATTGAAAAGGACCTCTGGACATCATCTAGTCCAACCTTCCTGCTAGAGCAGGATCACCTAGAGGAGACTGCATAGGAATGTGCCCAGTTGGGTTTTGAATGTCTCCAGAACAGGAGACTCCAGAACACCTCTGGGCAGCCTGTGCTAGTGCTTTGGCACCCTCACCATGAAAAAGTTTTCCTTATGTTTAAATGCTATAGGACTGCGGTTTTTCTTCTAATGGAATGAGTGTTACTACTTTTTATACCAGTTTCTGCTTAGGTTGTGGCAGTGTCCCATATGCTGCACACATGCAAAGTTCCATGGTTTTGAAGGGTGGCACTGCGAACAGGCGACCTCCAAACAAACCACGGGAAGGTGGGAATTCTACAGATCATAGAATCATTAGGGATTTGAAGGGACCTTGAAAGATCATCTAGTCCAATCCCCCTGCCACAGCAGGAAGATATCCAGGCAGGTCTTGAACGTCTCCAGAGAAGGAGACTCCACAACCCCCCTGGGCAGCCTGTTCCAGTGCTCCGTTACCCTCACTGTCAAGAAGTTCCTTCTGATATTTATATGGAATCTCCTATGTTCCAGCTTGCACCCACTGTCCCTGGTCCTATCACCAGATGACCTTGAGAAGAGCCTGGCTCCATCCTCCTGACACCCACCCCTCACATATTTATAGGCATGAATGAGGTCACCCCTCTGTCTCCTCTAGGTTCAAGAGACCCAGCTCCCTCAGCCTTTCCTCATAAGTAAAGTGTTTTAGTTCTTTCATCCTCTTTGTTACTCTACACTGGACACCCTCCAGTGTCCTTGAACTGAGGGGCCCAGAACTGGATACAATATTCCAGATACAGTCTCACTAGTGCAGAGTTGAGGGGGAGAAGAACCACCTCCCTTCTGATCAGAGCCTTGTTGGTGTGTTTGCTGCCCTATCTTGGACTTGAGTTTAAGAACTGTTACATTAAGACCTTTCTGCATTCAGTTTGAACTATACTTCTCTGACTAGCGGGTTAAGGCTTGCTTCTCTTTGATACATGCATTTAAAAAGTACTCACTACAATGCATGTAAACTCATGCATTTAATGTTATATGTGTTAGATCAAGTTTTACTTACGACTTGAATGCATCATACCCTGCCCTTAAAGGTGTAGAGGTTTACGATTGCACTTCGTGGTCTTTATTTAATTGGTCTTGCATGTACCCACAATCTATCTTCAAGCACCAGTTAGTCTGGGAATAATTGCATTCAAATATTTTGTTTGTTTTAGGAGGTTTCTCTCTTAGAGCAGCCTTTTGCAAATCACACTGAACCTTATGGTGATGAACTGTACTGCACTAGCAGAGCTCGTTGAGCTTTACATTTTGTGTGAAAGGTTTTAGGAATATTACTGATGTAGAATCTGTTATTTAGGGAATATAGAGTCTTTTTTGAGAGAATAAGAAAAACTAGAAACTTGTGGGGGGAGAGGAAGCAATTGAACCTGAGAACAAGATACTTAAAATAATATTTAGTTTTAGTTTAATGCTATATGGTCCTAGCTTGCTTTTATTCTGTAAGGAGAATATAGAAAAGCTTGCATTCATACACTTCATTTCTTGAAATTATACTTTAAAACTAGATCTAACAGTAGTGATTATGCCATACGTTTTCTTTTTCTTCGTTCAAATACTCCCCATTTTGTGTTTGAAAGCCAAAACTGTCAGTGGTCTGTTTACTTTATCTCACTCATGTGCAATGGAAATAAGTGGCATTTGTAGAACACACAAACTATTTTTGATGAATGCGCCATTTATGATTTATAGCCAACATGTATCCCTGATTTTCTTTTGAGAATGATCTTTATTGTCTTTGTGTACTAACTCATTGCAGAAGCACTTGTCTATTTTGAGCTAAACCAGACCTCTTGTAAAAAGAATCAAATTATTTCATCATGTTGAAAATGAAAAGCTATAATTACTTGTAATTGGGCTTCAGAATTCTTGAAAATTGGGAAATTCTTTTCCAGAGGTTTAAGATCACTCCAAATCATAACCTGTGGAAAATAGTAAATAATTTCCTGTTCAATTTAAAAGTGATTTAATTTATACTTTTGACAGGCATTTTCCTTTGATACTTGGGTAGGGGAATCCACTCAGCTATGACAGTTATTGCTAAAACCTTTTCTGAGATCCATTGTATGGTTCACAACTTCATTTTGATTTCTTTGAAGTAGCATTGGCTGCAGTTTGAAGAACTGTGTAAAGTCATTTTTGGCTGTTTGAATTTGTTAAAATATTAAATACATACCTTCATTTTATTTATTTTTATTTGGGTTTTATTTCCTTATCATTGTAGCTGTTTGATGCTATTTGTACGTAAAGTACAGTGCTCTTCTGTGCTTTAGTCTTTATAACTTTAAGCACACGCTGGAAAAAAACACTATGTTGTAATTCTAATTTATTTTTTCTATAGGCTTGTGAGGACCCTGTTTTTTTAAAAAAACAGCTACTTCAAACCTCTAAACTATCTCATTAATAAAAAAATAAACACTGCAAAGAACATACTGCATACTCACCTTTTTATTTTACATTTTCAAACAGAATTCTGTGATTCTGTATTTTTGTGAGTAGGTAGGATAGGTAGTGCAAGATCACATTGTGTTCGGTTAAGTGAACAGCCAAAACAGAACTTCCAAAACCAGAATGTGCTGACCAAGGAGAAAACATCCCAAAGGTCCAAATGGAGAGCAGTGACAAGTAGCATCCCTTGAGGGTCAGTACTGGGACCAGTGTTTAACATCTTTGTCCGCGATATGAACAGTAGCATTGAGTACCCCCTCAGCAAGTTAGCTGATGACACCAAGCAGTGTGGTGTGGTGAACACATTGGAGGGAAAGGATGCTGTCCAGAGAGACCTGGACAGGCTGGAGAG
>VZRI01007462.1:227303-293982 GCA_013397515.1 Upupa epops | reverse complement strand
GGGACAGGCTGAGAGGGTTGTGGCTGTTTAGTCAGAAGAGGAGACTCTGGGGAGGTCTTATAGTGACCTTCCAGTACCTGAAGGGGGTTACAGGAAAGCTGGGGAGGGGCTGTTTAGAAGGGCTTGTAGTAGCAGGACCAGGGGGAATGGTTACAAACTGGAAGAGGGGAGGTTTAGCGTGGAAGTCAGAAGGACTTCACGATGAGGGTGCTGAGACACTGGAACAGGCTGCCCCCTCCCTGGAAGTGTTCAAGGCCAGATTGGATGGAGCTTTGGTCAGCCTGGTCTAGTGAGGGTGTCCCTGCTCATGGGAGCAGGCTGGAACTAGATGATCTTTAAGGTCCCTTCCAACCTGAACCATTCTATGATTTTGTGAATCCTGACCCATCAGGGGGTTCAGGGATATAAGGTAAAGTAGCCGGTGAGGTCCAGCAATATGGGACTGGAAGCCAGGAGCAGGTCAGCTAATTGGTAACCTAAAGCTGGAGGTTAAATTGGATTCTGAGTATGGAGAAACCTTTTTCAGCACTAACTGTGGGGTGGGGAGAGGGGAGAAAAGTGGGTATACAATTTTTTGCATGTATGAGAATATCAAGACAATTACATATGATGAAAGATGATGGTGGAACGTGCACCATACTGTAAGCCTTGGCTTTTCCTTCTTAATTTGGGACAATCACTTAGGTCAAGGCACATAACTGCTCATGTTAAGCTTTTGCTAAGCATATTTACAGTAATTATGGTTCTTTTTTAATATTTGTCAGCTGTGGTAAGGGCCAGTCTGTACAGGCCATAAGGAAATGATCAGTTATTTATGGTTACCTGTGTCTAGCACTCATGTTTAATGAGAAGGCAGGGCAGGAGGCCCGTGGAAAAGTTGTCCGTAAACACAGAAGGGAGTACCTTCCAGTAGATAGACTAATCGTATAACACTTAGATAGTCATTTTCATCAATTTTCTATCTAAGGAAGCACGTCTGTGTTCCAATGAAAAATAGAAGTGTGGAAAAGTGAAGAGATTTGGCCATGGACATCTAGCAAGACATTGGTGGAGCTGAGAGTAGAAACCAGCATTCTTTGTTCCCACCCAGCAGTCAGCATTGTAAAACTCACGGCAAGTAGTCCCTTTCAACCTGTCAGTTCCTGGTGCAATGACAGTTGTGCTTTCTAATGGTGATTTTTTTTTTTTTAAATTCAACTCTTCAGTGTGCAAAAATAGCACTTAAAAAATAACTGCAAATTCTTATATGGGAAGCAGGTGGGGTCTGCTAGAGCTCACAGAAAGCTGGACATCATATGTTGGTGTTACGCAGCCACCAGCATCACTCAGTTACTGTCTGGCACTATATAGCCAGTTCATCATTCGTTGCCAGTTTGGTTTTAGGATTGACTGTTCTGTGTATCAGACAACTGTCCGGACATAGAATGGTTTCTGATTTAAATTGAACCAAAAGCCAAGTGCACATCTGCATTTTTCAAAAAGTGTTATCAGTTTGAACAGGCCACTGAAGAACTGGATCTCTCATGGTAGGATGCATTAATTTTTCTTGTAAGAAGGTTTTGTTGTGCAATTTTTGTATTGTTTATTGAAAGGACCAGACACCATGTTTACCAAGATTGTCAATATTCTTAAAACTATTTTAGAACTCTTATGACTGTAAGAGCTTTTCTAGATCTTTTTTGTTTGGCTTCTTGCCAGTGGCTGCTGTGGCAAGTAAATCTTCATGCGAAGAAGTGTGTGTTCTTTCTGAAGGTTAACAAGGGCCTGCAGAGCACAGCCTAAGCATCTGGCTCATGAGATTAAAAACCTTAGAAGGAAAGAGCTGTAACCTCAGAGGATGAGTAACCATCTTAAAAAGAAGGTTAGTTCTGAACAGACAGACTGAAAAATGGGGAAAAAACTTGATCAGCAGGAGAAAATGTCTCTTTTCAGTGAACAAGAAGTGTTAGATTCCTGTGAGAATTGATAAGAATCGGCCTCTCAGATTTGGCAAAAGATATTAAAAAAAGTAATGAGAGGTCTAGCAGGTGATTACTCTGAAGGTTATACTGGGGTAGATCTTATTAAATATTTTCATTATTGACCTTGCTGCACACATGCATACAATGGAATTGTAATTATTAAAACCTGCTGATGGCATAGCACTGGGAAATGTTGCTGGTGTGTTGGAGGGCAAGAATTGCATTATTTTGAGGTCTAGAGTACTAGAAACTGGATGGCAAGTAATCAGAATGCGAGGTGGGTCGCTTAGAGAGTAGCAAGGTTTTCAGGTAACATTTGGGAGCTTGGTGGGTGGAGGGACTCCAGCAGGTTGGTGGTACTTCAGCAGTGACTCCATTGCATTTAATGAGGTTACTCTTATGTGTTTTATTTCCTGATGAAGGCAGTCCCCTAGATGACTGAGTCCTGACAGTTCATTAAGAAGTAAACTGTCAGCCAGCAAAATTAGTAAAACATGTAGTGGCTTATTTTTATGCTTGTGATGAGTATCCATAGAAGGGTTTTGTCCTTAGAAAAATTCTGAAGAAGGAAATAACATGGGAAATTGTATAGGTTTGTTTGGGTTGTTAATTTTCTTCTTCCCCCACCCCTCATCTTTAATTTATTCTTTCCTTTGATCATACCAGAGAACATCAAACTGTCCCATTAGGTAGGTAAAGAGACATGTGACACTGTGTGACACAAATGATCTTTGGGGGAACGTAGTGTTTGCTGTCCACATAGAGAGGATATCCTGAGATAATTTTCTTGTCAGTGCTTCAGGGTTGGTTTGGAGAAGGTTTCTATGTTTATACATATAAAAAACATGGGAAATAATCCAGTATTGTTTCTCAATTTGCAAGTGAATATCAACCTCATAAATACATTATCTAATACTCCTAATTTTTCTGTGCATGGAACTGTAGTGGTGTGAGTTTCCCAATGCAGTACAGGGACTCTGAATCAGCACTGGAACTATGACTCTGTGCCCAGTTTCTGTTCATGATGCAATTGCTGAGCTGGAGTGTGGTTACACAAAAAGGCTGCGACTGTCTGTCTGATTAATTCTTATTCTCTCTGTTCCTAAAGAGGTCTTGGACGAAGTATTGTATGCCATTGGGATATCTCTGTGTCCATGGAGAAGTTGGTATTAAACAGAGAAGCTCTGTATTTTAATTTATAGCAAGATTTCTATGTTACAGTACCCCTGTTTCTGGCATATTTTGCTTCCTATATCTACATGTGCATGCACATCCCTTTTCTTAACTAAGTGTGATTCGAACTCCTGCAGTGACAAGAGGAACATATCTGGGAGTTGAAGGATGGCAGGCAAAACTAGTAATGGTTGAGCCTAAATAGAAAGCCTGTTTTTTGGGGTTTTTTTTACATGTAACAAAAAACATTTAACAAAAATAGTCTTAAAGCATAGAAACAAACCCATTGCATTTTCTGAAGGGCTGGATTTAACTGACTTGCATCCCATACTTTTCCTCTCACCCTGTGGACCTCATTGTAGAAGGAAGGTTGTGTTGTGTATTTTAATGTTATCCCATACAGTCTGTAATAACTTCTAATGTCCTTTTATAGTTTGGCTGAGAAAATAGTGGTTTTATGTATCAGTAATTCTATGCTTTATATATGAATTATTGTGCTGTTACTTAAAATCGTTTGCAGTAAGATAATTCAGACTTCTCTTCGAGTCAAGCCTAAGAAAATATCTGTAAATTAGTGCTAATGGTCAGTGTGGCTGGAAGAGAAACTCTTTCATGTTTGGAATTGACTGTAAGATTGAACTTACTCCAATTTATTGCAAAGTCAATATCCAGCTTAAAAATTAAAAAGGTTAATAATTATTAGGTTTTCAGAGGAAAGTACTAGTGTTATGACCTGCCTAACATCATACAGCTACAAAAATGCTATAAAATGATTTTTAAGCTTATATTTATAGTGAGTAGATGGCTTATTCCTTCATCGCACTACTTATGCATCCATGAACTGTTAATTAATACTTTTGCAGTAATTACAGAATATTTTAAATATACATTATTCTTCTGAATTTTAAAAGATCAGGATTTTTTTTATTAATTTAAAAGGATAATAGGACTGACCCACACTTTCATCAACTCTTTAATAAAGAGGTGCTTTTTTATCATCTTAATTTTTACATTTTGATTGCTAGGAATTAGTACTTCTTTTTTCCCCAACTTTTTTCCATTTATTCTTTTAAACTGGGTCACCACTGTGTCAAAAAAGGTCATTGTTATCCATAAAAAGGTGAGTGATCACCTGTGAACATTGATACAGAGGAACCTGCATCCTAACTCTTTTGACTCCTGGCATGCAATTTTCTTTTTTACAGAGGGCTGTGATTTGTAAGATTTAATTCCATTTAGTTTCCTTTTTCCATCACTTTGTTATGTGACTGGGAATGTTTAACCTAAATGATTAGATACTCCTTCACAATGGAGCTTCTCTCAGCCTTCCTTGGTGCAGAGAATAAACCAGGATACAATTTTTAGGTGAGCAGCACTGTGTGGAAAATTCAAAGCCCAGGTTTCAAAGGAAAGGTAATACCTTGTAATTGACCAAATGATACGATTGGAAAAGACAGTTTTGGGCACTTGTACCTCTCGCTCAGAGCTGGAGTAGAGCTTGCAGCCTTCAAGCCTGACAGAAATCGAGGTCAGTTGCTTTGGACTTTAATTGATTAAGTTTCTTAGAAGAATTTAGAGGAAAAGTGGACTGCTTCTTTTGGAGCAGGGGTATGGCATTATGGCATTGACAGGAGAGAGGGCAGAAGAGAACACAAGTGAATCAGTGGGCACAGGGCATTCATGGAGGAGACTTGCAGTGTGTTGTGTGATTTCAGCCTTTCAAAGCAGACTGCTGTGAAGACTAGCAGTCTGCTGCCAAGGAGCAAACAGTGAAATGGTTAGAAAGAGTAAATATTGTTAAAAAGACTAAGTTGTTGGCAGTGAATTTGAAAAACACAGAAAACATCCCACATATCAACAAAGTGGGTTCTAGATGATTCTTGTACTCTTTTACTCTTTAAAAACACAAGCTGATCTTCCCATGATGTAAAATATGCCTTCATATAATCTGCATGTGTATATGAGTAGTGTGCCCTGGCCTGTGCGTGATGTGAGAAAGCATATTTGGATTTCCTCACATTCCACTTTTTAAAACAATTCCCTCACTGAAGGGTTAGGGGTTTTTTTGTTTTGTTTAAAAGCAAAGAGTAAACAGAGATAGCCACGTATTTACTCTGCTTAAGACATCCAGTTAATGGCAAACTGAGTGGCTAGTTGTGCTGCACATGAAACTGTTTGTGTAAATAGTTTATTTTCCCTGTGTCAGAGCTAGATTGATTCACCACAAGTTGTGTGTGTTCAGGAATTTCTTTAGGCTGCACAAATGTCAAAGCTGGAGGCACAGATGCTTAGTGGGAGGACCCACTGGTCTGTTCCTGGTTAAATGTGCTTCTCAGACTTGAGTAGGTGATTTCTAGAGAGCAGTTTGTTTATAAATCTCTATTTGAATTATTCACTTACACGTGATAAAAATCATAGCCCATTTGGCAGGGCTGGACAGGTTATGCAAATATTTCCATGGATTGTTTGCATCTAAGTGACTGTCTCCATGTCCATGGCAGCACTTTACCTGCTCACCCATTCCACAGCGATGTGTAATTCTGGCTGCCCTGCACTTGCCACAGCTATTTGACCTTTTCTTTCTTTTGGCCCAATAGCAAGAGGTGCTGAACTGGAAGTTTTCTCTGACTGCAGTGAGAAGGGAGGATGAGCCATATTTGATGGGAGCAGGTCTTTTGCTTTTGTATTGTATTATTTGCTATCTTGGAGTTTTGCATAACACTGTTTTTAAGTTGCTTTCAGGCCACCTAGTAAACCACAACAAATGAGGGCAGGAAATAAGGAGGTGGACTAGTCTACCAAAGGCTACAGTTAATTCCACGAGCTGAGAAGCAGTTTGTGATCCCAGCCAACTTTCCATCTTAAGGTTCAGAGATTTCCCATTCCCCTTTGTACCTCCTTTCTGTAGGAAAGAAAGCCATGTGTGAAAACTGGGAGGTGTGATATGAGCAATAAAGAACTCTTAGGATACACCACAATACAGCTCTGTTACTCCGTCTAGACACTGCTACCTAAGCCGGATGCAATACGATTAAGGATGTTGAATCATTTATGATTGCCTTTTCACAAGAAAGTTCGTGGAACACAATTGTTTTTCTAGTATTCTTTCAAGTTCAGTGGTCTTCAAAGCATTTTTCTTCCTTAAAATTCTGTATATTAGAGTTAAGGATTCCTGATGAGAATTTCCAGGTATTCTAGGCATATGACTCCTTTTCTGAGTTAGCATACAGGTTTTCCAAGCAAATTTGCTGTGGGAAAAAGTATTTAATTCTCTCCCTTTCAGAACAATCTACTATACATTGATATCTCCTTGCCCTGATAAACTTCTAAGTGGTGACTAGTTGCTATCACTCTGCTATGTTACATTGAACAAGTTTTTACTAGCTACATGTAAAGAATTTGTTTTATGAGTTGCAGTTACTTGATTTCATGTCCAGCTTTGATTCTGTGGTGGGTGGGTGCTGCCATGTCTGTATTTCTTGAGTTGCTTCTTTCTCACCCCGTCTTGAAGTTTGCTAGGGGATTTTTATTTTGTATTGTTTAGAATCTGGTCTACCAATGTATTCTGTAGTGTTATTAAAAAAATGTTGTGGTGAAGGGTTGTGGAGGATACTTTTCTGAAGGGAAGGTAGTGCTAGATGAATGGGAACATACACTTGCTTGAATACTGACTTTCTATTGATCTCCATTTGTCTCTAATGAGGAAGGGAGTGTTTGAAATCACAACACAATAAAAACTTCCCTAAGCAAGTATTTCACCTGGGATGCTCTGATCTGATGCATTGTGTCTTGGTACAGCGAGGCAGCAAGATGTATTTTCTGTACAGACGGGAGAGGCCTTTACAGTTCTCAACCCGATGTTCTACGATTCTGTGATTTTTGTCCAGGGAGGACCTTTGCACACCTTATAAGAGGACTGTAGAGCAAAGTGAAGCATTTATTCAGGCACTTGTGCTTGCTCTGACTTCACCAGGTCAGACAGCAGCCACAGCCATAATCCGGTACATTGGGCTTCGCCATGGCCCAGCGACCAGGGTACCAACCTGCTACTCAAGCCCTCTGTGAACTTTTGTGGTTTCCTTCATGTAGCACATCATCTTCCGTCAATCATGCCAGCCACGCTGGCATGTCAGTACAGACAGGCTGTTTGACACATAACTGAGGGGAAAAAGACATTGTACTGGAAAATGTACCAGCTCCACCCAGCCGCTAATACCTTTTTTCCTGGCTTTATTCAATCTCTAGCACTTCTTGATTTGTGAGAAGAGCTCCTGTGTGTGTGTAATGCTTTCTGCCTGACAGGAACGTGGCTTGCGTGTGCTGGGCTGCCATGTTAGCCAGGTCTTCTTGACCACATGATCTATTTCTGGGCACTGAAATTAAGCACAGAACAGCCAGAGCTCCACAGACCTGGATGCAATTGGTCTGCTCACACAGACACAAAGAAACTCCCTGCAAGGTTGTTGCATTCCTCTGATTTCTCTAAATCTGTGTCTGGATTCCATTATCACGTAATTGCGGTTGGACATGAGATCCCCCCTAGAAAACAGTTCTGAAGGACCCAGTGTATTAGAAAAGGTCTACTACTAGGCTCTTAAATGCATTTCAGTACCAGCAAACCAGTCAAGAAAAGTACTTGTCTGCACATATAACTTAAGAGACAAGGACTTTTTGGTCGTGAGAGGTAAGATTTTGTGCAGTCTTTCTGTGCCCCAGGTTCACTTTCCTTTGGCAAATTACCGAAGTCAGCAATTTCAAAGTTAGGAGCCTGGAGTTAGGTGTTGACAGCCATCTTTAAGTACCTAAATAAGTGGTCTCATTTTAAGAGGTCCTGAGCACACAATTCTTTCTGACTTCAAAAGAAGCTGCAAATGCTGTGTCCACTTTGATTAATTGAAAGGCTGACCATCAAAGTGAAATTATGTTGCCAAGCTAAAGGGAAAGAAATAAAGACTTAGCACACTGTATAAATCAATCGCAGATCAGAGTTTACTGGGTATAAAATGTACAGCATCTTATGTGCCCTTTTGTACTTTCAGAGTCTCACTGGGCCCAAAACTACAGCAGAAAAAACCCCTCACGGTTTGTGAAATATGGTAATGCCCAGAAACATTTGCCAGTGTAGCCACTGAAAAATAGATATGGCTGCTCAGAATTTATACTGTTTGCTGGGGCCTTAGGTGAAAGGAAAACGAAATTTGAAAATGCTTATTTTGTTCATTTGAAGGTAATGTCTTAAATCCTTGGGAGATGAACAGCCTTCCTCTTCTCCTACTTTGATGGATCTGTCTTTGAGGTGTGATTTACACCTTATTATAGTACTTCAGGTTATGGCCTCTGTTCCTGAAAGTTTTGTGGAGATAATTATCTGGGGAGTTAAAAAAAAGAAAAAGACCTGACAAGTGCCCTGATGGAGAGAAGAGCTCCAGCATGTGTGTCTGTGTGTTGGTTGTGTTTGCCAATCTTCGGAGCAGAGGGAATGCTCTGTGCAATGAGGACTTCAGCTGGGTATTGAAAAATTCGTAAGACATAGAATCATGGGAAGACAGAGTTTTTTTGTAGAATTATGGTTTTATTTTGGGCTGGGTTTTCCAGCTCTTACAACCCCATCATGTTTTTTATCGGCGCTTTCAGGCAAATCATTGTGCTAGGTTTAATCATGGCTTTTGTGTTACAGTTGCATAGACAGTCTAATGTAGACTGAGGGATCAGCAGTGCTCTTACTCAAAATTACCGTAAATTGGGTCAAAGTGAGTGTTCAGTAATGAGTAAAGGAAGAGAGCTGTTTCTACCACAAGTGTATCACCTTCCTTGGCTTAGAAGATCCTTACCACCGTTGCTCGCGTCCTGATGTGCAGTGATGGCTGCATAGCCCTCTGATGCTTCTAACAACAAGAGCCTGTCACCACTAGTGTCTGTGGGTGGGGAAGATGTAATCGCTTCAGTTCTGTTCTGCCTGGCCTTCAGTATCAGGGAGGTGTGTGTGAATTTGGAACTCTCTCTCTTTTATCTTCATTCTCTCCCAATACTTTTGTATACAGCTGAAGGCTAGGTGATAAATTTTTGTCATGGCTCTTTTATACTCCTGGAATGTGCTACTGTTATCTGATAAGATTAGTAAGTCAAGCAGCATGAATGATTATTAAAAATAATTGTTTGTTTATATAAATATGACAGCAAAATAGGTTACTCACACAGGCCAAGTGACCCAATTATTCAGATTTTGAACATGTAGGGAAGATGCACTATGTTGCTGCACTTTAAGGAGAGAAAAACCTTTATTCCCTGTTAAACTGCTGAGTAAGTTTATTTCTTTTTGCTGTGCCAGTAGCTTGATGGTTGGGACCTGTTCTTCGTGTCAAAATGTTCACTCAGATATAAGTGAAGTGATACCACTAGGTCTCAAACTCAGTCTTCTGTTGCTCCTACTAGAATTCTTCATTTGTTTAAAAAACTCACCATAACACAATCAAAAATACCCAAACCAAACCTGCAAACCACAACAAGCAAAAGACCAAAAAAAGCAGAAAACCAAAAAAGCAGAAGAACCAGTGTGATTCAATATTGGGGTAGTTTCTTGCTGTGCCTCATGTTGGTCTGTAGTCAAACAACAGACTGTAGTGTTAAAACAGAGCTTCTTCCTGCTACTCCCTGTTGAACAGGAGTGAGCACACTCTGTGCCCCATGGCTCAGTTGTATGTAGCCCATCTTTATGTGTATCTCCCCTGACAGACCTTTATTGTGCACCTCGGGGTCAGCCACTGGATGCTGCTTTTCTTCAGATAAAGAAACGTATCCCCTTGGTCAGATTTAAAAGAACAGGCTGCTGCCCAGTTCACATGGAGCCATTCCAGCCCTAAGGGAGGCCAGCTTCTAGACTGAGGTCTCCAAGCAAGGTTTCCTTCTGGTTTCCTCCAGAGATATAGCTGTTCGAAAATATTTTATTAACATTTTCTTTAAAAAATAGTGAAACATTCTGAGGAAGTGCAAACTTCTGACATGTTTCCTGCATTCTTACCTGCTGGGTTTTCTTAGACTTCACTGCTTCTTTCTCAAGGAGTTCTTCTGAGTCGGTAGCCTCTAGAGCCTCTCCTTTGCTGTGTGTCACTGGAAGAAGAGCCTGGCGGCTATGGGTACTGCCAGGAAATTGCATCTTCTTGGCAGGAACACTCTCCAAAAGTAATAGCTTCTTGGAAAACAGGGCGACTGGAGCTTGTAAGGTGTGTCCTACAAGGGATTCTTTTTTCCAGAGGTTGAATTTCAATGCAGTTCATGCAGCTAATAAACATGTGGTTGTCAAATATACAACAAGATCTAAGAGACTTCACATGTGGGGTCTGTTCAGCCTTCCCTCAACCATGAAGCCAGAGAATCACCCAGCACCAGTATAGTCAGCTTTCTCCCTTTTCCCTTACAGGCAAGGTGTATGTGTGTATGTATTTTTACGTATCTTGCTCAGTGGGATGCCTAGGGATCCTTTCTGGACAATGCAGATGTTACGACTTGAGGTTAAAATCGGGGATCTTGGTGGTAAGTGCAGTAGTTCCATATGTAGACCGGTATGTAAACCAACATTGTTTTTTTCATGATTTCAAAAAGATTTCCAAAGAAAATGGTGCTTGGAGTCATGCTGGTATTTATATGTATGTATGCAAAAGGCATACGCAGTCAGCTAATTTTGGTTATTGCTGTTTAATGTCTCAGGTATGTTGATGCTGACATTCCTCTACCTAGAAAGCTGAGAAATTCTGGCAGCACTCACAGTATTCAATTGAGTTGACAGATGTATTCTTAAAACAAGTTTTATCTTTTTCTTTTCCTTCAGTGTATATTAAGAACAAAAATTTCACATCCATGCAGTTTGTATTATCATAATTAAGTGAATTTTCCAGTAATCCACAGTAG
Organism: Upupa epops; assembly: GCA_013397515.1. NCBI lineage: Eukaryota > Metazoa > Chordata > Aves > Bucerotiformes > Upupidae > Upupa > Upupa epops. The sequence continues at coordinate 282,943 of VZRI01007462.1, read as the reverse complement.
TCTACAATAAGCAAGACTTTATCTTAATAACATTTTTTAATGTCTGTAAATAAGTCTTCATGCTAGTTTCCTACAAAATTTAAATTCCTACCAAATTTTATTTGTTGAAATTTTAAATAGCTTCTGTTTTTAAATGTCCTCATTATGTGCAAAAATTATTCTGTGTGTGGCCCTTCTTCAGGCTTATCCTGTTTCCTCATATTTGGCATTGCATGGAATTTGTCTGGTTCTGTAGGGAGTTAGCCCTGTAAAATACAGTGTTCTTGCACTACTAAATTGCAGGGCTTTGGGGATGGTGGCCAGGAGGGAACCCTATAAAAAAAATCCCAACTCCAAAAAAACCAAACCAACCAGAACAAAGAACCTCCATTGCAAAATCTGTATTATGTAAATGGCTCTTCTCCTCTGTGTAATTGCCCCACTCGTTTTTCTGCTATTTTTAGAGGGCTTTAATTATTTAAAATTTATATGACATTTCACAATTGCTGTTATTTTATACTCTGAAAAACTGGTTACTTTCATGTCTGAAATCACAGAGAAATCATACAAACTAAATGCTACATTCTTGCCATTGCTTTTATGCGTAGCATGTTTAGCATCTCACTAAAATCCGAGCAGAAAGCTCATCTTGAAAGAGACTACTTAATTAAAAATTAAAGGAGAAATTAAAACTTAAATTATGCAAAACTAATAAGCTCTGTTACCAAAACCAACAATTAATATGCTACAATATATGGAAAGAAAATGCTAACGTTTTTACTTTTGTTTCGTGTTTGCATTGCAGTCTGTGTATTCTGCTGCTTTGAAACTCCTCATCCTGAAGTGTCTGGCATATCTGAATTAAGATATAAAGGCAGTGATTTTTAAGTTTGTGAGTTCTACAAAACTCATCAGAGATTAAAACTTTGATAATGTAAAGAAGCCGTTATGAAGTCGGAGGAATCCAATTATTTTTCAATTAACGCAATATCACTTCTGTATATAAGATTCAAATCAGTGCATCGCATCACCTTGGGCAAATCGATAAGAGTAAAAATGGACTCATTGACAAAAATTTGCAATTTAACCTATTGCTCTAATTCCTGGCTATAAAGGGTTTATTTATTACTGAAAATTGCCTTCAACAAATTGCTAATGCTGGGATACTGCGTGTGGTATTTATGTGTGTGTACGCTTACAGAGACCCAGCTAAGCACACTTTAAATGCCACCTTTAGTTCAGCACTTTAAGGGAGGAATTCCTGAAGTCCCCATGTCAGATGCACAGGAAAACATTTCCTTAGCAAATGTGGGGATTTGCACCTAAACATCTGAAATACTACAGTGACCCAATACTAGACATACTGTAAAATGAGATTGTTTTTACTGTGACACCAGCATAGGGAGATATTTCCAGTAGTATCTGCCGGTGTTTTTCATAATTGTTGTCTTCAAGTCGAGTAAAGATTTGATGGCTAAAGGAAAGGAATTAGGGGGTTAAAGAAAACTCCATCTGATTAAGTTAATTATGAAGCTTGAGTCTTAATACTTTATTATTGCTGTTCACTGGAAGATGACACTACTTTTACATTTACATTTTCTTACATTTCAGTGTTACGTAAAGTAATGTTAGCCTTTAATGTTTCATCTCTAATATCTTAGCACCTATCTGTGCTTTTCTCTCAGGTCCTGATAATTTAGCTTTTGTAGCTATATAGGTAGTTGTTTCTCTGCCACTATAATTTAAAAGTTTACATTAAAAATAAAATCAATACTGGGATAAAAGCACGAAGAGTACAGCTAAAATAATTTATAATAGCTCTATTGGTGATGGAAATCTAAGGAATGAATGCTGTGTATAATAAAGGCAATTAACTGGGCTTCTTGTAAGGAGGAATATTGCTCTTAGTATGGGGGATGGAAGGAGGAGATTATGAAAGCAGTTGCAACTCTAATATTCTGGGTTGCGCTGTGTTAGCCCTGGCATAAATTGCAGCAGCCTAGAGGTACATGTGCCATGCAAGGATTGCATTCTGCCCTGACAACCTTGTGAATGTGTCGGAGAGGTGTGGGGGTGAGACAGTGAAGGCACTGGTGTCTGCTGGGGGTTTATGCTCACTGGGAGGGCTCAGATTCCCTCAGTCATCCTCTCGCACGTCAAATACAGGCTTTGGTTGATTTGCACAACTTAAGAGTCCAGTGGAGCCGGTTGTGGTAAGAAAACTGTCTTGGTATTTAACATAAGTGGTTTTTCTCCCTTCTGTAGTTATCAGGTAAAAGTTCTCTCTCCAACAAAATGATATGTTTGATCTACTATCACAAAGAGTGAAACGTGAATAAAGATTGACTTGGATATAATCTGTCTAACTGCTCTTGATGGACATCTTAAGATTCAGCTTAATTTAATTGAAAACTTAAAGTCGGTCTTTTTGGGAAGCTTTTTTCTTTTATGTCCATGGTTAAGTGAGCAAGGCAATGACATGCTCCCTTAACAACTGTTCAGGAATCAGTGGGCTGATTGACTAATGTTTCTGCCCTTTCTATACACTTCTGATGTTCCATCGTGACTTTCTCCTTTCTCTGCATATAAGCGGATTTATCTGAATGATAATAAGCCAGATGGTTAGGTGGTAGGCCAGGTATTTTGAAGGTAAGCATATTCTTTGTGATAGAGCCTTGCTAGCCAGGAGCTCTGCACCACATTTCAAATCCTTCAGCAGTCTCCCCAGGAGGTGGCAGCTGTAGAAGCCTAATGGATATCATCACCTTCAACTGTCAGCTCCTTTTTTCCTGTCTGTCATGACTGTTTACTTCTGATCATACCAGTTGACATTTATGTGTCACAATAGAAAACCGAACCAGTGCAGAAGTAAAGGCGACACTGGGTTTGCGGTTACTTCTTGTATCACAACAGGCAGCTGGCAACTCATTAACACCATGTGGAGTGTCAAGCATATAGTACATTAAATAAAATTAATGCCCACAGGCACTGTACATAGGGAGATGGCCGCAACAGACAATGAAATCACATGAATGCTTGAAATGGGAACAGTAGAGGCAACAGATAGTACCAAAAAAAAAGGAAGAGAAAAAAAAAAGCTGGGAGAGGGATGAGTTTGTAATCCAAGGTGCATGAGCATATCAAGCCTTTGACTGTCATTCATTGTCATTTTCATACATAACTTCTGATGAGAGACCTGGGGCACAGGAGAGTTCTGCTGGAGTTTTGGTGACTAAATGGAGTGTGTTCCTGATAGCGAAGGTAGTGTTAAGGTCCTCCAAAATAACCACACACCTTCTCTTCAGCCATTATTCAATGGTGCCTATGAGTACAGAAGAATTAGCTCCAGCCATGGTAGTCCCAAGCAAAGAAGTTAGCCTGAGTACAGTCCTGACACTGATGAGCAAAGTTCTTCTATTCATAAGGAGTCAGGATGGCCTTATGTAAAGCAGTCTGAATCCTTCCCTTACAATCTCTGCAATGATCACTCTTGTGTACTAGTTGTCTGGTATGGGCCATTTGCCTCATGCTGTCTTCTAGTTGCAAATGCTCTTCTTTGTCTTGAGTCTGATGTCAGAGAATCGTTTGGCTACACCTCAGTCCTAATTTTGTCAGGGAAGGCAACCTGGGGTGTGTGTATGATGAAACAGTGTGCTATCATCTAAGACACTTAGTCTCAGGTTTACAGGTTTCTACATAGATAAAACTATTTTGAAAAAACCTAGTAGTAATCAATAATTATGAATAAATTTATTTTTTATTGCAGAATTGTAAAACATAAATAAACAGTAGGATGATTTTACTTAATGGGAATTTTAAATAATATGTGGATTTATCTTCTTAAATATTTTGTGTGGATGGGCTCCATTTGGTCTTCAGAACATTGAACTACTACTGTCCATTCCAGGAAACACAGCAAATGGTGTCTAGTGGAAATGACAAGTAGATTTTAGTACACAAAATGTCAGTGCCATCACTGGACATCATAAAACTCTGCATTTCTCTTTACTTTATATGAGAAGACCCTGCAGACCACAGATAAGATCTGTTCTTTGGGCGCTGTGAGTACATTGCTGTGGCTGTTCATGGTGTGTATTAGTTCAGGGAAGTTCAACAGGCAGTGATTTTCACAGGCCATCAGTCTTCCATCACATTAAAATGATGGAAGCATGCTCAAAGAGAAAAAGAACAAAAAAAAAAAGTCTTCTCGTTACTTTAACAAGCTGCTTTACAATTTCCTGTGGGAAACGGTGAAAAAAACTGCTAAAAGCTATTCATTGTCATAATTAAATTGTTACCAAAAATTAATTGCAGACCAGTGTATTGTCTCATTAAAAAAAAAAGTACCTGTTTTGATTTCATCTTTTGTCAGTTTATTTTATGCATTTATTGTTCGTTAATTAGAGTTCTTACATATTTGTCCTTCTTGCCTGATTGCCTTTGCCTTTTATAGCGTACGGTGAGCTTCCCTTGCCTTTGCATTTGAGATGAGCTGAGATAGCCACCTACAGTGATTGCGTCAGTTCCCTTCATAATTTCTATTAATCCTCACTGTGGATTTTTTTTTCCTAAAGAAAACACAGGTCTGCTGTTTCTCATTTAATTTTTCTATGTTATTGGGATCATCTGCTGTGCCTGATGGCTTCTTATATCTGTTCTCTGCTTCCTTAAGGTGCCTTGGATGCTATTTTGAGCGTGCAGACCTGCTAGTGCTGTGCATGCTGCTAGAATAATGTTCTCTGACTTCTGTGTGACAAAAAGGTCAGGTTTGCAAAGGCTGCAGGGTGATTGTGTTGACTCAACTATTGTCATGGACTGGCCACCTTGGTGGCAACACTGCAGCTGAAGTGACATGCAGATGGCTTGAGAGTCTTGTTGCCTTTTTGACTTTTGGATGCGGCTATTGGGTTTGGGCGATGATGACGTTAACTTCCATTTCAGTTTTCTTATTACACTGTCAGAGAAGTGAAAGTCATCCTTCAGTATGTAATGAAGTGAAATGTATGGATCTTGTAGTTAAAAGTTTTCCATATATAACTCCTACATGCTTCCTGCAGAGTTGGAAGAAGTAAAGCAGCTGTGTTCAAATTTGATAACAAAACCACTGATGCATTTCATTTTTCCAGTGACACATGACAAGAGGAAAATGTGACTGTACATAAAAGTTTATCCAGAAGGAGAACCATATGAGAATTAAACCACAAAGTTTGTTAAAAATGTTAGATCAGATTACATGATGCATTGCTCCATTAACAGATTGAAAGGGATACTCTGTGAGTTTTGAGCAGTTTGTAAGCATTGATAATCACAACGCTCAAATACAGTGTTGTACATGGTCAATATTCTCTTATTCTGGGACAATGGAGGAAGGAAAAAAATTCTCTTCAACAGATGCAACTTAAAAAAACAATCTATAGTTGCATCTGAAAAGGATGAGTATGTAGGACCATTAATTTTTCATTTTTCTGACAGAATTGCCAAAGAGCTGATGTAGGTGGTTTGTCCATGGCCTTTCTTTGCTCTAGTTTGTCTGGAGAAGAACCACCACTGTTTACTTTCTCTTTCTGTCCTTCTGTTCTGGTTGTCCATGTAATATTTAAAAAATAATTATTCCTAGTGATATTTTATTGAAAAGTTGAAGGAGGAACTGATGCCAAACGTCTCATAGCTAGATGTTTTACAAATTTGTATGAAATAGCAAATCAATTTACTAATGTGCTTGCTTATATGCAAACAAACACAGAGTACAGGTACTCCCAAGTATAAAAAATTTGACGATTCATTTACTGGACGTGTCTCCCCATGCTTAAAGTCCTTTGAATCAATATGGAAATCAGAGTAACTAAATCCTACTGCTAAATACAGTTCTTTTTTATTTCTTGTAGTGAGCACCAAAAGCATGAACGAGCAAGATATAAGTAGATTTTTGTTCTGAAAAGAAATACTCTGTGTTTTGAGGAATACGTTTCCTATGCTCACTGTAATATCCCTGACAATAAGTGTGCAAGTTTTGAAGCCATTTGGAAAGTGAGCATTTTGTAATTTAGTAATGAATAGCACTGTGGGGTGCTACATACAGGCTTGATTTAATTTTAGGAAACGGGAGCTAACCACATTAGGTATTTCAAAGCACATGCTCTTCTTTGGAGTTGCATAATACAAACCAGTGTCAGTAGGTTTTCCCGGATGCCTGAATCTGTCCTTTTGAAGGCGTTTGCTATTTATTTCAAAATAAAACACTGCAGAGGCACCTGGGCTCGTGGGAAGAAAAGAGATGCTGACACCTGGCAGATAGTTTCCTGGCGACATAACGGGGTCTAAAATATTGAGGTGGACAGTGCTTCTTTAAGGTAACGTGTACTCCATGCTGTGCCGCATGCTTTAAAGCTACGCCTGACTTTTGCCCACGACAGCTATTGCGCTGTAAGCTATCGGAGACGTGTGTCGCTTCAGGTGTGCTCCCAAAGCCTGTAAAGAATCAAAGCATCTTGGCTGGTCGGCAGTCTGCCCGATGACCTTTTTCTTATGCAGCTCGATGATGGGTTGTGAAGGGGAGAGCTGGTTACAGTCAGGACTGGGGGGACCTGCCGTGGCGTGACGGCAGGTTCAAATCAAACCCAATAGTTGCTTCTTGTACTTTCTTCCCATGTCCTGCCAGCCTGCTGTATGGCTGCCACAACGGTAACCCTGTGAGTGGTTTGATTGGTGAGGATTTACATGTGTGCTAATTAGAGTGGAATAAATGATTGGCTGTTTGCTGCATCGCCATAAAGGGTGCCCAGATGTACACACTACGTGAACATAATGTGCACGGGCATGGCGCATCAAAGTTTGTCAGCTGCATTACCTCAGCAGGCTTAGGGCCTGTCGGAGAGCATTTGCTGATAATTGTCCCCTATGATTTAGTGTCTGACTTGGTGAAAGTGAAGGACCTCAAAGTACTGCCTTGGCAAGGGAATTTCTGACCGTTTAACAGAAGTAATAAATGAGCTAAAAGCTGTCAAACAAGAATGGAAAAAAAAATAAGTTTAGGGCTACAAGCAAGCAGTCTTAACTGAAGAATTCTCCGTTCAGAACACAACACTAACTAAGCATCAAATTAGCTGCTGCAATTAACAATAGACACTGAACAGAGCGTTTAATTACGCTTAATTTGTTGTGATACAGCACAAGTCTTCAGTTATGAAAATCCCCCAGATGCCCAAGTATCCCCTGTATAGCTAAAATGCACTAAACTTTGCACACTTGGTTAATTTAACAAAGCACATACAGAGCATTGCTTTCAATTTTAAAAGTCTGATATGGAAGAAGGGAAAATAAATTTATATTTTGATGATATCGTTATTCTCAATCTCCTAAAAAAATAAATCTGTGCTTTAGCTTCTTTTTTGAAAAATTGTAATTAAGACAAAATCCCCCACGTATCGTATTTATACACAAAAATCAGTAATATCTGATTACGTTGACAAGTCATTTTGTACCTACATGTTCACAATATTGATAATGTATTAATGTACAATGATTAAATGGTTAAGCTGCCATATTAAAGTTATGAGCAGGAACATTTATCCAGCATAGCTAAGCAGGAACAAAGAGTGTCCATTTACAGATGGCATTATTCAATCTCTGAACTACTCAAAGATGTTGGCGTTCCAGCATTGATTCTGAGCTCTGATACGGTGCCTCACTCCAATGACCCAATAGAGTTAAGTGATAAGGTTAAGTTAATTACTGTATCTGTGCTATACAGCTTCCACATGATTACTGCTGAGAAAGATAGTGATTCTTCTAGCTTTAATTAAGCAAAAGAAAATGAAAAGATATAATTGGGTTTTATAATAATCCTGTCTTATATCACTATCAACAAGCGTCATGTGTTTCTCCTACAACTTCGTTGCATGAATTCCTAGCAGCAAAATTTAAACAGGAGAATGTATAAGTAAATTATTTAAATCCCTTTCCTAAAACACAGTGTCAGCTAAAGAATTAAATAGTTAATAACTGTACTAATACTTCTGTAGCACCAAAGGGCCCGTGACAGTAAATTGTGTACCAGATATGAGAAATCCGTGTTTGACAGTTAAAGAGCATCTGCTATTTTTTGCATGTGTATTATGTGGTAGAAATCATATATTTTAACAATTTATTTAATTTTGCCTCTAATCATATATTGAACAGCAGCATGATGGCTTTAATATTGTTCTCTGAGCAAAAGCTTTACCAGTGTTTTATTTTAAATTCGCTCATTAGTTGTCAAAACGTTGTTGCCTTTGGTTTGAAGGTGAAAGGGAGTTGGAAAAAAACCTGAGCAGTCTCTCAGGATAATACTCTGTTTTTTTTCTTCTAGTCATGCACAGAATAAAATGTACGTGTATTGTGAGGTATGCAATAAGAGTTTTACAGCGAAAATAATGAATACAGATGAGAGCTGACAGTGAAAGAGGGGGAGAGATAGTAGGTAGGTTTTTGTCCTTCATGTATTAAGCCCCGATTCCGCAAACTGTTCTGCGTAGGTAATCCCATGTCTCTTTACTGAGCTCTGCTAACTCTCCCAAGTTTTGCCAGGGTCTGCCCACAGAGATGAGATTATTTTACCATATCTTTGCTTATGTAAGTAATCTCACAACAACTGCTTCAAGTTCTTACATTTTCCTAAATGCTACCTTCAGAGGAGGAAGGAACACGTGCTGCTTTTCTTTGTTGTTGGGTTATACAGGTGCTAAGCTGTTGGTGAATTTGCTGCTGACTTCTGTTTTCTCTGTATATTTTGTCCTTTAAATATAATTGCAATGTCTCAAGGTGACTGTAACAGGATTGTTGCCTTAAAAAGAGCCACATGCCTGTTTTCAGTTCTTTCCTTCTACTCATGGAAAAAGGAAAGCTTAGTATTCCTCCTCCTGTAGAAAGGCGTGACTTTAAAACACTGTTGAACAAAACCAGTCTGGAAATATAGAGTTTCATGCTGCATACATAAATTTTCAGCAAAATAATTGATAGTGCAGGGCAAGACATATATTCTTTACTAAGTACTTTGATTATATTTTAATTTTACTATTCTCTTCATAGTGTGAAACTTTTATCTCCTTAGCAAAGCTTTGTTTGCAAATAGGATGCACTGAGATTAAAATTGTGGTGCTGCAGAATTTAAAAGCTGTTTGTTTTCCATCTGCCGACAAACAACCTCCTTTTCCTTTATAGCTGCACAGGAAAGTGTTTCATTTCTATGGAATCTTTGTGTGTGAAGGTATGTAGTTCAAACCATACATTTCTTCCTCTGAAATTCTGATTTCTTCTTCTTGACACCACCTTGAAGCAATAAAGCAACCATGCCCAATGTTTGTGATATTCTGTTTTGATAACAAGTATGTATAGATGCTCATTGTGTTTATGAAAACACTGAAGCCACAGATGCAGTACCTGGATTTGAGTTGAGCAAATCTGATGCACAGGAGATTACATGGAGAAAGGGAGAGGTGTTCCTAATTATCAATCTAACATCTACAGGTAATTTCAGTATAGCTGATGTTCTTTTTTTGGAAGGAAAGCACTACTAGGACTTGGATTTGCACAGGAGTATGAAGTTAAATGCAGCCTGTTTTAAGAAAGTGGTTTGAAATTTATCTCTGACTGCTTCTGAGAATCTGAAAATCTCAGTCAAAGGATTTACTGGACAATTTCTTCTGTTGCCTGTCCCCTGCTCCCTGCTCTCCATTCTCCTTAGAGAAAACTGAAATAGCTGTTCATTGTTAATTTAGAAGATTTACTAAAGGGTTTGCTAACAAAGGATATATTTGTCTCACTCAATGCTTTCAAGTATTGGAGGAGTTGGCAGAGAAGATTTGGAGAACTGGAGGTTTTTTTATGGCTTGAGGGTCACTGTATTCACTTGTTCGGTGGGTGAACTGAAACTATCCAGCTCTTTTGCTATCAACTGGATATCTTTTGTCAGCTCTTCAGTCAGTTTTTAAAAGGTTCTTGATATTTATTGCAAACAGATACAACAACACTTGGAGTATCTTCCTCTCATTCTTTTGTCTCAATAAATATATTATTCTGGAAGTCAAAATCTCTCCTCATTTGGGGGGCTGAAATTTGTATTGGTCATGGTAAAGTAAAGCAGCAAATGCAAGTACAGCAGTAATTGTGCAGAAAATGTAAAAGCATTTTAGGAGAAAGAATGCTCTGGAAAGTTCTGAGTTTTCCATGTTTGATTATAGTTCAAAATTCAAAGAATCACCCAATTTTGTAGTTCTTAAGTCTTTCTTCGGATACCTTAGCACAGGTACAGAAAACAGATTCCGTGTCTGCTCTCCTGGCGCTTGATTGCACAGAGAGTTTGACACTGATGGACACTCCAGGTGCTTAATTCTTTTTTAAAAAATATCTAACATTTAACATCTCACAGGTAAGTGAACAGAGCTGACAACTCTGAGATTGCTGACAACAACAGAGATGACAACTGAGCAACCAAATCTCTTCAGTACTCTTACATATAGTATATAAAGCTACAGCAGAGCTGTGAGTAAGCACAGTCCAGAGAATGTTTGATGGCTTAGCACTGCATAATAACAACAATATTCCCTGGTTATGTGCTTCTTAACGTATCAAGATGTTTATATATTTCAGCTGAGGTGGTCCTTATTTCATTAAGTCACATTGAGGAAAAGCAGCTTGAAAAGTTGCTTTCATATGTCAGAGTAATGATAAAATGAGTTTGAGGCCTTTATGATCAAGAACATTTTCTGCCTCTTTTTAATGATATAGAATAGTAATGACCTGCAGTTTCATTTATTCTTGGAAAAAGTATAATTGCAAAAATTAACTTGTCATACACCACAGCTCAGCAAAGTTACTTTCCTATAAGTCTGTGGTCACAGTATGTTTTTTTGCAATTCAGCATCTGGCTCTGTGGGGTACTGATGGCTTCTATGAAGTAAAGTACCAGGGTGAGCAATTAAATGTAAAATGACAGCATAAAATATGATCATTACGGTTATACAAAAGACACATTTATGAATTTTGCAGATAACTGTCATTTTTTCTACTCATATTTGCTCTTTCTTTGTTAGCTTAATATTTCTCGTGCAATTCATTTTTTTTCCTCTAAAACATGAACAATGCCTTTTTAATTATCCTGACACTTGTTTGTGTCTTTCTTATTTGTCACATTTGAAGGCTAATGATACCTCTTTCACTTTGTTCTGACACTATACTTTCAACTTAATTTCAAAATCGAGGACTTTTTTTAAAAAAGAAATTAACATGGAGGTTGCATGATGAAGCTGGAATTTCTTATGGAAATCAGTTTGTGTTGCATTGATCGGGTACTGTACCTGAAAGAAGGAAAGATTATCTGAGTTCAATTCTCAGGGGCTACCAGGCAGTGTTTGAAGTGTGCTTTTTGAATGTAGCTTGTGTTTTGTCATTGAGGAGGGAAGATTGGTCTTGACAGAAGTTATTTTAGCCACACTAGGTATCAAAAATACCACATAGATCTTTCTCTGTGTTTTCTTTGCAAATATCTGGTTCCATCCTAGAATAATAATCCTGTTCTTTTTTGTTGTTTGTATTTTTGCTGTCTGGGGAGGTGGATCTTCTTCATGTAATGTGTACATACACACACATACTATATATCTATCTGTCTATCTATGTCTTGTAGTATAGAATGCTGAAAACTATTACTTCTTACCACATCAATTCAGTATATTGAGGGAAAGAAGAAAAGAGTAAAAAGGACCACAAACCCTTAAACATTTCAGAGAATCGTAGCAATGCATATAAACCCAGAATGTTCCTGTTCTCATGCTTTCACTTTTTCTTCAAAAGCCCTTTTTGATTTCTGCTGCTGCCACAGAGGAGACCACAGCAATGTGCAGCTTCATCTGCTGTTTCCAAACCTCGGCACCCAATAGGAAAGTTCTGTGTTGCTCTCTTCCACAAAGTCCTAACCTGCTTCCAAAACTGCATTGAGGACACTAGTCATTAGGATTGCTGAGTGACACCTATTAAATGCCATGTCTTTAAAACCTACCCCACCAAAAAAAAACCCCAACCCACCGCCAGTGACTAATTACTCACATTAGTTGGCTTTAGAAAGCTACAGGCTCTTGCCTTCCCTTTTCCCCATTTCTAAAATGCATGTAATGCCCTGAAGAGCACGTGCCTGTTAAAATTACCCAATGAAGTTCAAACAGCATGATGGTGGAAGGCAGTGTTTGTTGTGGAAGCCCCTCTGTCTCCTGGCTGCCTTTGACTGGGAGGATTAAAGGAGACCCCTGTTGTTTGGGAGCAGGAGGCAGCAGGGTTTGGGGTGGAGGTGACTGGGCTGTGGGTCAGGCCTTCACCTGGGGATGTTCCGTTCACCACCCCAGGTCAGGAGGAGGCAGAATCCCATTAGGTTCGATGGGAAATGTGAGAAGCTTTAAGCAGCCCTCCCCTCAATTAAATTGATGGCACAGTAACCTGGCATTGATTCCCTGGTGATAAGGGAGATGACCCCACTTAAGACTGCGGAGAAAAAATGATAGGGGCAGGCATAGTTCTCAGTCAGCATTATGCGTTGAAATGAATGGTACATAGAATTTAAAGGGGCAGGTAACTCAAACTGGAAACACTCACTTCACTGAGACCTTTCTTGTTACAGAAACTCTTCAGAGTTGACTGGGTTTTAAGTAGCAATTTGAGATGGAGATGGAGATTTAAGAATCTTGGAGCATTTCTATTTAGAGCACCTATTGTGTAATCTCCACAGTCCCGTAGCGTAGAGAAAGGTTTGTGATAAAAAGAATTGGAAATTAAAAGGGATAATATCTGTGGCAGACAGTCTCAAGGGGATTCAGTATCTCTCAAGCAAATATGACTCCAATATAAGCTCCTCAACTGAGACTGTTATTACGTGCAAATAAGAGCTAATTTTTTACAGTTTACATCACTGGGAACATGAAATGGAAAATAGAAGAGTCAGAATTAATTAACTGAGATTGGGGAAGAAGCACTGGCTATCTCAGCAGGATGCTGTAGTGCATACAGTGTTGGCAGGAGGAGGTGATGGGGTGGCTGTAGACAGGTATGGAACCTGGTAGGTTTTGAAAACCTGACTGTAACATGTAAACCTGTTTTGTTTACAGGGAGGGTTTAAGTGCTTATCTTGAGGTAAAGTCCTTAGGAAAACTTGTTACCCTCAAAGGAACTAAAAAGGTGCCAGAAGAACTCTGATTTAAAATGCCTGAGTTCAGCACTGTTTGCCTTGTTCATTCATGTCTTTTATGTTCTGTTCCTATCATGGAGTATAGGGCTGTGTAAAGGGACCTCAGCTTGCTGTGTTCCTTGTTGCTCTACCATACCTAATGAAACATGCCCCTCCATATAGCTACAGTCATGATGAAATAAAATGGACATATTCTGATTCCAGCAGCAAACCTTGCCCTGGGTTGGCAAATTGGCAAACCATTGCATTAGGCCCAGAATTGCTTGAGTGTTTGTGTTCCAATGACCACAACATCCACCACAACCTGATACATGTGCTCTAATTATTAAATATGAAGATGCATTCAAAAGATGGAATTCTTGGCACAATACAACTATGTAATAGCTACTAGAAGGGTTGGGTGAGGTCTGCTAAACCCATGGGGAAGTAGCCTCAGGGTTTTCCAGCTTCCAAAGTATTGGTTAGCTGTTGTATAAAGTGTTGGTTAGAGTGATTGATATTTGAGCAGTAACTGCTCAGAGTGATACAGAACCATCAACCGTTAGAAACTCCAGAGAAAAACTCATAAAAAGGCACAAAAAAAGTTTCTTGCAGTGAGAGAAAAGACTTTGTGCTAGGCAGGTTTGGTCCATAATGCTACCAGATACTTTTGCAACTGCTTTCTTGTTCCTCGCTGTCATAGCCTTTATTAAGAAAAAATAAATTGTCAGCTTTTATAGTGCCTCAGAAGTATTAGCCAAGTGTAACTGATACAGGAATGTCTACAGAGGTGCCTTTAGCACAGAAGATTTGAAAGCTGTGAACTTGTCTGTTCATCTCTGTGAAGTGTTAATTCAGATGCCCGGTGATGATGGTTTAAATGTCAATATTGTTAACTACTCTATTTTCATGGGCAGAAGAGAAAGAGAAGACAGACTCTTCTGCACAATTAACTGAACTGACATCTCTTTTCGGTTCCACAAAAATTAGCAGTTGGAAGGTAGTGCTGTCTCCAATATTTTCTTTCTACATTCCAGGAAGAGTGAAGCCTAAGCAGCCTTGCAAGGTCCATCAGCGCATGTGATTTCCTGACAGGCATCATCTGTTAACAGCACATTATCTACTCAGAGCAGTGCTTTCCTTGGATGACTTGCAAAGCAAGCGCTGCTTGTCTAGTGCGTCTGCAGAGACTTTTGAGAAATTACTTTCTCTGTCCTCTCCCTTTTCAACCCCCTGTTGAATTCCTAAAAAGACAAAGCAACAAAAAAAACCCCACATTTAGAGTACACATTTTATTTCATTCTGACTTTAGTTTAAGTCCAGTGTGGTTCTGGCTAAACTCAGAGAAACCTACTTCATTCTCTTGCCTAGGCACTTACCTCCTTGGGAGCACACATTGAGTAGGTGTAATGGACCTCAGCATTTAATTTTCAAAGGACAAGAATATTGCAAATATTGCCTTTTTATATCATTATAGAGAAGTTAAATGTTTACTGCAGGTCTTTTACTTTCCCCTGATTTCAAAACCTTCCACTGTCCAAGAGAAAATATACATTAAAGACGGCAGCTGCCTCTGCATCTCTTGCACAAATGAAAATGGCATAATTCCAAGGTTTTCAGTGTTGTATATAAAAAGGAGAATTACTGTAGTGCATACAGAATATATCAGCTTAGGAGAATGTGACCATAATGAGGAAAGAAAATCAAAGAAGTCGCAAAGTTCAAAGAGTGAAAACCATGTGCTAAATAGTGCTCTTAGATGTCTGGTGGTTTTTCATCTGCCACATTGCCTACAAACTACCTGTAACGTGGGCTACTGAGAGAATATTAATGTTTGAAATGTTTTGTTTTGTTAGTATAAATAAATAGGAAGGAATATGGGGTGGTGTTTCTAAAGCCTTTGATGAAGTTAACTAACCTGCCATGAAGTTTAATACCTCCAGTACTGAGAGAGTCCTGCCTTTGGGTAAAGATGTCCCAGTCCTGAAGTATTTAATTGCCAGTGTGGCAATGGTCCTGTTCACATGGTGATTTGAGGCTTTCATCTGCTTTTAGAATATTCACTTTCGGTGAAAAGGAGTGAAAGACTCAATTATTTTATTTTTCATTTGAGAATGAGAGAAAAAACAAATACTGTTTATGGTGATGGAACATACCTTCAGATTACTAGTGTTAAAACAGTGTTTAGTGTGTTAAAGAGCTTTTAAAATAGATTTTCAGCTCCTAGGATCACCTAGAGAGGTTAAAAATTGTTGGCAACAGTCTTCTGGCCTCCAATAAGCCAATGTATTTCTATTTCAAATATGTCTGTGTTTGTGCTTGTTATGAACATTTCTCCATCACTGACTGCTATTAAGTGAATGGATTAATGATAACAGCTTGTGTTTTTGTCATGCAGAAGGAGATACAAATAAGGGAAGACTTCGTTTAAGTTTGTAAAATTAGTTCATTTTCAGTAAAGGTCCTAACAGTTGTATTGGCTCAGCTGAAGATCAGTTTGTACCAGAGTTCTTCAGGTTATGCGTTTTGTTTGCTGTGGTTGTACCTGGGTTACTGCAGCTCTTCTCAAAGGCAGAAGGTACAGCCTCTGCCATAAGGAGTTTGCATTTAACAGACACACAAATTAGGTTCTAAGATTAAGCAGTGCCCCGGTAACAGGTTAAAACCCTTTACAAATTAGTGTCCTGGACCTCTGCCAAAGCACACTGGTGACTGGCTCTTGTGTACCTAAGCTCCAGTAGCTAAGAATGGTGGGCAACCCCTGTTTTATTGGAAATATTAATTTAATGTACTGCTCACAGATAGCTAATTCCACTTATTGCCAAAAGAAGATGGGGTGGCAAACGTAGCTTGGCTGTTCAGCCATACCACTGTCTAATCAAGCAATTCTATGGATGAATGATGATATGGGAGGATAGTGCAGAATGCCAGCCCTCTTGTCTGTTTTGCACGATAGCTGTGTCTGGTACAGTGGTGTTTTGTTAAGAAAGATGACTTCTGCTCTGATGATACTTCTGGCATGCAGGCAGAAATTATCCAGTCATTGATAAAGCACTAAGAGCAATTCCATTGTCTTAACATGCAGTGAAACAAAGATGCGAAGGTTACAAGGCTTCACACTGTCCTGGTTTGAGTTAGAACAGAACCTGTTCTTTTCAGTGATTTCACTTCTCAGACCGGTCTTTTCTACCTACTGGCACTTTCTACCATTACTGGTGTGTCTGTGCAAACAGTGGCTGTTCGTTCCCACCAGTGACAGCTGGATGTTCTCAGCTACTGCTAGGTCTGGGGTGCAGAAAGGCTTTTGCTTAGACTTGTTCCTCCTATAAGAACCAAGATCACTGCTAATTTCATGCACCATGTTGGGGTCCAGTGAGAGGCTGCACCTGCGGGAGGAACAGACAGGACAGGTGACCCTACACTAACCAGCAAGGTGTTACATCCCATAGGCCTCATAGTCAATATAAAGCTGAGGGACCACAAGGGTCACCCCTCTTCTTCACTTCTGCTTCCCACTGTGGTTATCTTCCCTCTTTGCTGGTGTCCAAGGAGGACTCAATCCATTCTACCTTTGATCCCAGTTAGTGCATTCCCAAATCCAGCTTGTGCATCTGATTCCTGCCTGAGATTTCCCCAGCATCTGCATCAGTGGTGATGGTGATGTAATTGCCAGCAGGAGGTAGGGATCAGTGTTGGTTTTGTATGTATTATCGTTATTTTAATTAAAGCTGTTGTAGTTCTCTTTTCTAATAGACAGAGTCTGTCATTCATCTTGTGGCTGGCCCAGTCTCAACCCGTGATACATGTGAAAGTGAGGATTAAACCTGGGTAAATCCATTACACGATCAGATGCTTTTATTTCTTTGCCTTGCAAATAAAAGAAAATATTAAAATAGAAATGGCAAGGTATTTTAATGCTGTGGAATATAGGAGTAAGAGAATTATACAGAGGCCTCAAAACCAAAGACACTAGTCCTACTTGCTTTTAAAAATATATAACTGGGAAAGTTCCTGCCTCACAGAATTCAGGTTCTGAAAAGTTCAGAATATAGTAGAATTTTTAGATTGCAGCCCTGTAGCTATAGAAATTGTTCCTTTCTTTTTGATAGATGTTGCCGCTATTCTTTATTGTCTAGTATGGATATATAATGTGATCAAGTGTAAAGTTCAGTTAAACATACCTGGCCTGCCTGTTTGTGGGAGCCTTGACACTTTCTATAAAAAGAGTTTTCTTTCATTTTATTGAATTTGAAATTAAATTTTCTGAGTTTTGGTATCTGCCTTATATTGAAATAGTGGTATCTGTTTTACACAGGCTTACATTTCAATATTTTTAAGCTGAATATAAAACTGAAAATAAGTTTGAAACTTGCTGGAAGTTCTGTAACTATATAGTAAGATGCATATGGGCAGTGCAGCATTTCCTAAGCACTCCATGCTTGACTTTGCAACCTTAATAGTGCCATTTAATGCTTTTTTTGGTTTATAGCTGCATGCATGTAAGTACTATGTTGTGGAATAATAGATTGTACCTCCTGATAGTATGATAATGTTGTAGAACCGATATGGTTGATGAGTCTGTAAAGACCAGACCAGTAAAATTCTGGTTTTTACTTCCATAGGTTAGGTCATAATCCTCAGCTGTCATTTGTAGTTCAAATTTATAATCTTATTTCAGTACCTCATATCTTAATGAGATACTTCTGTTATGTGCGCTGTAGTGGTAACTGCTCTTATGGGCTGGAGGAATTGAGATTCAGTGGTGGGCAAGGTAAAGAAGGAAGGAGGGAACACAGCAGGCACAAAGGCATGGGAACAGCCATAGAGTTCAAACTAAACTATTGCTGGCTTATGTAAGGATGGAGGCAACCATCAAACAGTTTTCTGTTTGTAAGCTCTGACAAATCATACAAAATATATAAACTCTCCCATCCCCCTGGATTTGTACTCTTTCTGGGAAAGGTGAGTTGTGCTATTTGCATGAGATGGAATTATCTGATTTCCTCCATGCCTAACTCGAATATTGTAAAGTTAGGTTTCTTATTTACGATAAAATAACCCTTTTCCAATTAATAAACCTAAGAATAGGTCAACTTCAAAGACAGTAACATAAAACACCCACAAGTGGCCATTAAATATTTATGGGCTGAGCATTTGTTAGAATTATCAATGGATATCAGAGATGGGAAAGGCCGGGTCACCATGAATTAACGATGATATTAAGCATTCAATATTAAGCACTTGATAATTAAAGGTACTTTTAAACTAGACTTCTGGTACATTCGGCATAGTAGTTGTGAAATGGGAGGTGTTAAAGTACTGTAGCAGGTGTTAAAGTACTGTACCCACCCAATAGGATCCTTGTAGGAGAGACATAAAAAGAAGGCAAACCAGGCTAATATCATTTAAACAACAGAAAAGAATGAGTAGCAGGAATGAACACTCATATGGGAGGGAACAGCCTGACACCATCTAAAATATCAGGCATTCCTGTCATTTCTTTGAATTATTAGACTTCAAATCTTTGGATTTCAGTTTGGCGACAGGTTCTGGACATTGTCTTGTTATTAAGGCCATTATTTGTGGTGTAACTAATGACCAAAAATCAGACGTGGGATGAAAATAACATAGAACAAAAGCTGCATTTTCTAGAGCAAGAACCTGTTACGACCCCATGGTCTTTAATGGACTGCTAAACTAACCCTGATCTGAGCTTCTGCAGGAAACCTCTTCACAGTGAGGGTAATGGAGCATTGGAACAGGCTGCCCAGGGGGGTTGTGGAGTCTCCTTCTCTGGAGATGTTCAAGACCTGCCTGGATATGTTCCTGTGCAACTTGGTCTAGGTGATGCTGCTGTGGCAGGGGGATTGGACTAGATGATTTTTCAAGGTCCCTTCCAATCCCTAATGATTCTATGATTTATGGTATCCTGCTCACAGTCACACCCCTGGTCATTGCTTGTCAAAGCTGTGAGGTAAGCTGGAAGACCTCAGCATTGCCTAGAAGGAAATTAGCCCCTGGTTAGATGAGTGAGATAATCCCAAGTTCCTAACTTGAAAATATTAGCAGCAGCACTGAGAAACAGTTGGGTTTGTTTCAGGCTTGTGCTGGTAACAAAACTAACAGTCTTGTTTGATTTGTAATGTTCAGTCTTCAAAATCCTGGTGCCTGGTGAACTGTAGACTTGTTCTCCCTGGTATAAAGGACTGTTCTGCCCCTGCTAGTGAAGCATGTCTGGGTTTTAACAAGCCAGGCATATACATACTCCTGATGATTTCCAACATTAATAGCTCTGCTAGTTTGCATGTTGTGCAGTGTCTGTATAAGTGTGTGTATTTATATTATAAATTACCATTAAAATGGCCCAGTTTCCCGTATCTTTTATAAACTAAGCAGTTTAGCTAATGCATTACCTTCAACCTATTCTGACATTTAGAAATGTCCAGATATTTCTCTATTGAAAAAGGAAATAGTTGCTGTGTTGCCATTCTCCTGAAGAGAGAAACAGCTTTAGAAAGGGTTGGCTTAGTTTTTTTATTCTTTCCATCTCTTGTTTGATTTTTGAGATGCAACAAGCTTAGCACCTTCCTTTCAGCTGGTGCTGTGTGGTCATTATTTTTTCTGATCTCACTCTTTTTGATGTCACACATATCTTTCTTTCATTTTAATTTTTAATTTTTAACCGCATTCTTGTAAACTGCCTTCTTCACTGTCTCTAAACGCAGTGTTGGACTGCAGGTAGTAGTGGAAGTGCCAAGCAGAGGTCCTATTTCTCCTGTTTCTTGTGCGAAGTGTTGTTTGGAAACTATGGCACGTGATGTCAAATATTTTATCAGTTCTGGAAAAAATTGCCAAGCTAAAGGAGTGTCATTCATATGGGGAAAACACAGGAAAAAATATGACCTGTTGGACAGCAGTGTAGGAGAAAGGGACCTGGGGTTCCTAGTGGGCAACAAGATGACTATTAGGTAGCAATGTGCTCTTGTGGCCAAGAGGGTCAACACCATCCTGGGGGGGGATCAGAAATGGGGATGGTTAGCAGATCAAGGGAGGTTCTTCTCCCCCTCTACTCTATGCTAGTGAGATCGCATCTGGATTATTGTGTCCAGTTCTGGGCCCCTCAGTTCAAGGAGGACACAGAGCTGCCGGAGGGTGTCCAGCGTAGAGCAACAAAGATGATGAAAGAAGTAGAACACCTCCCCTAAGAGGAAGGGCTGAGGGAGCTGTGCCGCGATTGAGAGATGACTTATCAATACTAAGTTCAGGCTACACTACAGAGCTGGATCTCTTGAGCTTGGGGAAGAGGAGGCTGAGGGGTGACCTCATTCATGTCTATAAAAATGTGAGGGGTGGGTGTCAGGAGGATAGAGCCAGGCTCTTCTCAAGGTCATCTGGTGATAGGACAAGGGGCAATGGGTGCAAGCTGGAACAGAGGAGGTTCCATATAAATATTAGAAGGAACTTCTTGACAGTGAGGTTAACGGAGCATTGGAACAGGCTGCCCAGGAGGGTTGTGGAGTCTCCTTCTTTGGAGATATTCAAGACCTGTCTGGATGTGTTCCTGTGCGACTTGGTCCAGGTAATCCTGCTGTGACAGGGGGATTGAACTAGATGATCTTTTGAGGTCCTGTCCGATTCCTAATGATTCTATAATTCTAACATTTTTGGTGTCCCTGTGGAATATTTTGTTTAGCCTGGTAAATTTGCACAGTTAAAAGAACTTTCTGTTTTAAACTGTGTCTGTCAAGTTTTCATTTAGTTATTATATCTATTTTTGTTCATAGTATTCATTTACTATTTGTATAAGAATAATTTTCACATTTAAAGCTGAGCAGCTTTTTAAAAATCAAGAGTAGATTACAATGATTGTGGAGGTCTAAATCCTTTTGCCCTTAGGCTAGAGTCAGAAAACTATGTCAGTGTTCTGTATCTCTAGTAAGTACAACTTTTCACTTGTAGCAAACTTCATTCAAACCTTTGTGTTAAGTGCTACCCTTTATTTTCTCTGTTTTATTGGTCTTATCATCTTTATAAAATTTCTGTAGTTTATGGTGCATTATTTCTTTTCTTTTAAAAATAAAGTGAAAGGAAACAAAAAAACCCTACTTGCACCTGTTGAGCTTCTCTAGACATGTATTTAAATTATTCATGGATCACATTTCTTTTTGACAGAATCACAGAACTATTTAGGCTGGAAAAGACCGCTGAGTTCATCGCGTCCAGCCTATGACCTAACATCATCACAATAAGCTAGACCACAGCACTAAGTGCCACATGCTCTCGTTTTTAAACACTTCCAGGGATGGGGACTCCACTACTTCCCTGGGCAGACCATCCCCATGTCTGATCACCCTTTCCATGAGGAAGTGCTTCCTAACATCCAACCTAAACCTCCCCTGGCACAGCCTCAGGCCCTGCCCTCCTGTCCTGCTGCTAGTTGCCTGGGAGAAGAGCCCGACCCCCTCCTGTCTATATCTTCAGATATAGAGCATGGTAAGGTCCCGCCTGAATCTCCTCCAGGCTAAACAACCCCAGCTCCCTCAGCCTCTCCTCATCAGACTTGCCTTCCAGTCCCTTCCCCAGCCTCGTTGCTTTCCTATAGATCAGCTCCAGTACCTCAATCTCTTTCTTGAACTGAGGGGCCCAGAACTGCCCCCAGTACTGGAGGTGAGGCCTCACCAGTGTCCAGTACAGGGGGAGAATGACATCCCTAGTCCTGCTGGCCACACTATTCCTGGTACAAGCCAGGATGCCGTTGGCTTTTTGTGCCATGTGGGCACACTACTGGCTTCTGTTCAGCCAGTTGTGAACTGTTGTGGCCTAGCATTTTTGTCCTGTTCAGTATTTAAAATGGGCAGTTTTGAAATCTTTTGAATAATTAAACTGGTTCAATTGTTAATTTATTTTTAAACTTTATGTCAATGTAAACATTGAACAATTTCAAAACTTAAACAAGATTAACCATTTATTTTATCCAAATGATGAATATCAAATAGTATTCAGGACTCATTTTGTTCTTTGCATGGCATTCTCTTCTTAGACTTTCAGAGGTTGAACTGATGAAATTATCAATTCAAATATTGGTTTTAGAAGTACACTATTTTTAATAAGATACATTAAGAGAGGTCATTTAATATCACAATGTGATTTAAAATTGCAGTGGTGGAAAAGTGTCTCATGCACATGATAGGCTTTTAAAAACCTGAAATGCAGCAATAATAGTAAACTGCAAAATACAATAATGCTGGAGTTTTCCTTTCGAACTCAAGAATTAAAAAATCTCAAGTACTGTGGTAATAGTAAATCATTCATGATTAAAAATTTAGAGGTTTTCTTTAATTTTCTTTCAATGTTTTTTTAGATTTAAAATATAGTCCGCTTCAAATGCTTGACCCTATCTGTTCTGTTGTTTTTCTTTTATCTTATTAATAGACTTCAAACTTGTAGGAATCCAAATGCTTCCCGCTTGCCTTGACACAATTCCAGCATTTCTGCAAGGGTTTTTCACCACAAAGTGTCCTGGCACTTGCTGAGTTAAAACAAAATGAGGAGAAAACTGTTCAGTTGAATCAAAATCAGGAAATCTCTTTAAATTTAAGCAGGAACGAATGTGACTTTGGCTGAGAAAATGCCATCTTCTGTCTTAACGGTGTGGAATTTATGCTTGGTTAAAGACATAATAGTACAAAGAATGGCACAGAGGGAAAAGGGATCTGTCCCTGTTTTCTGAGGCTGTGCCAAGCTTACACTAGTTTGGAAAGACACTCCTAAAAATGCCACCCTGCAGAGCTTTCTGCCTTCTTGATGAAGAGCCAGCCGTCTAGGATTGCCACTGCCTTTTTACAGTGTGCAAAGTCATGTCAGCCGCTCTCAGAGATTTTTGATGCGTGGATGTCTCCTGTCATCCCCAATCACAATTGTACTCTTGAGCCAGGCCTATCGAAACTGAACTCTGCTGCTTTGCTGCAGGTCAGCTTTCATGGACAATTAGTGTTGTAACAGCACTTTGGTCGCAAGTTGTCGTGAGTGTTTATCATAAAGGCATCATCCCTGGGTGGATCAGCAGTGACTGGCGAGTCTTCTGCCTTCTGAAGCATCTCCTGCTTGCCTTTTTGTGGTGCCGGTCAGGTGACGGCTCCATGAGGTCTTTCCTGCCAGTGTCGCTCAGCCCCAGGCGCTGCGGGCTCCGCTCGCCTCGCCCCGCTCTCTTCTCCTCATCTTCCCCATCGTCCCTCTCAGTAACTGTCAGATGCCACCATCGCAGCGAGCTCTGACAAGAATGAAAATAGCGATCTTCCCGCTGCTGGGCGCCGTGTTGGGATTGACACCTCGGACAGGCTTGACACTGCGCGAGGTGCCTGGCTCCAGCACTGTGCAGAAGTGAACCAATAAATCCTCAGTGTCACTCTGCTTATTGTGACCCGCTTGCTCTTTTCTCATCCAAAAAATCACCCTGGAAGTAAATATTTTTATTGCTTTCAGTTGCTGCAAAGTCCACAATCCTTAGGGCTCTTCCAAACTGAATCCTGAACCTGAACCACTGTTTTATCTATGTGTAGTGTTACATTCATGATTGGTTTTGCTCTTCTTCTTTTTCTTGTTTTTTGTTTAATTTATCATCCCTTGAAATATCTGCAAGCATCTTCATGAACAAGGCCAAACAAAAGTTTCCTGGTGTTGCAGTAGCGTTCTCATTTTATGTTTGAATAAACCAGAATAGCCACTGAAGTCTTGCTCCTAGTGAAACCAGAGGGAATATAACTATTTGTAGTGTGCTCAGAATTGAGCCCCCATGGTTTACATGTGAGCAACAGCAAATGAGGGAAAGAGATGGAAAAGGTTGGAGGAGGAGGCACCAGGAGAGGTTGTACTGCTCCTCAGATCTGTGCTGAGTGTGACCTGTGCTAGGTGTTGCTCTCCTCCCAGTCTGCCCTGTCTTGCTGCCCACCCACCTCTGAACCTCTTTCAACATCTTAACAGCTTCCAGGAAGTTTGTGAGGTCTTGGGAGAAAAAAAAGTTTTAAAAACCATGTGCTTTATTACCTTTAAGCTAATTTTATCTTTAAAGAATATTCTTACAATCTGAATGGGGAAGGTTTTGTCTTTCACTTCTTTCTTTTGATTTCAGTGGAATCAATTCACTTACCTTTATGTCAGTGTGTCATACCCAATTATCTTTATTCTTATGTGTTAATACATGAGTACTTCTTTGACATTTTTCTTTGATTTTACTTGTTAATAATTTTAGAATTTGATAGTCAGGTTTTTTTATAAATAGTTCTCTGTATCTGGTGCTCTTTTGGCCAAATGTGAATCACAACTGCTTTGCTGCTGAGTGCTTTGTATAATAGAAATACTCACAGCATTGGCTCTGTGTTGTGGGATGCCAACAACCAAAACTCATCTTGTTTTCTTGTCCCTGTAATTTATCCATCTGCAACTTTTGATTCTCTGCTGAGTGAAAAAAATTTACAAAAAACAAAAAAAGAAGTTAGGAGCTGTTTTGTCACAGTTTGCATGCATGCATACCAAGTGTATCTGTTCATATGTGCCGTAGCAACATTGCATTAAGCATACATCCTCAGCAAACAAAAGAGCTGCATAGGTTTGAAATAAGGGGTTACAAATGTTCTAATCATTTTCTCATGACACAAATCTGGCTTTCTTTTGGATCATCAGTTCTCATTTTCTAGGGAGTTGTTTTCAAAAACCACTCAGACATGACCCTTGAAAAGGATGTGAGTATAAAAAGAATGAAAAAATGTGATCTGTATGTTCTTATTTGTCTTAATGTTCTGTTAACATCGTATATAACATCTTATCAGATGCTATATAGGCAGTTAATTTCAAATAGTGACATAACTTTCCTTTATGTCTGCTCGATTTTTATGTGAAAACCAGCAAGTGGACCTTGTTTCAGTTTGGAATACGCTGTGGGGTAAAATAGACATGTGCTAAATAAGAAGATAATTCATTTCAGTTGTGGGGAACTGTAAAGCATGATAAATGATTTTCCTGTACAAAATTCCCCATTTCTGAGACAGTATTAGTTTTTACTTTAATTACCAGCTCCAGTAATGTTTCCTATCCATAACTGTCTACAAAATAGACTGTTGCTGAGCAGAGGGTATGGCCTGTTTACTCATCCATTGAAAAGAGTGCCTAAGTTCTACCAAATCTTCCTTACTTGGTCTGAACTGCCTCATGGGAGAGTGTCCTTCATTTAAATATTTAAATATTAATGTTTCATTTTACAGGCGGAAAACTTCAATGTCATTTAAAGGATATGAAACTTTCCTGGGGAATCTCTAGTCATCACAGGAAAGGGTCTTCATTTTATTTTTCACCTTAAGAGAATGTTTTAGCAAAATGATGCCGTGTGTCCACCTTGAGGAGTCAGACTTGTGTATCATGTTTTCTTATTTGGAATAACAACAGCAACAAAAACAACAGAAAAGAGGCTGTCAGGGTGGTTTTCTCAAAAATGGTTTAGCTGACATTAGCCACAAATGAGCAGAGCGACACTAACTACTAATTGATTACAGTAATTACGCAGTCTTTGGCTAGTTTGTATTGGCAAACTATATATACTCCTCACATAAATGTGAACTTGCGGAATGCACAGAAAAGGTCACTCTCATTTGCATGATAGGCTTCATTAGAATATGCTAAGGACAAGACCTAGTGTTTTATGACTTCAGGTGATGAATAGCTACCATATTACTCTGCTAGCTGAAAGCATGTTTCAGTCACCTTAATTTACATGCTGTTTTTTAATGCTAAGAAAGATCTCAGGGCTGGTAGGGAACTAGCAACAGATAACAATTTTCTTTTATTGTGGTTGCAGTATGGATTCTGTTTTGTTTTGCTCTGTGTTCTAAAGAGGGAACAGACTTTTTTCCCATACTTTCTTTGGAGGAGGAGATTTGTGGTGTGTGCATGTCTCACAGTAATGGTTATTTTGACCCCAAACTACAACAGAATGCAGTTTTGTTGACAAGACTGGTTTTACCCCAAATATTATATCATTTTCAAAGTATATTTAAATCGTAGTGTAAATAAATAATGAAAATACATATATTATATATGTGGAAGTTTATCCTTCGAACATGGGCACTAAGTTAGGAAAGCTATTAACTAAAAAAGCTTTAAAACAAAGGATTCCTTCTTACGTCAAGATCTTTCCAATGAGAATGGAAAATGCAGGGTGGTTTATTTCCAGAATGGCTTCTAATGAAGTCTGAGGCAAGAGGCTGATTTCTAGCATAAACCACAAAGTATGTGTTCATAGTGATAGAAATCTGACATCTACCATCTAGTAGTTGTTTCATTTAGCTGCAGCTCTCCTTACAAACCCCATTGTGAAACAGGCGGTGAGAGTTCACCTCATGTTGTTATTTGTACATTGCAACACACTGGAACATAGGGTTAATGTTTCCGAATATGTAAAGTTTCTTGGGTTGCAAAAGGTATTTCTTTGTGTAAAACTGCGTAGGAAATAAGAAAGTGGACTGTTTTGTTATAAATTGCAGTTTTGTAATAAAATTGTACAACGAGCTTGCACAAGCTTTTTAAAATATCATTGCTGCCACTGAACAGGTCCGTAATTTATTTATTCAGGAATGTTAGAGGCATTTTTGATTTATTTGTTTTTAGAGAAGTTTTGTTAAGCAAGATAATGAGCAGAGCTGGTGTTAATCATTTACTATGCAACTCTGAAAAATGAAAATTTTGCATATCTTTAGCACTGTTGGGGAAAATAAATTCACTCGCGATGCTAATGGTCTATTGGTATAATTTTTAAAAAATGTTGTCTGTTACTCTGGAGAAATTCAATACATTCATATGTTATGCTAAAAGCTAAACTAATCAATATATAATTACACATCCATATGTACATATGCATTGAGTAATCAGAAGTATTTGTTATCTGTAAAGATGAAAAATGGTTTTGATGGTGGTCACTGCCATAGGTGACTACGTATTTGTTTATGAACAGCCCTTCAGGTGAATATATTCTTCATGTGTGCGCAATTCAAAGTTTACTTTGGAGAACAGGCTCTCAGGAATACCGAATGAGTTTGGTCTGGTTCCAGGTGCCAGGGGTTTACAAATACGGCATAAGTTGCCATGGCCTTTGCTGAATAATATTTATTTTAAGGATTTGCTGTAACAGTTAAACTAGTATAGGATTTAGTGTAACTAATTTGGAGAATTTAAAGATTAGATGCCCTTTAAATTGTCTCTGTTTATACAGCTCAGCATAGCGGTGTGTTGTTCTGCCTGGCATGCAGGCCGCTGATTTTTAGGATTTCTATTTTCAATTTTTCAGTTTCCTGATGAACAACTGCATTGTAGTTTTAGATCATCTTTGAAGCCTGGGCAGATGTTCTTCATGTATATCTGTGTGGGTTTGGTGTGACTACCCCAACTGACTTTGGGCTCCAGATGTATACAGAAGACTGAACTAATAACTTTTAAGCCAATCAGTCTCTGGTTACATCTGCTCATCTCCCTCTCCAAATGAACAAACATCCTTAGCCTCCCTGGGAACTAATGGAACTAGTGACTTTTTGCTTTTGCCTCGTAGGGAAACTGTTAGTTGTGTGAAGTGCTGGAGTTGGTTTGAGACTTTGTTGCTGCAGAAATAGGACTATTTTTAACATGTTCAGCATTCACAACTGAACAAGAGAAGATAGGTAAAAAACAAGCTGTCGTGAATTTGGTACATGTATTAAAAAAAGCTTAATCATCTATTAAACTGATGAAGATATGATCTGAGGAAGAGAGGTGAATCTTAGTACCTGTGCTTTTCTAATAGTGGACTCTATTCTTCAGAGATGTTGTAAAGGATACGAGACTTCCTGCACTGTCAGAAACCCAAGTCATTTCATGTATGTTACACATGCTTCGTCATTTGCCTGTCAAGGAGAATGCAACCAGTTTAAATGGAAGGACTTTAACTTCACCACATCATAGAATAGTAGGGTTTGGAAGGGACCTCTGGAGATCATCTAGCCAGGTTCTCTTAAATCAGATTCCACAGGAACATGTCTAGGTGGGTTTTGAGTGTCTTCAGAAAAGGAGACTCCACAGCCTCTCTGGACAGCCTGTTGCTGTCCCCTAGTGTTGCAGGTCATGCTACTGGATGCTGTCTCAATCTGTATTTTCTTCTAAGGTAATGAGTGGCCAAGCAATATTCTTGTCTTTCTGTGCTGTGGGGTTGTTTGGTTGGTTGGCTTGTTTCACCTCAGTCATTAAATCCATCACCTTTATCACTGATAGCAATTGTAAGGGTTGATCAGAAATTGATCTTTCCATCTGAGAATCATGGTTTCCCTCAAACTAAGATTGAGAAATAGATGCAGACTGGCAAAATCTCTTAGGGTGTAAAGTTATGGAATATCTCCAGTGCAGGGGAGAACTAAAAAGGAGT
This sequence comes from Upupa epops, assembly GCA_013397515.1. NCBI lineage: Eukaryota > Metazoa > Chordata > Aves > Bucerotiformes > Upupidae > Upupa > Upupa epops. Next base: position 254,342 of record VZRI01007462.1, on the reverse strand, counting down.
GTAATAGAAAAGGGAAAATGAACAGAATAAGAAGGAAATAATGTTACTGCCAAAATAAATTAGAATATTACTAAGTATGGAATATAGACAAGGCTTTGGAAAAGAACCGTGAAATTAGTCACTGATAATCTATTTTGTTGTTTGGGCTTTTCTTCCAATTAATTCCTATTCATTTTTCCTTGAAATAGAGTAATATGGTGCTTTTTTAAACATAATACTTGAAATATGCTTGTCCTTAAGTAGCACTGGAACAAGCGGTTGAAATCTGAGGAAGATGAGTCATGTCCTTTCAGACCCTCTCTCCAGCAACTTGTGTGGCCTGACTGAGATTTTCCTGATAACTGATACAGTGAAGGAGAAAGGAAGGGAGAAGGATATGGTATTTCTAAACCAAATTTTAGCACCTTTAGTAGAAACAAGCCTCATGAAGCTGGATGACTGCTGAGATATTCTGTCACAGTAAGCATGAACCTCCATCATTGAGGTCGATAATGAATCTGACTTTACTATGGGCTAAATTCCAGGCTGTGTTGTTACTCTATACCACACTCCATTTCTTGTCCTTGTTGTTATGCTCATGTATTCCAGAGATGGAATTCAGTTTGACAGCTATCACTACAAGTGCCTGTGGACATCAGATACAAGCCAAATGCTAGATGGTGATAAATACGTTATGATTAGACCTTGGTATCTAGATCATATGTGGTACTGTACTGAAACCAACACTTGTTTGCTCTCTTCTTCAGAGGAAGTAGGTTTGCATTAATTTAGAGAAACACTGGAAACAAAAATATCAAATCTTCTAAGGTCTTTTAAAAATTAGTATTTTCGATTTAGTTTGTTGCTGTAATGAAAGACAACCTTTCCGCTTTATCCTATTTTTAGTGTTGCAGCTACAATAAGATAAAAACAAATCATAGAATTGTTTAGGCTGGAAAAGACCCTTAAGATCATTCAGTCCAACTATTAACCAAACTCTACGAAGCCAATGCTGTTTGTCTTACCAAAGTGGAATGGAAAAGCAGAATTCTTTGCCAACCACAAATGTAAAAGCTGCAGCCATAGCTAACAGAAAAAGGAATCTCTATTGCAACCAGAAAAATTCTCAGAAAGAATTTTCTTCTGTCCCTGCCAGCCCTCCTTCCCCTTTGGCACTGAGCATATGAAAAGAAAGGGCAAAGATGTGTAGGTGGTGTTGATCCCTTCTCTGCTGAGTTCTGGCCTATAAGAGGGAAGAGTGAGATTTCTAAACATCTCTTGCTGAGAGGATCCATGGAGTTGATGTAGTATCTTTGACTTTTAGTAAAGCAGCCCTTCTCAGGTAGAGTTGTTGAGTGGTATCATTAGCCATCTTGCAGACAGGTTTCTCTCCAGCGCAGCTTCTGGGAACGTGACAAACAGAGCTAACAAGCACAAATTGTGTGTAATGCGGTATTACTGTACCAGTTTCACCTTTAGGCACTGCAGTTGTGTGTTCTGACCAGTCTAGGAGTTAGCTGGTACTGTAGTGAGGCACAGCATTCCTAGGCTCTAGACTGGTGTGATTTATTAGGAAAAATAGCAATCTTGCCTATGAATCTCAGTGTAAGAATGTTTATCACTCGCATGCTTTGTGATAAAAGAGACCTAATAGCTGTGAGTCTGAAGTTGGTTGTCAGTGCTGTATTTGCCACCTTGTACCTAACCTTCCTCTACAACCCCTGATTACAGGCAATGATAGTGGGTAATTAACTTTCTCTGCCCTTAAATGTACTTACAGTTTTACAAAATGCATTAATTTACCTCAGAGTTGCTTAAACACATTTCTTGAAAAGCAGGATGTCTTTTCAGCATACACGACGGTAAATTCTGACTGAGATGTCAGTACTGTTAAGACTAGTGAAGTTCTCTAATAGGTATTCAAGAAGGGAGCTCCAATGGCAGGTAATGTCTGTGTTCTGAAATGTTATGAAAGCGAGTTTTCATACTTCTGTTTGTACTTGGCACTGTTCGGTTTTGATTTGTAAATCGTGTATATCTTCTTTTGCAGTGGTTTTAATTTTGAATGACTGTGTCACGACTGTTGAGGGATCCTTTTTTGGAATGGTTATACTTTTGCTGTTGAATTAAGAGAAAGACATGTAGTTGGTGAAAAGGAAATTTTTTACTCTGGACAAGGAGAAAGAACTCTGAAATGTGGTTATATCTTCAGGCTTTATAGCCAGTAGCCCCATTCAGAATGTGTTGGATGTATTTTGCACCTTTTCATTTCCAAGTGGAGTTTCCTAGATGGATGTACAGGGGTCCAAAGCATAATGAGATCTAAATTAAAGAGACAACTGGATGCCCTCAGCACCCCATTGATCCTTCAGATAGCATGTAAAAATGGGGGTCTCTGTAGGCAAGTTTTTAGCCAGGGCTGTTGTTATGAGATGCTAATTCCTTCTGCATCTGTTGTCTTTTAACATCTTCTTCAGGCGCTTGCAGTATGGGAGTTCTACCCACGTATGGCTCTTCTGTTACTGTGTGAGCAGACAGGGTCATGTAATGAACACAAAAAAGGCTACTTTAGAACTAGTTGCACAGAATCTCTCCTTGTGAACGTTCGCATGTTGACATTATCAGCAGACATGTGTCCATTTTGTATTGCAGGAATGTGCAAGTTCAAAGAGGCAGAAAAGTGCGATAAGAAAACCTGGCATGAACAACTAGATTCCACTGATGCATGAACACACACACCAGCTCGCAGATACACAGATATTCTGAGGCAAAAATAAAATAGCTTCTTGGCAGATCTTATTCACACTTAACTGGCTAATTGCCCGGCCTGACACTGGCACTCTTTTAAAGGGTGAACAATTCCACAGCAATGTCTCTGATATCTTTTTCTCCAACAGCAGGCATAGGGGATTAGCTGTCCTTTACATCAACATGGATTCCTGTTCAGTATAAAGAATAATCTGTACATTGAAAGCTTCTTTGTGTGTGAAATACAGAAGACAGAATGTTTAGGTTAAACCACATAACTTCGATGCTGATTGCTATTTTTGTCACTTGAAAATTGCCATTTTCAAAACTTGTATGAAATAGATGAGAAAGGAGATCTTGGGGACTTTCCAACATGACTATTGTGCATCATGATGATTTAAGTAAGGTGTTTCCTTTTACGTGGTTACTGTAGGAATGCAGCAGCATTACTAGCTGGAGATGGGTTAAGGGATCAGCTTATAGAAATTTATCATTTGGGGGCAAATCAGGGGATTAGTAACTGGATACAAATCCTGTCACCTCCAAACTGACAGGTTGCGTGCAGCCCGTCTTAATACTGACGTACTGTCTGATGATTTTCTGGTACCTTTTCTTTCAAAAGTTTTTGGGGTTTTGTTTACTCCAGTAGAAGTCACCATCAGAAATGGCACTGGTGCTTCTTGTCACATTGGAAATAAATCGCAATCAAAAGGGCATTGAAAATGAACTTTAAATAATAGCAACTAAAATTAATATCGGTGGAATATTAGGAATTACAGACCAGTGAACTGTAAGCACTGTGTAAATTGAAGTTATATTTTAGAGTACAGCTCTAAAACGCAGTCATAATGCCAAGGCAACACAGTGTTGCAAAGAGAAAACATTTCCAAATATTTATACGCGCATGCAGGCTACTTCTTGTAAGGCAGTGAGCTTTGCAGCTAGGCTGGATAGCCACGCATCCCTGAACAAATGCCTTTGTAACAGGACTATAAATACCTAGCTAGTTGTAGCTGTAAAGTTTTGTTATGGATTATGTAAAAGGGAAACTTTTTCGAAGGATTAAGCCACATCGCGAAGCATGTGATAGCCATGCTGCAGCTGATGCTCTACTGTTAAAAATTAAAAAGAAAAAAATCTCTCAGACATTGTTATTTAATTACCAGCATCATTATGAGATTGTTCTATTGAAAGCATTGATTGTTCCACTGAGGCAGTTTGTCCATTTCATAATGTCTTACCCCTCACTGATCCAGCTGCATCTTTGATATTTTATTTTTAAGAGTATGAAATGAGTCTTACAAATTATGCGTGTGGCGGATACCCTCATGTAGCTGAGAGACAAGGCGCTCTTTCTTTTTAAAGCAGCTTTCTCTTCTGTTGTTGGACTGTCCAAAGGATGTGATCAATATGTCACTCACTGTGCTCTGCGAGAACTTGCAGTAGACAAGCTCTTGTTTAAAGGGTATTGGTAGAGAAATTGGCATCATTTATGGGAATTTTTTCCTTTAAACAGAATGGAAACCTTTGTTGAATTTCATTTCATTTTCTGGCTCTTCAGCTGCAGTTTAGGTCACACATTTAAGAAGCACTAATAAAGGAGGGCTTGCATAAGGAAATTCTCCAAAATGTGGGATAATGTTGATATTCAGCAACATTTTTAAGGTGTGACCTGTGTCTTATATGAAGTACAAGGTATCTGCAGCCCTGTGTCCCTCTTTGCAAGCAGCTGAATTGCACCACAGCACATTAGTGATGTTCAGCTCTTGATAGGTCAGTGGTCTCAAAAATATTGTTTAAAAAACTTTTCTTTATTACAAATCTTAAAACACTTCAATAAAATAATAAAAACCCAGGAAACCCTGTTTTTTTTGAAGGATTCTGGGGGCTGGTATTTATTGGAAATTGTACAGTCTGTACAAAGAAGACAGTTGCTTTTTATTTTTAGGTGGAATTTTAAAATGAAACTAAATGAAGTTTAGTGGCTTATAACATTGCATGAATTTGTCAAAACTGATCAGCTGGATTGCTACACAATGAATACTGAAAATGTTCTGGGTTTTAGGCTTTATAATAGCCTACAGCCATTCAAAAGTCAAAATGTTATTTGATGATTTCAGAATGTTAATGAAATTATTATTAATAGCACATATATTAATCTTAATGATATATGTAAATATGGGCAAACGTAAAGCTCCGTTGGCACCAAAAAAATTATTCTAATGCTGAAAGTAAACCTGGGGTTAAATTTCAGTGATCGAGCGTAAAGCAGCCTGTTCTAAATGTGTCAATAAAGAAAATACAAATTTGATGAATTTAAAATCTTACAGTGGCTCAGGGGATTTGGAGTTTGTTAGTGTGAAAAAAAAATGTTAACAGGAAAGGCTGATTATATTTGCTTTTAAATTAGCATAAAATAGTACGAGTGCTCTGATTAAGCAAAAAGATGCACAAGGTTTTGCTTCATTGTTATCTTGATTTGATATATTATCATGTCTAATAAATGTATAAGTGTAGGGTTTTTGAAGGGAGAGGGAAGTAGCATGTATCACTCTCCACCGTGGATACATTTTGGGTAAAGATTTCAGTGGCTTTACTTTTGGTTCTGTGCTTACTTGTCTTTATGTTAACATGATTCTTCTCTTGCAAAACACATACAATTATTTTTTCTTTCCTATTTGGCGGTGTTATCCAAGCTGTAATACAATTTTTGTGGTTGCTTCCTTTAATGCCTGGATATCTGTTTTTAGGAAGGTAGCAGGTTTCTAGCCAGGGAAGGCAGAAATTTCTTGTCTGTAGTTACAGATAGTAAACCGCATGGTACCTATGTTTTTATTTTCATACCTAGGAATGTTGCTAGTAGGATATGGTCTCTATATTGCAATATGAAAAAGGGAGACTGTACTTTATTATATAGGAGAATTTCATGGTATTTTACCTGTTGAGGGCCCTGTAGAGCCAGGAGTATAATACAGTGACTTGTCTAAGTGACAGGCAGTGGCAGCCATGGTGTCGCTGTGTATTATCACCTCATGCTAGCTGGAAGCACTCCCTGAAGCCGATCTAGGTTGTATAGTCCTAGATGAGGTCTTCATGGGTGCTGACCATAAAAAGTTCATCAAAGTAATGAGGCGAGGCGAGAGCTTGGCGCTCATGGGCAGAGCTCAGCACCAAGGAGTGTGAACCGGCTCCAGCTGTGACAATAAAACAGCAGGTGGCTGCTGTCATTAGGGGTGGCAGATGAGGCAGGGGACTAACATTCAGCCCACAAAACTCTCATTTGTTAGCCATCGCCACTGTACCATGCAAAATAGCTTCCATCTCAGTCAATTTTACTTTGCAAAATATTACACAGTCACCATAAGAAAATTAGAGCCTTGGGTTTACAGGTTCCTTGGATGTTATTATCGGGAAACTCTGCACTTTCAGGTTATGTGGAAAATTGGACTTTTTTTTTCCTTCCCTGAACAGTTTGAGGATCTTTACAGTAATTTTATAATAGGACATTTCCACCTGGGCATGAGTTCATTGGTTAATATTTGTGAGTATTTTGTTTGTAGCTATAAAATCATTTCCATCCATCCAGTCGGCTCTGCCTTGCACATGACATTGCCCACTATTTGGAGCTGTAAAGGTTGCACACTGATCAAACTGGTTCTGTCTCCACGTCTGTTCAGGTACAGACACTTAACAAGTGATGGGTTTGGGGCTTCTGCTAATCCATGAAACTGTAAAGAGACGTAACAGAGCTTTGATTTTATTGTTTTGTTTTGTTTGCTTATTTCTCTTTATAAAACATGAGAAAGCATTTTGTATGTATTTAATTTTTGCAGAGCATAATTTCAGCTGCCTCTTGGCTGAGAACCATTCTGGAGCAGCTCAGTCTTTCTGATGCATTGACAGCAGCAAGCCCTGTGGGTCTCACAGGTCAAACAGAGAGGACCTGTGTTTGCCTCGAAGCGCTAAGAACCATTTTACTTGCATCATGTTACAGAGCTCAGCAGAGGGTTGTAGGCTCTGGTCCATAACTGGAAGCCACTTCTGGGTAATATGTTTTCAGGTGGTCATTGGAACACAGAGTTTTTGTGTGCACATGCCTCCATTGTGAACATATTACATGCCAGAGCTCAAACAGGAATACATTAATGATAATAGAAAGTGATGTGCTACTGAATAGAGTGTTGGGATTCACTTCAGATTCCTCTCCTATCCAGAGTGGACCTGTGGGTTCCCATCATTTCATGCCAGCACTTGAGACAAGGCTTTAGGAGCATGTAGTTGCAATGACAGCAGGGATCAGAAAAGGAAAAGCCCCTTAATTGAAGCTTTACTTCAGAAAGACACTAGGACTCCAAAGTACTTTTTCTTTTAAAGAGACATGGTTTATGTCTCTTCATAGCACCACGTTGTCACTTTGCATATAAAAACTGACATTCTATGATTTTTTCCCATTAGTAATGTATCTCGGAAACTTGGTTGGCAAGCTTAGAAAAAGCCAAGTTCCTTTTGTGTCTTTTCAGGTAACTCATCAATTCTTTCTTTTTTGGATAACATGCCATAAGTTTTTGTTTACAACTGAACTGATTTCTCCTTCACTCTGTTTGCTCCTCTGTACACTCAATCTGTGTGAGTGTGTGTAAGCATACGTAGGCCCTCGAGATCAAAGAGACTCTTTTTTTTTAATTCCGTTGGGCACCTATGTAGCTTCCATCTCTCTCATGCTTGATTTATGGCCAGAACTGGTCAGAGTTAATCTCTACTGCTGGCTGGGATTGGAATATTCTCTGCCAGAGCACATCTTCTGCTCTGTCACAGATATCATCTTTATGACTGTACTGATTTGTCTGATCTACATTCCTTTGCTTTTCCCAGACTGATAGCAAGTCTTCATACCCGGTGCACACAACATCTGAACTGGAATGCAAGAAAGACTGTTTTTTGTGTAAAACATCCTTCTAAATTCAGTGGGGTTTTTTATTGTCTTTATATTGCTTCAAAAACAAGTATATGTCCTCAGGTGAGTACTCTATTAATTCCTGCTGTTTTGGCTTTGGACCTGTGTGTCTGAAGTCTGAAATGAGTCTTACTGGACATCAGAGGCAAACCTAGAAAACATCAGGCTGTGCTTGGCAGCTTTAGTGGCTAGTAATTCTTCCGCTAAGTCTGTGGCTGAAATGATGAGAGTCCTTACAGTTTGATCAGGGGACAAGTGGAGTGACACCACTGTTTCCACCTAGAATTCTCATTGAAATGGACTTGCCTGCTGCTTTACTATCATTTGCACACTCTACATCCAGTGCTTTAACTCAAGGGAGTTTTGTAGATCTGTAATACTTGTACAGTGCATAGGAGTCTTTCTGGTCTGCGTATCCTGAAGTCCCTGTTACTTTATTCATCAGCCTCTTCCTCCTGCTGCAGTGGTAGGAGGAGGAAGTTGTTGCATCTCTCAACCTGTGGGGAGAGTTGGGGATGGCTGTGATAGGACTGCCTGGAGAGACAGAGGCCATAGTTGAGACTGAAAACTCTGAGCTTCTATTTGTGTTCATCTGCTCATGAAGATGTCTTTTAACAATGAAAACTCAAACATAAATCAATTGTATTGGCTAAGTGTTCTACATACAGTGTGGTTGGTGCAGTGTCACAGTGTTTGGTGATTCTTAGTCCCTAAGGTAGCAGTGTTCAGACTTGACAGAACCAAGGTCACTGTCTCTTGTTTTCATTCCCTGTGCTGCAAACGTGTTCAGGTCTATAAAAGTACAAGATCATTTTTGTGTACTCAAACCAACGTGATCCACAGGGTTACCTTCTTTTTTCCTTGGCTGGAACCAGTCTGTTCTGATTTGACCAGACTGTTGTGAAAGGTTCATCCATGTGGATGCTACTTCTGATGGTTACAGATTAGATCCTGCTGTCATAGCTCTACTGTAGTTATGCAGTTACAGCTACTTCGGCAAGCAGATATTCTGAAGTATTTTGCTTCCTACCTTAAGTCAAACAGTCTGGTGGAATGTCTGGATGTAAGGCAAAAAGGATATGTTTTACAGCTGAATTTAAGTCACAGGAATAAACAAATCAACCAGCACTTGCTTTTCTATGTCAAGCAAAGACCTAGGGCAAGATTTTCACTACTCTCACAGATCAAGCAGACTGCAGAGTCTTAGCTCCAGCCACCATCTATCACCAGCAGCGTTTTCAAATTTGGGTGAATTGTCAATAAAAATTGTGTATGTCTCCTGATTGTGTCTGACTTCTGAGCAGTTCAGTCATCAGATAGCGACCAATTTATTCATCTCATTCCTTTCTTTGTACCTCGCAACTCTTGCAAAAGACCACAGGCACTGTAGCTGCTGAATTGACTGAGTTATATATGGTGGCACTGCTACTGCAGGCCCTCTGTTTTCTAGCCCACAATCTGCTATCTTTAGATCTGTTTTGATTTCCTCTAAAGACAGACAAGAGTAAGTTCATTTGATGAGGAGCATTTTACTCTCTAGATAGCTGTTCCTGTATAAGCTCTGCACAGACCTGGTAACCCAGTCTTAAGTACAATTTCTGATCTGTTAGGAAGAAGCTACATTAACTTTTTATTCAGAACAAAAGATTAAATATACTTGTTTGGCTGTATCTATTCTACTTTTAAGTAGAAACATTACATTGAAACACTCTTGTTTTGAGATAATCTTGCAATTTCTACATACACAGACTTTGCTCCTCAGATTCACTTGGAGTCTCTGCACAAACTGTCTGCAGAAAGTCAGGTATTTCTAAACTCCTCTCAGGGCACCTAGAGGTGTGGTTCACCTGACTTTCCCAAAAGCTTGAATCTAGTTTTAAGAACTTTGCTGTTTGAATATTGGTCTGTTCACTGTTACATCATAGAACAGTTTGCATTGGAAGGGACCTCAGAGGTCATCTAGTTCCAAGCCCCTGCCATAGGCCAGGACAACTCCCAACAAACCAGGCTGCCCAGAGCCCCATCCAGTCTGGCTTTGAACACTTCCACAGACAGGACTGCCTTTTTACAGATGAAAGATGGTGATGTGGGAAACTAATGCCTACTGCATTCAATTCTGTATCTGAAGTCCTGAGCATGTGAGGAAACATTGGATCATGGCCAGAGAGACAAACCAATGTGTGAAGAAAAGGAAGGAATGGAAAAGGGAAGGTCTAGAGTTATGTGCATGTTGGATGTACACATTATGAAAAAAGAGGACATGAGCTGTTTGTCGGTGGCAGAGTTGGTAGGTGCTCTTCTGGATCACGGTGCTTATAACCTTAAAACTTTCATTTCATTTGAAGCATTTTTGCAGCCTCATTTAGCAGAACACCCATCCAGTCAGAGGTGCCCTGTTTCTGGATGTTGATGGTAATCTCTCATAGATGTGGGTTGCTCTTGACACTGAGTCTAAGGCTGCATTTCAGAATTTAGGCAGAGCTTCTGTGGGGTGGTAGAGCAGAGATTGAGAACAACACTACAGAAAACACTTTGTAATTCTGACTTTTTTTCTCCTTCTTTTTTTTTTTTTTTTTTTAGTACTTTGTGCAGCTGTTAGATTGCCAAACACCTGTTAGAGGTGACAGTTACAGATGTTTGATAACCAATGAAAATTAATAGAACATGTGATTCTTTTAGCTTAGAAGTGATTTGGTAAGGTGTGTTTAGGAATGTAATTACATACTGCTGCTGTCTACCATTATCACTTAACATTCATTAACTCCTCTGAATATTGAAACAAACATTTCTTGTAGCGGTACTAATTTTCTCATATATTTGTAAGGTGATTTCCTGACAGAGTGAACACCTTCTGACTTCAAAGTTTTTGCCACTGTTCAGCTATTTTTAGCCTGCTCATTAAGCAAACAAAATAAGTGGAGAGCTGTTTGTTTACTTACGGTTATCAGTTCAGCAATACACTGTATAATAAACAATCTGCTATTGATTGCATTTTTTTTACTAGCAGGTGCTTTTTGCTCCATGACAGAGTTGTGGATCTTTAGGTGGACAGTAGATCAATTCACATTCAGTAGGAATCTACAGGTATAGAAGAAAAATGGAATACTGTATTACTTTTTGTTTGATGAGATCACCCAGCAGCCTATTGTTGAAGTACACTGTTATTTTTGATAATGGTGCATGAACAACTTTGGTTTATTTCTAAGCATTTGGGGAGAATTAAAAGAGAAGTGTTTCCTTAAATTGATTTTATTTTCTTTGCTTTTTTGTCTGATCTGTTTCACCGGTCGTTAATTTTTAGCCTGTTCATAAATTATATGTTGCTGAAAAATTTAAAACCTTCCTCATTCCTGGTGTTTGGAGGGTGTGGCGATAAGGGAATGCCACCTCTTGGAAGTATCAGCTATTCATTTGAGGATGTCAAAGGTACCATAAGGCAAGAACTCCTTCTTGCCTTCCAAGAAATCCTTTGCTTTAAGCTGACTAGTTATTTCCCATGGTCCAAGTGCTCCTAAGTCTTCAAATGGCAGACATGGCCTTCTGGTGGTGTTTTGTTACAGTGCTATGAAATGGATAATGCTTTGGGCCCTGTCCTGTCACTTTTTGTGCTTGCACATCTGAAAGTGTATTGGCAGTGTTTTGTCTGGCCCAAACAATATTCCTAATGGTGCTGTATCACTTACTGAAGTATCTGTCCATGCATCAGTGCTTGATTGTGCTACCCAACCTGTATACTTGGAGTCACACAATAAGATTCCTTTGAACTAAGTCCCATTTTCAGCAGAGCACTGAAGAGTGCAGCGGCTTTCTCCATTCTTTTAGGAGGCAAAGTGTGTGATCTCTGGAAACTGCTGTCATAGTCACTGTATGCCATGTGCATGGCTTTTTATCACATCTCCAAATCTAAAAGTTCCTGGTTGCTCTCATAAATTTTGCCTCACCTTTGTGTTATCATTGCCTGGACCTGGCTTATTCCACATCTGCTGTCAAAGGGTCCTTTCTGATTTTTGGAGTTTTTTTAAACACCACAAAAAGTCCAAACAAATAAAATACAGAATGGACCTGTAAGTAACTTACAGGAAACCTCTCTGACTTCACTTACAAAATAAGTAACTTCAGGTGAGGAACACAATTACTGATAGGTGAGTTCCCCCTTGGGATAGGAAATAAAGTAGATGCTGTAAGTGTATACGTCTTTTGCCACAGTCCTTGCAATGACAGACTAAATACCTGTCCTGGGTGGTTTTCATTATAACACACACCTCTTAAAAGAGGGATAATGAGAGGACTTTGAAACTTTGGATAGCAAGATCTCTCCAGGACAGCCTGATTGGAACAGTAGAGGATGTTTTCTGTTTTATGTAGTTTGCTCTTCCTTTGTTCCTAAGTCTTTTCTACCAGAATATGTAAGAGCAGATAATTGCACCTATTGCTACTACCTTATGGCCACATGGCTAATAATTCTTTCACATCTTGAGGGGTGCAGATTGGTAGCAGAACACAACAAGAATATGCTGAGGGATGTCTCTCTTTTCCAGTTGATAAATGCAGGAATATGCAGGAACAACACAGTCGATTGATTGATAGTGTGCAACTCATCCATAATGATCTGTCTGATATAGCAGTAAATTATTCTTGAGATTGATGCAGGTCATTGAACAGCACATTGACAATCCTGTTGTCTGTCATCCTTTTCAAAGCAAGTCAGGAACAGTGCCTGCTGTGATACTCAAGTCCACCTTCAGTGCAGTCTGTGCCCAGGTGTTAGTCTAATATAAGTTGTTGTCTTCTCTCTTGATGCTTTTTCAGTGGGCACCTTGGCTGCATTGCTAGCTCACTCCAAGTGCCAGTAACACTGAGATGAGGCATTTTTTTCAGATAAGGTTGTAGGCTGTTGCACTGATCACTTTATGCTGTTGTGAAATTAATTTTTGAAAATCTTGAGTTTCAGGCTTCAGCAATGAAATACCTCCATGGAGAAGCTNCAGAAATTTAAAACTTATGATGGTTTTTATATTCCACCAATTACCATGACGTTCTTGATGTGGTCTTCTGGTTCTTGTTTGTGATTCTTAGTGAATGCATAGTTGTCCTCATTTACCTCTTTTGGTTTCTCCTTTCAAGAGAGAACATTTGCATTTTCCAGTCTGACAGGTTGCTCAGACTTGAAGACCCATAACGCCAAATGTGTGTTTTACTTCCCAGTTTAATGCTGGGTGAGGGTGAAGCATAATACGGCCTTATCCTTCCTTAACACATGGGGTCAGCAGGGAGCACAAGGCAGGGCATTGCAGTATTCTCCTCATGGCAGACTGGGTGATTACACATGACTTGTTAACCTTCTGAAATGTTATTGATTTTTAGATATTTTATCTGAAGAAGAATAACCATAACCGTTATCTGGAAGTAATGAGACCTGCTTCATTTGGCTGCTAAATGAGTCTGCAGAAAACCCCAGCTTTCCAATTCAGGGTTCTAGGACTTGACGTCCTGTCACAGAGGGCATGAAGTTTTTCAGATATTTGGATGTTTTCCACATTAGGCTTTGTTCTGCCAGATATTTACTTGAACCTGACATCTTGTCACAAAGGGCATGAAGCCTTTCAGACTACTGGATATCTTCCACACCAGACTCTGCTCTGCCAGATCCTTTCTTTTAAATTGAGTCCCATGCGCGCAGTCATGCAAGAGAGTTATCAGGGCCCCAGTCTGGACCCTTCAAAATCAGCAAACACCCATGAATGATGGACTTGAAGAAATTCCCAGGAATTTAGACTTTTGATGCATGGAAAAAATTTACTTGTTCATAGAAAGCTATTGCTTTCCAGGCAATAATATATATAAAGCTTTCAGCTTTTTTCTCTGTGCTCTTGCTCCTAAAGCTGACCTGCTGAATACAAAATCTGGACCAAAGGATGAGATTTGGCTAACAACTTTTTGTATAATTTTGATGCTTTCAGAACATAAAGTTTTAGAAGTTCTTACAGAACCATTTATGTACTATTTGACTCAGTGCTCATCTGAACATACAAAGTTCCTACTGCCACAAGTAGCACATGTACTAATCTCAAGCACGTGTAAAAATATGTAATCACATATGCAAGTTTTACTGAACATTCTGAAATACACGTGGGACATGATTTTGCTTGAGAAACTGTATGATTTCTCTCTGTTTCTGACTGATAGCCCACTCACTTCACTTCCGACAGTTAGGGGTTGCATCTTTTAAGACATGGTAAAGAACAAGAGAACATTCAGGTAATAAGAAACATTGAGTCCATGCTACTTGCCCAAATATACTGTCTCTGATCTTGGCATGCTCTGTGCTGTTTGCCTTCTGGTTTCTATCCTTGGATCAAGACACAAGGACAGAAATTCAAGCACAGATCATGTAAAACAAAGCCTAATGCAGACAGTATAGTATTATTTCCTCATATTCTGTGATGATGGGATATAAAGTTTAAGAGATTCCTTTTCTTATTATTCCCTGAAGCTGTCAGATCTCCCAGGTGATTTATCTGAAATGGTAAACTATTCAATCCTTTTTGACTGCCTGAAACCCATGATAAACCTAAGTACTAAATACTAATAATTTAAAAATAATAGCATTCTACTCTGCTTTTTTCCAGTTTTGTCTGTGGGTGATGTTGCTTGGTTTTGTTTGTTTGCTTGTATATAAAAAAAAAGGGTTTTCAAGGAGCTTTTTAAAACATCCTATATACTTGTGTCCTGCAGACGTCATAGCGTAGCTTTCCTGTATTCTCAGAGTTAAATTTATGTATAAAGAGGTTCTGGACAGTTTAAAGGAGATGTAAAGGATATTGAGAACATGAATAAAGGGTAGATATTCATTGTTATTCTCCTGGACTTTTCTGCTGTCATTGAACATTGTTGTCTGTAAGATAAATTCTCCAAGAGCAGTTGCAGAGAGCAATGTATCCAGGGAGAAGTGATTTAAAATTGCTCTTCAACTGCTGGATACCTTGTTTGTAGAGCCCCACAAATATAAATTCTCACCCTGGTCCTCCTCAGCAGTTACGTGCAGTTACAAGATGACTGGTCTGTTGATGCGACTTCAAGTGACTTTCTGGTAGAGGTAAGATGTAGCTTCTTCCTTGGAACTAGTCCAAGGTTGAGCACTTGGTAAAACACTCAGGAAACAACAGGTTTCATGACTTTATGGTCCAGAATGCTGATTTGTGTGTGTTTGGGTTTTTTGACTGCAGTAAATCAGTGATGTACATATTAAAAAGAAAAGCGCTATTATAGATTCAAAACATAATAAAACCTACAATCTTTTGCTCTCTCAAAACAAAATACTTCACGGAGCACAATTCTCTCCCTGCAGAGAAAATGAGAGAACAGACAATAGATGACAGATTATTCATATTCCTTGGGTACTGCGATGATAAACACTGTACATGCTGAAGAACTTGTATTACACTGGAATAAAAAGTAGAAGTAAAGATTGTCCAATATGTTTCTTTAGTCCCAGAATTAGAAGTCCCTTTGTTTCTTTTGTACATTAAAGTGTGCTTTTATAACTGAAGGCAAGTCTGTAGAGGCTCCTAATTCAGTTACAGACATTCTCCAAGTGAGTCCAAGTACTTCTTGAAGACTGCCATGGAATATGAGTGGACGTGTTCCTACAAAGCCACAACTCTTCTAAACTGAAACTAGAATACTCTGCAAACTCATTTTGGGAAAGGTGCTCGTATATTTATGATAGAAAGTGGGTTTTATTTATAGTTTATGTGCAAAAAATTGTCCATGGGGAGCATGGATGCTATTCTAAGGCTCTGGATCATTTTTCACGTTGGCTGTAATATATCTTCAAGTTAGAACATAGAGTGTGTGAGAGACACAAGATGTTACTAGTATGGAGCCAGTGGTTGAAAATCATTAAAAAAGTCAAACCAATATGCCGCCGCAAGCAAGCCAAATCCAGTCTGCTCACCTCTTTCCACTGAAAGAGGAGGCTTCTAGGAGCAGTTTTCTTTATAAATGGAGGGAACTCGCCATGGCTGTGGCTTGGGTGTATAGACTAGACATTCTAGCCTCTTGAGACCTGACCCTCAGGAGAGCAACTGGGTTGTGAGTTCTTGTCTTCATGTGAGTTGAGGATGAGTATGTCCAGATCAGAGTTTGCAAAACTGATTCCAGGTGTGTAGTATGCCCTGATGTGCATGTATTGAAAACAGCACAGGATGGCAGTTAAGAATTTTTGTACTTTTGATATTTTTCTTAAACAAGTCTGTTTCTAGCATTTGAACATCTTTATTTCCACTACAGTTTTTTTAAAAAATAATATTAAGAAGTTAAATGAAGCCTGAATAGGTGCTTACTGCACATGATAGAAAGATCCCATTGATTCAATGATGTGTCAGCAGAGCGTCTTGAAAGCATCTAATCCTTGAGCCCTGACTGCTTCCAAACAGCTTTCCCTCAAGATTCATTTGAAAAGACTAAGGCTAAGGGATTTCTTATCTGTTCATTTTTGGCAGGAATAGCTGATTCACCTCAGCTGTGGAAAATAGCATAATAAACCAAGAGTTTTTGACTACTAAAGCAGTAATTGCATTGAAACCCAGAGTCACTGACTGCCCTGAAGGACCTTTTTGTGTTTGTTTTCTAAGTGCATCAAACATGGCCACCACCTCTCTCTGAAGAATCACCTGCACGATTTAGTAACCATAAACAAATAGTTCCTACACTTGTCTTTTATTGGTATTTATTTTATAGGTTGCCCTCAAACTCAATATCCAAACCTAAACATTTAGGCTTTGCATAAATTCTCAGGGAAATGACTGTTTCAATAGGGCTGTCACTGTTTGTTAGCAATATTGTAATGATTTTAAATCTCGTTTTCAATTTGTCAGGAAAATATCAGCCTGGTTTTTATTTGTAAGGCTTGATTCCATGAGGCAGGGATTTCTTCCTGAGCTATGCTAAGCACTCTAGACTTGCAGGGAGTCATTCTGAGCTTCTCAACAATTTGAGCCTTAAAAGCTTAAAATATTAGTAGTCACCAAGACACTTTCTGAGTCCATCTGCATTTTATTTTGCTGCACAACAGTGGTAAAATGGTTACTCACAACCTAGCCACAACAGAAAGCGGGCAGCTAATGGGAGATTAATTGCTTTGCATTATTCACAAGGCCTTTGTCTTTGATTTTCCAGAAAGGTATGTCTGTCTGTACCCCCTGCCGCTGTGAGGTGTAAGAACTGTTCAGCTTTTGTTTGGAAGCTTCAAGTACACTGTCTCAGAACGAAAATAACCCCAAACTTCTCTGGAAAGACTCTGTAGCCAATTGGGATGTTTTTAACTGGTCAATATTACAAAACATGCCCTACAACTTTGATTGCACATTGCCCTTTCACAGGGTTATCTTTGGGATTTGTTTTTGCTTTAGAGGAGAGGGAGAACAGAGTTTGGTAACAGGAAATACAAGTATTACTGAATTAGTATATGTTTGGTGTCTTCCATGGCAGTGTGGCAAGGGTTAGTATTTTGAACAGAAAGCAAGGGCAGTGCATTCTGAATGCCTGGTGCTGTTACTAGAACATATTTTTTTATTTTGTTGCAATTATTTTTGGTCTGTACAGTAATTCTGATGATGCTTGCATTATAATGATGGTAACGGTCCAATAGATTATTCGCAGTTGGAATGATTGCGATGCCATACTTAGAAATTGTGTAAGGAAAAGTATTTAAGATATATTTTTAATGACTTTTTGTAAAAAAGGAAGGAAATTACTATCATTTAAATAAGACAGAACTGTATTTTTACTCCTTAAGGGATGCACAAGAGAGATTCTCAATAATAATGTGAAAGTGCCCAAAGTAGATCAGACATGGAGAAGCTCCATTAGCATATCTGTAAAGGAAAAGTACTGTCTCTTGGCTTTTGTAGCTCTTATACCCCATAGTGCTAGTGTTTTACAGTTCTTCCATTGTCCATTACTGCAAACATGTCCGGATGAATTCAGCGTTTAATGTTAAAAATCTTATAACATGCCAGTTTGATTTGTAGCCCTTCATATCATGGAATGCTAATTAAAATCATATTTTTGCATATGTCATGCCTTTCATGTACATATGCAAATAGAGTCTATTGCCTTTCAGCTATTAGTAATTAACTTTATGAAGGACAGCTGTAATACATAATTAACAAAAATGTTTGCAAGCCCTTTTCACACTGAAAGTTGCAGCAGTAAAATTTTTGCTTATCGAGAGAACCATTTCAGTTTGAAGCTTCAGTCTGATATCTAAATTGTTTGAAGCCATCACATGACATAATTAAATTGATGTTATGGTCTTATCAGGAGAAGAATGGTACTTGATAGGCTCCTATCTGTTTCATTATGTATGTCAACAAAATTAAAGTAAATTATCTCTGTTTTGTTTGATAGAAACATAATGCGAAGTAGGATATATTTTGTCGCTGCTTTGAACAGTGTCTTGCCAGCTCTAACAATGTTCCTGTTCAAAGTGTATTCATGAACACGTGCTTCACCTTATCCATCTTTTTTTTTTTCACAGGGCTATAAAATAACTAAAGCTATTCATTAGTTTACATGTGTAACTCTTTAAATAATTAATACAATCATGTTTGACCAGACCTAAGCAGTGATTAAAGCATCTGATCTGGCTGTATTTCTGTGTTACTCATTAAAAACGATGGAATTGCTTGCCTGAAAGAAGGGTTTTGGATCGGCCCATTAGGCTTAAATAAATTTCAAGGTGTAACTGAAACTGTATTCATTTATAACATGAGAAAATGCTATTTAGATAAAAGCAGCATACTGTATAAGATATTCTGATTTGCAGAGGAAGGCAGAGGCAGGTTTTCCATTCTTTGATCAGTGAGGCAGGGTTGTGGTTACTACTTTGTAAGAAAAGGAGCCAAGTGACAGCAATCTGAAGAAACCTGTCATTACAGAATGGACTTTGGGATTGAAATTGTAGACTAGAAGGGGTTTTAAAATCTCCACCTTTAATACGATTTGCTAAGTGCATGCTTAAAACAGAAAAATATTGGATCTAAAAAAAACCTGTGAATAAACTGTAATCTTTTCTGCTTGTTTGGTAGGGTGGCATTTGTGATGAAGAAGCATTTGAACACTCATTTGCTGGGCAAGCATGGAGTTGGCACACCCAAAGAAAGGTAAACTACTTCAAAATCCTACACAATGTGTGGAGACCTTACCTGGGATATTTCCTTTGCGGCTTGGTCTAGGTGATCCTGCTGTGGCAGGGGGATTGGACTAGACAATCTTTCAAGGTCTCTTCTGATCCTTAATGATTCTATGATTCTCTGATTTAATTTACCTGAAATGAAGTCACACAGACTTCTAGCTCAGCCAAACCCTATCTATAGAGGGAGCTAGCAGGCTTAAGTGCTCTGCCAGTATAGTGTTGAAAGCAAATCTGTCTAAAAGGTATAAGATTTACACCTTTTTTTGAATATATTTTGTCGCTGCTTGAACAGTGTCTTGCCAGCTCAAACAGTGTTCCTGCTCAAAGTGTATTCATGAACACATGCTTAACCTCATGTGCTTTTGGTCCTTTTCCTTTTTTTACAAGTATTAGTAATTTCTCAAAATGCTCGTATTTGTAACTGTATCCCTAAGTACAAAATCAAATATATATATATTACTGTGTCTTCTTGCTGCCCTTGAAGCTCATAGGTTAATAAAACAACTTGCTAAGATATATGCTGGTTACTGAGGTCAGAGCCACAGAGGAACCAAAAAGAAAGTTTCTTCAGTGTTCTCGGGCAGGAACAGAGATCTGTTGTTTTGACTCCTTAAAAAATGAATTAATTTTGTTTTGTTTTCAGTCTGCATTACAAAGATTTCTGTACGCAGTTTATTGTTATCTGTGGTTTTGCAAACTAAATGGCACTGTGTTCGCAGAGCAACGGATTTGGACTCAGATTTATTAGGCACACTGAAATAGCAGCAGCTTTGCCACACTGAAATTTTGGGAGAACTAGAAAATTGATGGCTTTTTAACTGTTTCAAGTATTACTCCTTGTAACTCATTCTTCCGCTGTAGGCTTTCATAAATAAAAAGTATATTCTAGTTTTGATATGAAAGAAGGAGAAAATAAATGATAGCTAGGAGCTGTAGGAGAACACTCCAAAACTCTCTCTGGGTCATGGTCATTTCTTGTTAAAGACACTGGAAATGCTAGTTGATGGGATCCTTTCCATGCAAGTTGATCACATTTAAATCACTAAGTTTTAAATTAACGCACCACAGATGCCTTATGTTTGATGATGCACCTATTGAAGTGGTGCTTGTATTTTTAATGAGATTTTTCTCTACAAAGTGCTTAACTGGAATTTCACTAACACATGGTTATTTAAAGAGTTTTGAGATATTTCATCTAAAATATAGACTGATGCATCAAAGCAACAATTACAGTTTCATCAAAGCAGAGAGCATATTAAAGTTTATACTGGTTATCTTTTGTTATAGCACAACAATTGCTACGAATGTTTTGCTCTGGTGGCTTATTTTGGGACTGGAAGCTTTCAATACCAATATGTTCTTTTACAAGAGGGTACTTAGTGTATAATCATCATAAATACAACATGGGAGATAGCTTGTCTTACCCTAGTGAGTATGTGTGCAATAAAGGATACATACAATAGATTTCCAAATATAGTATCTTAGCCTGAGAGGCATATTTTTAGTGATCATCATCTCGAAAAGAATTCCTAAACAAGCAGGATGCTATAATCTAAATTGGTTGTTGCTGGCTTTTATTTGCATGTTTCTTCTTGAAAGCCCTCTGGCTCTTTCCATTTCCCTTGTGTCTTCCCAAAGGCTTTTTTGCTGGCTAGCCAGTGTGGCGCAAGGAGGAGGAGGAGGGGGTTCCTTCCACGCAGTGGCAGGTTCACAGCCCTTGTAGCCTCGTCTGCCCGAGGAGCAGACTACCCAGCTAATGGCAACAACCTCCCTGCCCCAGCTGCTAGCGTAGACTGTTACAGCTTTATCCCCAGGCCAGCACAAACAAGTTTTTATTTGAGTGAATTCCTACTCTCTTCTTCTGAAATTTCATCATCCATCTTTTGAATATTTTGAGCTACAAGAATATAATTTCCTAGTAGCAATCCCTCACTGCTGGTGGATATTTAAGCCACATGATCTAGTGCAGTAAATACCAAACCACCATTGCTTTCCTTTCCACTTTTCCCTTCCTATTATAAAAGACTTTGATGCCTTTTAATGGCTTTAGGAACCCAAGAAATTCTTCTTGAGCATGTTAAAGCATCACTTTGGGTATAAGTATATATAAATTAAGTTACATAGTTTTCCTACCTATTTAAAACATGAATTCCTTGGTTATAATGTTGCAAGCTTGCTATTTTTTATTTCTCTAGGACAATATAATCAGTTTATTCTTTATGTTTTGAATTTGATTCTCCCCTCTGATACATTGCATATTACAGCAAATACTAATAGAAGCTAGCTAAATAGGCTGTGACAATTAAATTAATAATGCATTTTATTTGCAAGTGTTTAGTCTTCATGGTTTGACTGATATATGCAAAGATGGTAATTTATTAAAAGTAAATTCATGTAATTGTACTACAGAATTTGATGGACCAAAAAAAGTTGTCAGCATGACTATCATCAAAAACAGAAAACTGAAGGAAGTTCAAAAGGGTGCTTGAAAAAAAAGTAATTATGATCCTTAAAATCCATACACCCTGAGAAATGGATACCTCTTAACAAACTTCTCAAAAAGGAATTTCTGGTGACCAATATCGAGAGAGTTCTGAGAGAGAGAGTGAAAGATTACATTGACACAATCATAAAACACTACATTTATGTCTAGTACACAATGCTGAACTCTTGCGCCTTGCTCTCATTGCCTTTCCACAGCCCATAACTGCTGCACTTTTGTATGCGCAAAAGGGAGGTGTTGTGGAGGCTGTGGAAGTGTTTGCATGTGCAGATATGGAGAACAAGGACAATTCACAGAAAGATTGGTACTAGAACAACTTTTGATTGGAGGGTTTTTTGGTTTTTGGTTTTTTTAAGACAAAATTGATTTAAGAGGAAAATACTGTGCAGCTGAAAATCACGGGAGTTTTAAAGTAGTAAAGTATCTGCGCAAAAAAAAATCCTGCTGCCTAGTCCATTTTGGTTATTTCCATTTAACAACTCATGCCAAAGTGGAATGTTTTAACACAAACATTCTTTTAAGTTATTTTCTCTCTTACTTGGAACTGTGATACTGATTTACTGTCAACTCAAATGTGTCTCAAAACTGGCATGTTATCTTCTGAGTCCAAGGCCAGTACATATTTGGTGCTTCACTGTCAGTTATCTTCATGGGACCTATAACTATATCTTATTGGGAAGATAAATCTTTGGCTACACCTTTATTGTGTCTAGGAGACAATGTGGTTGAGGACAAGGTGAATGCATCAGTAGTGTTAATGGTGCCAAGCTCTAATTTTTGTTGCAGTGTGATGTTACTGAGGTGTAAATAGTGGCAAAACACAGGACAGAGATGTTTCACTACTGACTATAAACACACAACCCAGAAAATAAAAATAAAACCACAAAGCCATTCAGTAGTGAGGCTGAACTTTGCTACTGTTAAGCACAATTCTGGATTTAGAAATTTTTCACATGAAAAAGATATTTAACCGTTCTTCAGTGACTGTTTTTTTTTCAGGACACGATTATTACTGTACAAAATGCAATTTATAATATAAAGACTTTGTTAACTAGAATTATACCTGATACGTCTGTTTAAACTATTTGTTTTCTGTAAGTTTACCACAGAAAGGTCTTTACTGACAATTCTTTAATTACCTCATCTTCCTTATGAATTTTAAATGATGAGTTTCCTCTGAAATAGCTTTTTGCATATGAGTAATCCCATTGAGTCAAATAAGATCATTCATACTTACAAAGTTTATTGGAGAACAAATGCTGAACTGATATCTGTGTTATGTTTTCTGTAAAGGTCGTTAATATTATGTTTGAGTTTTGTAAGGCAGTTCTGGCATTTTTTCATGTGCCTCAAATGGGATCAACGTTACAATGTTAGTAACATCATACAATTTTCAGATGATCTTGGATTGGAAAAGCTGTAATGATTTCAATCACAGAATATTGAGGATTGAAGGGGACCACTGGAGATCATGCAGTCCAATTCTCCTGCAAGAGCAGGATCACACAAAGTGTGTTGCACAGGATCCCATTCAAAAGGGTTTTGAATGTCTCCTGAGAAGTATATTCTGACACTTCTGTGGGCAGCTGGTTCCAGGTCTCTGGCATCCTCAACATAAATGGAATTTCCTGTGCTCCAGTTTGTGCCAATTAGCCCTTTTCCTGTCATGGAGCACCACTGAATAGTCTGTCCCCCTCTTCCTGACACTTGCCTTTCAAATGTTTATAATCATAAGTCTATGGAGCCGGATGACCTTCATCCAGGAGTACTTAGGGAGCTGGCAGGAGAGCTCACCAAGCCTCTCTCCATAATTTTTCAACTGTTGTGGTCAACAGGGGAGGTACCAGATGATTGGAAGGTGGCTGCTGTGACAGCTATCTACAAGAAGGGACAGAAGAAGGATCTGGGGAACTACAGGCCTGTCTGCCTGACTTCAGGACCAGGAAAGATCATGGAGAGGATCATGTTGAGGGAGCTCTCACGACAGTTGAATGGCAGCCAAGGAATCAGGGCCAGCCAGCATGGGTTTATCTTGCTTAACCAACCTAATTTCTTTCCGACCCTGTGACTTGCCTTTTGGATAGGGGGAAGGCTGTGGATGTTGTCTACTTGGACTTTGGGAAGGCTTTTGACACAGTCTCCCACAACATTCTTCTAGAGAAACTGTTGAATCATGGTATTGATAAATGTACCCCTCACTGAGTTAAAAACTGACTGGCTGGCTGTTCTCAGAGAGTTGTGAGTCATGTGGTGAAATCTAGCTGGCAGCTGGTCACAAGTGATGTCCCTCAGTGCTCAGTTTTGGGGCAAGTCTTGTTTACTATGTTTATTGATCTGGATGTGGGGACTGAGAGCACCCTTACTCATTTTGCAGATGGTCTGAAGTTGAGGCAGAGGAGGTTTAGATTAGATCTTAGGAAGAAATTCTTTACAGAAAGAGTGGTAAGGAACTGGAACGGCCTTCCCAGAGAGGTGGTTGAATCACCATGTCTGGAGGTATTTAAGAAGTGTGTAGAGACTGTGCTTTGCGACATGCTGTGGTGGCAGGGCAAGGAGGGGGTTATTTTGTGTTTTTCAGTCTCTCAGGTATGGGTTGGTTTTTGGTTTGGGTATGGTTGGACTCAGTGATGTAGCAGATCCTTTCCAACCATGATTATCCTGAGCACCGATGAGATCCCCTCTCCATCTTACCCAGTCCATCAGTCTTTCTTTAAAAGAGAGTTGCTTCAGTTCCTTCATCATCTTTCTAGACTTTTTGCTAGACTCTATCTAGTAGTTTCCTGTCCTTCTTGAACTGAGGAGCCTAGAACTGGACACAATGCTCCAGATATGGCCTCACCACGGCAGAGTGAAGGACCTCTCTTGACCTGTTGATTACTCTTAATGCACCCCAGGATTCCATTTGCCTTCTTGGCCACAAGAGAGCATTGTCAAGCTGTTGTCCACCAGAACTCTCAGTTCTTTCAAAGTACAGCTGCTTTCCAGCAGGTCAGTAACCTGTAGCTGTGCATGGTTTTCTTCCTCCCCAGTTGTAGAACCTTACACTTGCCCTGGGTGAGCTTCATTAGGTGGAAATTGGATGACAATACACTTTAAAATTTTTGGTTTTTGTTTTTACTGCTTTGAATTGAAAAGAGGAATTTCCTCAGTGCCTTTGTTCAATGTGCATGCATAAGAAATCTTTTGTGAATTTTGAAATATCAAATGCTACTGTATGAGTGTTATAAGTATCATAAAATACCCGAAGTCACAAGGTATGACATTGTAAGCCATTGTTGAGTTCTGAAAGAAGAGTAACCATGAAAAATGTGCATTCCATTTTTTGGAAAAAAAAAAGAAAAAAACATTAGGAAATGGTTTTGTCATAAAGTGCATCGTCCTGGTATTTCCATCTTGAACGTAAAACAAGAAGTGAATGAAGTTCTTCAGTCCAACTCTGTTCTATATAATTGAATGAGCCAGCAATGTGCTCTTGTGGCCAAGAGGACCAACAACATCCTGGGGTGCATCAGAAGGGGGGTGGTTAGTAGATCGAGAGAGGTTCTTCTCCCCTTCTACTCTGCACTAATGCANGCATTGTCAAGCTGTTGTCCACTAGAACTCACAGTTCTTTCAAAGTACAGCTGCTTTCCAGCAGGTCAGTAACCTGTAGCTGTGCATGGTTTTCTTCCTCCCCAGGTGTAGAACCTTACACTTGCCCTGGGTGAGCTTCATTAGGTGGAAATTGGATGACAATGCACTTTAAAATTTGTGGTTTTTGTTTTTACTGCTTTGAATTGAAAAGAGGAATTGAAAAGAGGAACTTCTTCTCAGTGAGGATACCGGAGCATTGGAACAGGCTGCCCAGGGGGGTTGTGGAGTCTCCTTCTCTAGAGACATTCAAGACCCATCTGGATGTGTTCCTGTGCGACTTGGTCTAGGTGATCCTGCTGTGGCAGGGGGGTTGGGCTAGATGATCTTTTGAGGTCCCTTCCAATCCCCAGTGATTCTATGATTCTATGAATTGCTAATCCTTTTAGAAACATTGTTCTTGGAGTAGAGAAATTTCTAATTGATTTGTCTTTGTACTTTGTACAAAGCTCCTTCAAAGTCCCAGTGTGTGGTTGATGATGTTACAGCAGATTTTGAGAAAGTGTGATATCTCATATATCTTGTATGAGACAATCATCTTGTAATAACTTGTAATAACTTACTCGTGTTGTGAAAGAATGAATTCCCTAAGGTTTCTCATTATAGGTGTTGGTAGTAAATACAGATACACAGAGGAAAAGTTACCTATAACCACTGGAGGGTCATGTGCTTGCTCTGGCCATCAAGCCATGTCATCACCTGTTAATGCTTCTTGCAAATAGTTTTAAGCTTTTCAACCAAAAGCCAACCTTACCAGTTCAACTAGATGGAAATAAAAAAGTTATTGTTTCCTGGGTTTGGCTTAAAAAGGATTTTGGAGAGTTAACAGCACCATTCTTTGGAAAAACCCTAAGGAAGGAAATGTCATTTCTCCTTGAAGTATTTACTAGACAGAAGCTTGTGGTAAGAGTTGGGGAGTGTGAAGGACTCAATGTTTTAGCATTGATTAGCAGCTGATGTTTTGCCTCAAATCTATGTTAAGCGTTCTGCATTTTAGAGGCTTACTTGATCTTCCAGAGCATTTTCTTTCTTGTGGAGGTGAGCTGATGACTGGTGCTGTAGTGTTGCAACATGTCAATCTGCATATGGATTCCACAATCACTTGCTGCCAGAGTGCTTTTCTCATTCTTTGGCTGACTCAATGAACATGAGGAAGCCATTAGGGTTACCTGCTCTTCCTCAGGTACTGGAAATAGATAGAGTGCTGAAAATTCACAGGTAGCTTTCCACTTGGCTTGTTGCCCATACACACATCACATGTGTTTGCTTGCTACAAAGAAAAGCAAAGCGTAGGCCATCCCAACCCTAGCAATAATGTGATAGGCAGCCATTCATACATTTGAAGACTGTTTTAACAAAGAGGACTGATAAATTCCCATCAGAAAGGAACATAACAAGTGAAGGCCTGTGAATATATTAATGAATTGCACTACTGCTCATTGCTGCTTCTTCCTATCAAATCCTGATAGTCTTATAGTCTTATAATTTAGTTCAGAAGGAGGAGCAATCCAAAGTAAGTTCATTTTAGTTACAGAGGTATGGTGTGAGATGTTTTGGAAATTTTTCTAGTTGGCAAAAGTCTCCTATTGAGAAGGCTTTGCTGCTATGTGAGAAGATCGAGGATACGCCTAATGAGATGCACACTGCCCACAGTGAGCACCTCTGGCTAATTTGAAGCATTGTTACAAGATATAAATAATGATCTCATTGTATTCATAAAGAACCAAGTACTGTCTGGAGCTTGGGTTGTGTAGTTTCATTAGCAAGAGCATGCTAATGTTGTCTGTGGAAGGCAGTGTGGTAGGTAGCTGCTGAAAGCTACAGGTTTTTTTTTAAACATTCTGTTTCAAAGGAAAACAGTTGCATGTCAGTAGTCCAAAGTAGCCAGCCACAAATCCATCCCTCTGTCAGCTGAAGGGAAGTTGTTTTACTTACATGTCCCAGCTTTCTTTTGCCACTGTGCAAGTCAACCCTGCAGGGTGAGGATTAGAACGGCAATCTATCTCTAAATCCCTTTCTACCTGC
>VZRI01007462.1:204803-222303 GCA_013397515.1 Upupa epops | reverse complement strand
TCCATGCTATCATCATGATGCCTATGTAGTTGTGTAGACCACTTCATAGAGAAGATGTTTAGCTCCACTGTCTCTAGAGGTAGGGGACAAATAAATAAGTAAACACAGCGGAGATGCATGATTTTACATAAGCAATCCTTACTCATACTGTATTTGAATTGCCTGTGTTTGTACCCTTGTGGTTTACTGGCAGCGCACCTCAGAAAGTGGATTCTGGGTTGTGTTTGTATCATTTATATAACACACGGCTAATGGCAGGGAAAGGAGAGATCGTTTCCAGAGCTTCAGATTCATGGTGTTGTTTTCATCCCTCACCATCACTCTGTGCAGTGCTGTGTGCTCACACCCAAGATCAACATAGAGACACCAGACCTCATCCTCTGAAGGATGTGAAGATGGCATAGTAAATGGCTGTCCCAGAATCTCATGAGGAGAACATCTTCCATTTATGATTACAGCAATACAGTTGCCCAGTTTCTGAGCCATTAAGCTAGATTCTGTCCAGCTGTTAATTAAAAAAAGAAAATAGCTTTTTGATTGTAAATCACAATTACTCATTTATAACTACATTTGACTTCACTCATGGGCAGAATCACTTAAGAGAATAGTATTTCACTTCTACAATAAGAGAATCCTCTAATCTTTGAATTTTAAGCACCTTGCAGATAGCTGGATATTAATACAAAATCTGTGATACAGAACCCATTTCTTTAATGGTTTACTTATTTGTTGACAGTTGTGCTCAGCAGCTTCCTGGGTCCTTAGTGGTATGGTCAAGAGACAGCATGAGGGCAGAATGCACAGAGGTTCTACACAGGTAGATTGGTTTATTAATTATTTTGCCCTGTGGTACAGGCATAGCAGGTACACATGCACAGAGTTAGCTAAATGCGCGTTTATACCTAAGTGACAGAAAAGCATTAAAATGTTTGCTATCATTTTGAATCTCTAAAATGTCTGATAGTTCGTATTTCATAAAGTCACACATCGGAGAAGTTGGCTTTTGCAAAACAAGCTCTCTGATTATCTGATATCCTCCGGAAGGTTAGGAGAGTTGTTTCCTATATTACTTAGGAAAAAATTTCTTTTTACAATTGAAAATGTCAGCATCAATTTAAAGTAACACTAAGCATGTGCTTGCTTTCTGAATATTATCCTCCTCCACCTCCCCTCCAACCACCCTGCTGAGGATCTGAGTGTGACAGTTTGATTAGATCATCAATCCTTACTGTTAACAGCACTTTTCCTGAACACCTGGGTTGCTAGGTCACATCTGAGTTTAGCTACCGTTGTTTTAGTGACCTAATGTGCATTCACCATAGCAATTTACATTTGGTCCTCAAATTAAAAGTTACCTTAGAACAACAGTTTGCTTTCAAATGACCTTTGTTCTCATGTGAAAGTTATGCTATACGATGTGATAAAAACTAGAAACGATGAAACAGAATTTGGTATTTGCGGCGTAGTTACCTACTTTGATAGAGCTCCCACGGAAGTCTGTTTAACTGCTGCCTGATTTCCAAAGCTTACTCAAGAATATGTCTCCTCCTTCATTCTCTGTCAGTGCAAAGAAATTCTAGATTTTATATTTCTCAATTGTTGTTGAATTGTTTTATTCTATATTAAATGATCACATTTATCATGTACTTATAAAATTTTTATACCTTTTATTTCCTAGACTCTACTTTTGACTTCTAAGTACAGTCCAATTCCTATTTTTCCCATTTACAGGACAAACATCAGCAGAGGTCAACATCTAGCAATGATTTAAATTCAAGTTGTTCAGCATCAGGCTGCAGCATAAGCCTGCTAATAAACGTAGCCCTCATCAGATTTTCATGATGCTACAGTAATCTTTTGTTTTCACTCTGAATCTGCCATTGCAGTGATGAGGAATATAGGAGATTCATAAAGTTATCAGAAAAAAATTCATGGAGCAATAAATTAAAAATCAATTCAGACTTTTCCTTTCATGTTTGAGGGGTCGAGTACAAGTTGCAATAAAAAGGAGACAAAGAAATACAATAGGATTAAATAACTTTATTAGAAGGTGAAGTAAAAATAGGAACTAATGGAAAAATTTTGCTTAAGGTCAGATGAGTAAAATGTTTTCTTTCCTATCTAACCTTAAATCTGACATAAAATGTCTTCATGTAACCTGTGTTGCTGTCATGTTGGGGAGTAGTTGTCCTACATCTATGAAACTAGATACCAAATGATTCTTTCAAAGAAGTTGGTCAGGCACAACAAACAAATCTGAAGGCAAAATGTGGAATTTTAAAATAAAAATATTTTCTTAAATTTTAGTTTTATAATAGCGGGGTTTCTTTCCTTCTCCTATTGCAGGTTGAAATTAAGTCTGTAAATAGATTTTTGGGCCTGGTCCATCATGCAATTAAATTAGAATAAAGTATTATTTGAATCAGTAGCATCAGTGAAGTGTAAGATTGATTGTTAAGGTATAACTCTAATTAGACAATGCATTAAAAAATCACTTTGTATATGCACTGCTGTTATTAAAGAATGAGTTTAATGTGTCCTCTGAAAAACATGAAGTGCCTGCTTCTGTTAATCCATTCAAAACATACGTCATAGAGGCTTCAGAGAATTCATAATAGGAATGAAATAAGAAAACATGGCTAAATCGTTGCAGGACTAAAAATGCTGCAGTACACCCTGTGTGTTATTTTAAATGCTAATTCACAGCACATGGTAAAAAAGCATGAAGGGTCTGGTGTCCATAGTCAGAACACAGCAAATGCTGCTCAGACTTTTCACTTACCAGAGTGAAAACCCCTTAACAGAGGGTTGGTAGCATGTTCACGGAAAATGTTACCATAAACCAGGTAGGATAAGAGAGTAATTAATTCAAACAGCACTTCAGCGTCAGTGATATTATGTGAATAGAAATTGCCAGGCCCTGATGAAAGCATACTTGATAAAGTCCTTGAAGCTGTTTGAATGGAGAATAGTTTGTTATATCTGAGTAATGTGAAACTTTTTTGGGACAGCTTTCACATGCTTCATGTCTGTTTGCAAGTAATTTAGTTTTATTCTCTTAATTAAGAAAGTTTATGCAGCCATTTTTTGAGTTTAAAATGAAGTACAATATGATCATTTTTTTTTCTGGCTTATTTAATTTTTATTTCTTGCTTGTTTGGTTTTCTCCCAGACTGAAGGCTAAAATTGCTAAAGTTTGAAATTTGTCTATAATCGTCACTATCGATGGTCACCCTTTGTGTGTGTGTGTGCGCGTGTATGTTGTTTTGAATTACTGGATGATCAGTGTATTTTCATTTTTTAATGGAGATTTTGGAGATGGGGTATATTCTCTGGTCTATAGTTTTTCTCTTACACATCATTACGTCGATGGGACTTCTGTTTCTGATTGAAACAAATGTGCCAAAGGGTGCAAGTTTTCATTCACTCAGTTAAGGTAGGTCAGTGCACTGTTGGATAAAAAAGTGTAATAACCACTTGTTGACCAAGAGAACATAGATATCCAGTAGAAAAGCCAGACACCTATAGGGTAACTCCTAGTATATCATGGTGCTTGTACTGCCTGCACTGACCTGGGGAGACAGTAGAAATTCAGTCTGTATACTTATTGTACTTACTGAAAAAAACTGTCTATTCACAGAAATGTATCTACTGATATCTGTCTGTAATAACCAAACAAAGAGAAGGCTTAGGTAGTTCTCATGAAGATTAAGCTGATTTCAGTCAGCACTTGCATCTCTTCCTCTGGTTGGCATCACCCAAATGCAAAAAGTGAAAACTGCATTTCAAAGAATCACTGAATGTTAGGGATTAGAAGGGACCTTGCAAGATCTAGTCCAATCCCCCTGCCAGAGCAGGATCCCCTAGATCAAGTTGTGCAGGAACATTTCCAGGCAGGTTTTACACAGCTCCGGAGAAGGAGACTCCACAACCTCTGTAGCTCATTCCAGTGCTCTGTCACCCTCAAGGCGTAGAAGTTTCTCATCTTTATGTGGAACCTCCTATGTTCCAGCTTACATCCGTTGCCCCTTGTCCTATCACTGGTTGCCATTTCCTTCATTACTATTTATATTGTGATTGCAGGAAATATCTCACTCACGCAGTTACATCAGATAAGGGTAGCTTTCAGCCTGTGTGTCAACACAGCAAATGAGAGAAATCCATTGTTGTGGAGAGTAAAATGCATTTAGAAGTATGTGTAGTGTTGGCCAACATAGTGATGATTAATGTAAAGCTGTAATGCTTTGTCTGCTCCTTTGTTTTCTGAAGAATTATTCCTTCCCCCAGCCAGACCTCGCTGTGCTTTAGGTTTCCCTGGTGGCAGATGAGCTGTTCTGGCAGAACACATAGAAAAGAAGTTTGGGTTCTGCTGCAGTTGTGTTTTTGTCTCCAAATCATAGTCATCTGATTCACTTGGTCAGTATCATCACCTTTTTGTGTTTGATTTTCTTTTTGCTTATGAAGTGAGGGCAGTAAAACTTAGTTCAGAGGGGCTGGTTATAGCCTGCAAAGTGTTGTAAATACAACTATAATGATTTTTTTTCTTCTTCTCTTGGGTAGTGTGATGAAAGTGTTTCGGCCATAACAGTTGCTGTAATGGCAAGGATTGCGAAAACAGGAGTTGCCTTGGCAGCAGAGCCTGACTAGCGAAAAAGAGTGCAAGCCACAGCTAGGCTGGGAATGAAAGATGAGATGGTGAATACTATACTTGCTGAGGGGAGCTGGTGATAGGAAAAGTTAGGAATCTATTTGTATCTAAGGTCTTGGAACTTTTGAGCCTTCGAGGAGTCACATTTGTAGTGTATCTGCCTTGAAGGAAGAAATCTAGGTGCAGAGATGCTGAAATTAAGGGTGTTGAAAGATGGAAAAAATATCTTTGAACATCAGTGATGTCATCCAAGATTAAAACCAAATTATTTGACTCTGCTCTGACTGCAGTTCTTTGGGTTTGTGTTCCACAAAATTTCAATGAATGGTCCTGATTCAATTCCTCCTTGAGTGAAAGCTCTTTGTGAAGACTTGACCTTGGCAGAGTTCAGGCTCCGGGCTTATGCAGTACCAGCTGGCTGTCAAAGGTTTAATTTTCCATTTGGGTTTGACTTAATTCTCTATTTTAGCTGTTGAGAAGTGTAAATCAGATATCTGATGCAAATTATTATTTTTTTTATTTCATTCTGTTTTGCTCTGTTTTTAATTAGTATTGTTGTCTGTGACTAATTTTACACAGGCAGCTTTAACAAATGCTGTAACCCCCGTGGTAGACGTCTTTTTTACTTTGTTAATGTGCATGAGCAAGCTGCTCTAGGCAAACACTGAAAGGAGAAGCCAATGGACTGAGCGAGAGACTCGAGTTAGTATTGATGTGTGTCAGAGGAGAATGATGTATGTCCTGAGAGCGTGGGATTTAAAAGAAGAACATGGGGCACTGTTCAGTAGGGACAAAGCCATGCAAATGGCTCATTTTTTTCCTTCCTTGCTCCTGTAATATCCTGACCCTCTGTGAAAGAAGCTTTAAGGGAGCATAATGAGCCTTGAACTGTAATGAAGATGCTACATTTTACAGTAGAATCCTTTGAGAATGAATTCTAGTGCAGTAACAAAGCAGTATTCTTTAAGGCATATTAAAAACGCTAAATTTACATTTTTGCACAAAATATAACTTATATACAGCCATCAGTCATAGGCAATAAGTAGATTTTATCTTTTACTTTTAAGTCAGATATTAAATATCTCTGGTTCATGACATGCCTGTGTGCGTATCCATATCTTGTGTCTGGTTTAGAGGGTTCACTCTCTGAAAGGAATTTGTCACTTCTTGTACAAACTTCTTTTTCGCAATTATCCGTATGTAAAGTTTTAGATTTAAGGATCTGAAAGAATATAATAGAGCAGGTGAAGATTTTAAACCATTATGGGTCCGTGTTTCCTTTCTAATTCTTCTCTTTTAAAGCAGACGTAACATGTTGTTTTATTAATCTCGATGAGAATTGTCAGGTTATCTGTCCACAGTGAAGGCATTCACAAATGCAAAAATATTTTTCTTTAAGTCCATAGGTTTACTAGAAACGTCTTAGAAGCAGCACAAAATAGA
Organism: Upupa epops; assembly: GCA_013397515.1. NCBI lineage: Eukaryota > Metazoa > Chordata > Aves > Bucerotiformes > Upupidae > Upupa > Upupa epops. Next base: position 216,212 of record VZRI01007462.1, on the reverse strand, counting down.
CAGCAGAGGGGGCCAGGCTCTCTACATCACCAGCCCAGTTGCTGTCAATTTGTTGCAGTGATTTTGTTCTGCAGACAGAGGTTCTCTGCTTAGTCCATTTAGCCATTAGAGTATTTTTACATTTCTTCACTTCCAGGGAAGAACAATGGACATTCAGTGGAGTTTTTGAGTAGCTTTTGTGATTCCTCTTTCTCATACACTTAAAAAACCCAAACCCAAACAATCTCCCCACCAAAATGCATAATCATTAATTTTCCAATGACTTCATTTTTCCTGTAACGTTGGTGTGATCATGTCTTGGGAATGGAAAAAAAACAAACCCCTTCTGTCATTATAATGACCGTGTAGTGCTGAATCACTAAACTGTTTTCTGCATAGCTAGAAACACTGTTTTGTTGCCTCGTAAACAGTTTTTCTTACGAAATAGTGAATTATAATGACACAATTTCAATCAACAGCACCTCCATGCACTTCTGTTATCAGGTACTGTAGTAATTCTAGAGAGAATTGCTTTATCAAAAAACACATGTAAAATTTGTATACTCTGTTTCTCTGTGCATGTGTCATCAATGCCCCTATCTTTCCGAGTCTTAATGTGTCAGTTAGCAAACAGTTCATAGTTATTCTGCCTTTGTTAGGTCAGTATTTACTGCCCTTGTAGACCTGTATCTTACTTTTTGTGAGAAAGCACAGCCCATGCAAACTTCCTAGTGGTACACAGCCTGTTTCTATTCAAATGTGTTGCAGTTTTTATGGTTGAGAAGATAACTTAAATGTAAGGATTTATTTGAAAAGTACCACAAGGAAAGTTCTTAGCTGAAAAATGACATTCATTCTTAACCCCAAAGGCCACTTGACTTGGCTGTATAAGCTTTGGAAGGACACTAGCCTTGCATCGTGTTGCCCCACAGGTGAACCAGTCCTTAAAAAAAAAAAACCAAAAAACCCATTTGAATTAGTTGTATGTGGTCATACAGGAAGAGGCTCCTTGTGACCAAATCTTCAGCAGGTGACTGATGCTTTGGGATGCAGTGGTAGCTTTGCTTTTCACTTTATATGCTTTCTTTACTTGATATTATTGTCTTATTCCTGGTGGGTTTTTTTGTTAATTAAAACAGATCAAATGCAGCAAGATGGCACATGGTACATAAGGTGATAAAAAAGGTCACTTAGTTCCTCTTAAAGCTAGAAAATAAATTCTGTAGTTTGAAGTTAGTGAAAGAAAATGATGGTGCATACATTTTTCATTAAATATGTGTAAATATATCTTACATCTATTTTAAAAAGCAGGTCTGGAGCCAACATTGTGGTAATGAGGTACTGCGGCAGTCCTGCAATAAATGCAGTGACGATATGACCTCTTCAAAACTGCCTGCTGTGCACACATGCTAGGGTTGTCTTGTCAAGGAAAGTGTGCTTTTCAAAAGTGCTTTTTTAATAGGGACTACACTTGTGTTGAGGCTTGGATGTTACCAAAAAAAAGGAGTAATTCATTTTTATGGGTGGATCTGAGTGGGGAGAATGGTGCTTGTGGCTTTTGGAAGAGACGCAAGAGAACATCTGTCTTCTGGGTGTTCCTGAGCCTTGAAACACTACATCTCCTCAGGTATGAGGAAGATAAGGGGGAGTGTTAGAAGGGTTTATTTCACTTGGTATTAATTGCATAGTTCCGGTTCATAGAAGTTGAATGTGATCAAACACTTGTTAAACTTATGTAATTTAATTTTCTATTTTGAAGTTTCAGAAAACTGTAACTTACAAAAATTAGAAAAATATATTAAAATACTGGTATAAAATATATTAAAGTGCCAGAAGAGTGCAGGTCATCATGCAATATCGGAAAAGGACTTAATCACTGTTACATACACAGGATGTCCCTGCTTGTTGTAAGATGGTTGGACTAGATTACCTTTAGAGGTTCCTTCTAGCCCAATGCATTCTGTGATTCTGTGATGCGGTTCAGTCTGGTCTCTCAGCTAATACAATGAAGGGTTGTTTTCTCCTCTGTGTTAACACTAAAACATAAATCAGAATGGGCACTAAGTTTTGGTGCTTTGCTGCTAAACAAGTTGAACGTATTGCAATGTACTGTGTCCCTGAATGGACTTCTGACAGAACGAAAAGCAGGATTGTATATATAACCCATTATTTGTAGGGAGGTTGTGAACAGTTTCATAAACATTCTTTGTTGGTATACAGCTGGTGAAAACACCCCAAACAGTAAAAATGCTGAAAATCTCTGATCCACTTTCTCTGATGTAGACAGCAACTTCCAAAAATATTTATGAGTCCACTTTCTGATGAATGCTGGTATCATCCCTTAGGATATGATCTCTTTTGGATTAAAGACACTAGTCCTTGCATTAAATGATGTTGGGTTTTTTCATCCTAATTCTCTTTACATGTGTCTGTTTTAGATGGTGCCCTCTATTTCAGCACGCAGCCTCCTTACGTTTATCTTCCCCATGAAACAGCTATTGGAGTTCACTGGACAAATTTCTCAATGATTTTCCTCCAACAGTTTCCAGGTTTTGAAAAACCCATCCGTATCAAAACCAGATTCCCTTCACTATGTGTGTGTGTGTGTGTGTGCGCGCGCACATGTGGTATATTTTTTATATTGACCTGAAGATTTGTTTTACTACTGGACCAGTGTATCTGCTTAGGAGGTTGTATTCCCACTGTGCTGTTTACTCCTATGTCGTCTGATCCATCAGCAATCTAATTCACAGATAGTATCATAATTCATGGGGTAATAGATCTTCCACACTGTTTTGTAGAGGAAACTTATTAAAGATAAAAATCTCATGTGGCAGTTGCCCTTTCAGCAGTTTAAGTTTCTGATTCTTGCTTTCCATCTTGAATGTATACTGATTACGCCTTGACACCTCTCCTGACACGTGTTCATTTTTCTGTGGTCTTTCTGACAGACTGACATGAAGCTGGTTGCTTTTAGCTTTTGCCATTACTTTCAGAGCATCTAATCTGGGCAGCGAGTTGTATTTCCTTTGGAGCTAAGCTTCATTTAGCGCTTGTTTCATCAGTGCTTAGACTTCAGTCTGCCATGACCACTTGTCCCAGATTTTCTAGTTCTGTTCTTTTGTAGGTCTGTGGCAGATTATTTCATTATCAAGATGTTATTTTGAAGACAGAATGAGAATGTAGTTTAAAGGAAAACTCAAATTATTATTCAGTCTGCCTTCTAAATATATTTTTTGACACAAGAGGACTTTGAATTTTTTCTGTGTAGCAAATATTTTAACAGAAAATTATTTAATATTTTGCTTATTTCTCTTCTGCTGGTCTCTTGATCAGAAGCTTTAAATGTAGACTTTGATGACAACTTTTTGCTAATAATGAATAAAATATTACCAGAAGTCACACGCTTTTAAAGTCAGAGCAAGCATAAAATGGTTTCTATCCAGACTGCTTTTCAGAATAACTGAATATGTTATAAAATCTGAGTCAAAATTGAGATTGTTAGGGAAATAAGTACAGATTAAGGCATGAGGCTAGATGAAGAGAGTCTTGTCATGTCAAGTTTAACTTAGATCTTACAGACTGGCATCTGAGTAAACAGAAGTTTGGACATCATAAATAGGCAGGAAAAAATGCCAAGAAATACATTAAATTCCTGATACCGTGGGCCAATGGTTATAGATGGCACTCGTGGTGAGCTGAACTTTGCAGAACATTTCAGAGTAACCGGATGTTTTCTGAAAGGAATGGTTATCAGAGTGATTTAAAAGATAGGGCTGGAAGAAAATGCTGGAGATCTAGTCCATTCTCCTAACCATAAATTGTATTCACACGTAAGTATTGTTCCCAAAGAATTGGTTACAGTCAAATTGAAATAATGTGAGTGCACACAGGGTCCTAATCTGATTAAGTTTTACCAACTGAAGATGAATGTGGCCTGAGAAGTGAAACATGAAGTAGGATACCAGCAGTAACCAAGATTTTGAACTTCAGTGCTAAGATACTCTTGATAGATGCTTGTGTAACTTATTTGTGAGAGTGCCTGACTTCAGAGTGGCAGTTCTTCAACTTCTGTGCTGCTCAAAGAGTCTCTGAGCTGTGTGGGGCTGAAGAGCAGCCAACTCAGTCATATCATGTGGTAGCTGGTCAGAAAGTCTGCACAAGTTAGAAAAGAGGAGTATCGTACATCTCATCACTGAGATGAGTCCCTCTGGTATGCAGACCACCTTGCACCCTCATTCTGTCCTTCTCACAACTGTCCTTGAACTAATTGATTTAATGTTATGAGGTACTTACGATCAACTGCAGTAATTCTTTCCCTTTTTATTCTATTCAGAGCATCAGCTGTGTTGCAAGAGGCACTCACTCTGGCTGCTCTTGGTTGATCCTGCATGTTCATTTGGCACATCCAGGATAATCTCAGTGTCTATTGACTAACTGGATATGAGGTGTGTGTAGGGAAAACTGTCCTTGCGTGGCATCATATCTTAGTACAGAGGAGTAATCGGGAGCATACTGAAACAATAGAACCATACACAGTAAACAAAGTAATAAATGCCTGGAAACTTTTTTGTTTTTTAATTTCAGTGTTTAATGGAATTTAAGCTTTTAAGAAAGAATTTATTACTATGCCTCACAAAATTTGGTGAATTTTAATCTGTGTGAAAATTGTTGATTGAATTAAAAAGTAATTGTAGGGACAGTAAAGGGCACTGATGAAAAGTTTAGGAATGTGGCAATTAGGTGCTTTTAAGATGTGCAGTAGAAGTAAATGTAACATATTTACTGGAGATCCAGTAGAAAGATTGAATGCTACATTAATTACATTCACAGATGGTCATAAAAGTAGGATGTTCAACAAACACAGAGGAGGTTATAATACAAAAGGACAGAAAGAGGTTGGAAATATGAGCAAGAGATAAAATTAGGTGCTTTGCAAATATGTAAATGAAAACATCTGAAAATATGCTAACTATGAATATTCAGTGGTAGAATAGTGTTGAAAAGAAAATGTTAAAAAAGATAAACATGACGATGGGAACTGATCAGGAACATAGTTTGAACAAGAGAGGCTTAAAAGCTAGTGAAATTAAGGTGTGTGGGCAGCCATAGCATGCACGCCATGGGGACAGGAGTAGCGCTTGGGTCCATAGTCTGAGGCTTAGGGAGATGCTGGGATGAGGGCTGGACTTGCTGGTCCTGGAGGTCCTTTCCAGCCATTCTATGATTCTATGACATAATTTTCTGTCCTTTGAGGTGTTTGACCTTGCAGGGCAAAGGATGCTGTGTGTGTTCAGTTGATCTTCAAGAAGTATCTCTTATGCCTTGTAAATCAGCTCAGCTCATTTCTTTATTTGAAAGACAGATCTAGAACAAACTGGATTTAATTTGATGCCTTAGAGCGAGAGATATCGGCTTCACACTGACTCACCTGAGTGATTGCTTTCAGTGTCTCAAAGTAGCAGATCCCAATCCCGTGGCTAGAAGTGTGTGTAGAAAACAGGTACAGACTGTGGGCACAACTTTAACCTGTGAAAGGGCTCAACAGAACATGGCGTCTTGTAAAAGCCAGATAGATGATAGGGGGAAATATGGTTTCATCATGCTGTGAGCAGCACTGGGTTGGTAAGCTGGACTGGTAGTTATCCTTACAACCTACCTGGTTTTCAAGATTTTTATACCAGAACAGCTCTTTTTAGCAATAAAAAACAAGTGAAAAGCTTAGTAGATCTTCAGGTATAAAACATCCCATGCAGAATATCCTGATAAGAAGGACAAGGCACCTTGAACGTTGAGGAAGGAAAAGAAAGCACTTCAATCCACATGAAACTTGCTTTGTAGCTAAATAGGGTTGGTGCTTGGACTGAGGGATTTGTGTAGTCTGTATCCTCTATGAGAAGCCATCTGTCTGAAGTGTATTTATTTATGGCTTCTAAATGAAAATTGCAATTTACCCTTTAATGTAAAATCGGGTGTTTGTACTTTGTTTTCATCTCAGTGCATGACTGGGGAGTGTTTTCTCTATCTAGCTATTTGCTATGAAATTCTGAGAGATCATGTTTGAATTCTTCTAAAAAAATGAAGAAAGGTTGTTATTTTATTCTTTGATGTAAAATGAAGTTTAGACATTAATATCCATTTCAGACCTGGGGAATCATTTCTGTAGCCATAAAAATGATCTTGTTGGTGGATGGATGGAAAATCTAGGTCATGACAGCCTATGGAGACTGCCAGTTTATTCATCAGATGGTCAAAACGTGAGTACATCAATGGCAATGTATAGACTTCTCCAATAGCAGTTGCCCCTAATCCAGGTTAAAAAGCATCACACAGGTATAGCATCCTGTTCCTGCAGCCAGGCTGGCCCCGGCCTGTTGAGGCTTGTCCTTCCTGGGAGTCACGATGAGAAGGCAGACAAGCCAGTAATTTTCCACTCATCTGTCTAATCCTGACACATTGCCAAGAAAAGCTGTGGAAACATCATCTCTCTGGAAAGGCATTAGCAGGGTTGTTTTTTTTCTTTTTTTGGTTGGGTTTTATTTTTTCAGCTATGCTGGAAAAGCATTAATGATTGTGGGGGTCCTGGTTTTCTGATTACATGGATATCCTATTCATGACTGTGCAACCACTTTGGTTGCTTCCATGTCTGGCTGAATTTTCAATGCCTTAAAGGAGATTTCTAAGTGAGTTGAAAATTGACTGAGATGCTCAGCATGTCTCCAGACAAATTTCTTCAAGTATTTAACTGCCAGTGAATTGGCAAAGCAATTACATGGCTGTAACTGAACCAGTCTTCATGTTACGTGCTGACGTGTTTAGATCTCCTACAACACGGTTTCACCTGTTTTCCTCATCAGTGCATTCAATTCTGCAGTAACAGATACATAAAATGGATGTGTGGGATTGACAGTTCTTCCAGGTAGCAAATGCTTTCTGCTGCATCTGGGACATGGAAAATTCCCACAGTGGAAGACACAGTAACTCATCATCTCAGGAGGCACGGAGTAACAATTACTGTCTATAGGTTGTGTGTTATTTACGGCCAGAGAGCTTAAGATGGATGATTTTATGTAGTACTAATGATCTTGTAAGTTTCTTAGCTTATTTTCTTAGTCTTCATTTAACTTTCTTGGGTAACTTTTCAAAGATGTTGAAAATTAAAATACTTTTATACTTAAATACACTCACCTTTTTTCCAGGTTTTGATCCCTTGAATGTAAGTATCATATGAGTCTGTCATAAAAGATAATACTCTGGAAAATGTCCCTCAACTTTTGGTATTGCTTATGTTTGGTCTTATGTTCTTTAGGCACTGTTGGTTTTAAATGCATCTTGGATGCTTTGTAAAGGTATGAGTCTATTACACAAAATGGATGGAGCAGGAGGAGGGCAGAAATACCATGATTTTGTTTCTTAATGATACTTAGTGAGAATCTGGGCTAACAAGGACATAATTTTACTGAAATGATGCAGATGACCCAGTCTTATCTTTTACTAAAATCAGCAGCCAGTCATATCAATTATTAGTTGTTTAATTTTCCTTCCTCAGTCACTGTTCACAGTAGAAGAACCCAGGGGGACACTGCTAGTTGCTGTTCTTGTAAGAAGCAAAATCTTTCAGAAGTAGTTTCTGTGACTTGCTGCAGATGTCAGAACACTGATTTGTTTTGGGCCATGCACTGCCAGGCAAGTTTCCAGTAACTGCCTCAGAAAAGCTCGTACACCTCACGAGCAGGTATGGAGTAACACATTTCTCTAAGGCGTATGAGTAAGAAACTCTTCCCTTGATTCCACATGATTAATGATTCCACATCTCTTAAGTTATATAAGTCTGTGTACAGTGAAATCTTTGAAGAATATTGCCGCGTTCTCTTCATTTTTTGTAGCTTTGTGTCCTTGAGGATCAAGTATCTCAGTGACTGAAGTCTTTAGTTCTATTCCAACAGTTAAGGAAGTACCTTGCCACTTACAGACAGTGTGAGATGCAGCAGTATTTACGTATTTAGGTAAAATGCAGCTTAAAGCACAGAATTGCATAAGGATTATGCACTCTTGACTGCAAAAAAGGCCATTTCATTAAGTGTTTGTAGTGTAGGTGTGACCAGCGTGTGTGAGGGCTTTTCAAACGAGATAATTTAAGACATGTTTATTTCTTCTGATCCTTTAATTTTGAAGGATTAAAGAAATCCACTTCTCATGTATGAATGAATGGATGCTGTGCTAGGACTGGGCTTTTTAGAGGAGGGTTTGAGTTCAGATTTGTACCACAACCACAGCCTACCTTGAGGAAGAAGAACTGATGGACTGAGGCATTCTCACCTCCCTCTCTCACTTGTTAACTCCTATCAAAATGGTTGTCTTCTGCAAATGCGCTAAATCTCAGAAAACAACTAGGCTCACAACACTTGTAGGATTACTTTGCCTTTCCTCTCAGGCCCAGGGGGACAACCAGCTACTGTGAAGCAGTTCTTCACTTATCTCCCCCAGCACTGGTGTTCATTAAATGGGGCCATAAATACCCTTTTCTAGTAGCATGTTGGAAGTTTTTAAGGATCAGAGTGACTTCTGCATGTGAAAGCACTACAGAATCATACTCGTGACAACATTTTTGACCACAGTGCTTGGACAGGCTGCCTAGAAAAATTCCTCTTGTATAACCATGGAACTCAGCTCATGAAGATACATTTGCATGTGATTAACGTACATTTCTATTGAGCCATACACATGCTGAGTTAAAACTCAAGGAAACCTGCAAATGCAGTTTGCAACAAGACAGTAAAATATTATTTTTAAATTCAGAAATTAACTTTATGCTCAAGCAAGTAGCTTCCTCCAGAGCTGTTTTGGTTAGGGTGGGTTTTTTTCTGCTGTCTTCCTGAATCACCAGGGACTCTCCAGCATTGTTCTGCAATATTATTAATGCCAGAGCTTCTCCTGATCAGAGCCTGCGATTATAATAATAACTTATTCGCTGGATGTAAATGGATAGTAGCTGAAACCAAATTTCTTTTCACCTGTATAATCAAAAAATATTATTTGGATTCCTAGAGGTGAAAGGAGGCAAGCTGAAACTTCATCTTTGAAGAGAAAATTTCAGAGGCACTTTGTCACTGTCATGTCGTGGTGCAGACATCTGTCAGACTCTATTACAGATCCAACTTTCTTATTCGATGAGTTACTCAATTTGCAAATTGAGACCTCTCTGCTTTGTTAAAAATTATCACTGCTCATCCAAAAACCCTAAGTGTTTAAAAGTATAAGATGACAGCTTGAATGCTTAGGGATGTGGACTGTCCTTATAAGGACAAATTGCCTCTCTGGATGTCACATTTAAATGTTTGGCTGCCTATCATCTACAGGGAATTTAGTATGATAAATCTTTTCAGATCTCTGAGAGTTAGGGAATTGTAAGTAAAATGCACGAAAGGTGTTTGAGGTTCATTTTTTCTTTGTGTGCATCTTTTTCAGAACAGGCTTCAAACGTCTCTGATTTCAAGTACTGTAAATGGAAGGTGTTGCTGGAGGTCATCTCCTTTATTCAAAACTATGAAGCTGTTGCCTGTCTTTTTCACCTAAATAAGACATTTTTTGTCTTATGTAGATATTGGGCTGTTTTCTAGCATGAATCAGGATGGATGTTGCTAAATAGTAAACAGTTAATTTTTTAACTTGTGTAACAAGCATGGAAAGGTGTAATCATTGGAGTGGATTTAGCCCATAATTCCTGTGTTCCATTTTGTAATTTCATTGTCAATCGCAGTAATATTTGCTGTTCTTTTGGGAATAAAGATATTCATGGCTTATTATTATTTCTATTAAAAGCAACTATTTGAAATGCTAGGTTTTGATGATATGGGTGCTCCCATAGAACAAAACCGTGATTTCTCAATCTTATTTCTTTGATTTGTGTGTGTTTTTGTGTTGCTTTTCTTGTATTTTTGTTGAGATAGATTACACCTTGTAGTAGTGCTGGTGTAATTCTTGCTGAATATACCCCATTAGGTAGGTGTTGTTCCATCCAGTGCTTTATACATGTATTTTCATTTATTGAGGAATTAGATAACTCTCAGACGAACACAGCTTTGATCTCATATACCATCCAAAGTTTAACCTGTTGAGGGATATGAGAACCACATCTTCAGTTCTGCTTGCTACCATCCTTTTTCAGTCCAGTTTGAAAACACAGTAATGAGTGTCTTCAGCTCTGGCCAGCTGTGGTTTTTTCCTTCATGGCTTGAATAAAAAAAGTAGAGGAAGTAGCTTTGAGAGGCCCAAAATACCCTTGAGTTTGGCTGTTAATGGAAAAGAGGAGCTCAGTAGGTTGCTCCATTCTTTCCAGATCTCAGAGGTGTAACACCTTGATCCCCTTGGTGTCAGGGTTGCTTCTCAGGCTCCTGTAGAATGAGTTTGCCTAGTTGGTTGATTGGTTGGTCAATGGTTGGTTGTTCTTTATTAGTGTTTTAACTTCTAGGCCCTTACAGCCAGTATCTGCTGGTCCTAACACTGTGAGTTATTTCAGAGTTAACTACAGAAAATCAAGTTACTCTGGGTTACTGAATTTGCCTGTGGAGTCTTTCATACTAAGCAGAAATATCCCTTGCAGGGTTATGCTTCTCACATACATAGTAGGGGAATTTCAGCTACTTTTTTTTGCAGAGGGAACATGCATATGTGTGAATTTTGCCTGAGTTCAGATCATCTGTGATGCTACAAACAGAAAAGATTATATATTGTTTGGTTTTCATATATTTCTGCTCATACACTATAGTTATCTAAATGACTTCTGTATTCTGTAAATAAAGTAGATTAATTGGATTAGCTATCTTCTTCAGAATTATAAAATATTTTCTGCCTCTGTTAGTAGGCGAAAATGTAGCTTTCATAAATATATTCCTTTAATCTCACAAGTTTCATGGCCTCTATGGCTTGGCTATTTTTTTTGTACCTACAAAATAACATTTCTTTGGTTTGGCTGGCTTTACAGAATGTGTGCAGTATTGGAACTACCACTGTATGGTTTTCTTTGTAATGTGTTTTACTAGCTTATTTCAGGGGGAAAAAAATTACAAGCCTCTATTTTTTTAGATAATATATTTTATTTCAACGTCTGTAAATTTTTTAACATATACAGTTGAGTCAGCTCTGTGGAGCAACACGGGCTTCAGTGGTGACACTAGTCTGAGGGGGGAAAATGATATCACAAGAATGGAAACAAATGTGTTCTCTCACTCTGGTCATGGAGCTTTTAATTCCACACTTGGGGAAACAGCAAGATTTACTGGGGTCAGTTGTACTCCACTGGGATATGTATTATTAAAGTGTGTATATATGTGCATGTACGTGTTGCAGAGAAGAGTAGAAGGTCAGAACATACTTTGCGGTTTTATTGCATTGCATTAGATTTACCTTTTAAAACTTATTTGTTCTCAA
>VZRI01007462.1:193452-204748 GCA_013397515.1 Upupa epops | reverse complement strand
CACATGTATTTACTTGATAAATATTTAAATAGTAGTATTTACCCTTCCACTACAGCATGTGTGCTTATTATGAGCAGGAGTAGGAAAATAACCACGCCATTTTATTCCATTTAAAAGTTACTGTGTTTTTCCTGTTGGAGTCTTAATTGCGCTCATCATTTCAGGAACTTACCTTCAGAACACTTCCTAGAGCCCTTGTCCTACAGTGCCTGTATGTTTATCTGTGTATGACACATAGCCCAGATCTCTTCTCCTAGTTTTTTTATCTTGTATGAATTCCACTAAATGGAAAGTGGAATCAGCAAAGCACAGTAAATGACTTGAAAACAACTTGTATGCAGTCACATTCTCCTATCTTATGTTTTATTCTTGAAGGTGATAGCAGAAGCATGAGCTTGTGTGAGCTGTTTTCAAATTCAGAGCCTGTGGGAATAATTCAGTGCTTAGGATCACTTCTATGGACTTAAAGCTATTTATTCCCAGTTTGCAAAAATGTTGTGGAGCTGCTCTCAAACTTCATGCTCATACCTTTAATAGTGCATTAGAAATTAAATCGTAGTAATGTACTTTGAAGTATCCATGGGGTTTTCAATGTTCTTTTTGAATTTTAAATAATATGGAAGGGATATAATTGTTGTAATAAACATATCACTTAAAGCTGGAAAAAGCTGGGGAAAACAGTAATACATATTAGATATATAAATGACAGAAGGATCTCTCTGCTCTGTCCATGTCCTGAGTTCTTCATTCTGGCTGCAGGATCTGAGCCCCAAAAGGAAAAGATAATGTAATATTTTTTAAAAATTGTAAGAGATTTTCCTTCTTCCTGAACAATTTACTCTGATTGGATTGCAGCCTGAAATTTCCATTCTAGCTGCTGTTGCTTTGAGTAAAACAATTACTTTTTTATTAAAAATGTCGATTCAAATGATTATTTAAATCTGACTTAAATGAAAAAAGATAATACGAAACTCCTTGCTGGTAACTGTTGTTTTGCATGGGATTCTGTGTTATGGAAACTGGATATAATTTTATTGAATTGATTTTCTTTTAATTGGTATTAATGAAAATTACATGTGTGTGTAAAGGGAGGACACAATTCCTTAAGGGCCTTAAATTGTTCTGATGCACATGTGCAATTTCCATTACTCTTAATGGGAGCTGCATTTTTCTGAGCAGTGAGAATGAATTCCTTGTGCCCAGACCGTGGATAACCTCTATGGAAGTGGCAGCACAAGACTTCTTTGGCATGGATGCAGCAGCAGGAGCATTTGCAGTACTCAGAATGGAGTATTGAGCCAAGGTACAGGCACGGCAGTACTCCAGTTCCTTCTCCCCTTCACTCTGCTAAGCACCTGCCTTTTGCAGAGCTCTCTGCTTTTCCCAAAGTGCTCTGGCTCCCATTCCTGAGCTTGTGAATGGATTTCAGGAACTCTAGTCTGAAAGAAAACCCTAGCTCATCTCCTGATCTTTTAAAAGCCACTGGTGAACCATTAGTGTGTGTGAAACTGCAGTCCAGAATGAGTTCTTTTAATTTTTGAAACATTCTCTAACATTTTAACCTTGTTGGCAGTTATAATGAGTTGTAACAGAAAACATATAGAAACAATTAACCTGGTGTGTGAACCTTGGGGTAAAGGTAATTCAGCTCTCTGTGCCCTTCCTATATGCCTATCATCAAATTTATGTTACATAACATCCTTTTAGCTATCAGTTGGTCTTAATTTTTACTAATCCAGCGTCACTACACCACAATGTTAATCAAGCCAGGGTAAGATGTCCATTCAGACTAGGTTAATCCAGTCAAAGCAGTTCAGCACTTTTATTTCAGTATTCATTGCAGACATAGATAACTTACAAGGCCATGTAGTCTCAGCCAAGAAATAAAATGTGAATTTGCAGTGAATATGCAGCTTTTTTGAGCATGAATGGCAGAGTGGGAGACTGTAAATGATTGAAGAACATATTGGCATCCATTAGTGTATTTCCTGGTGAGTGCAGTTTGTGAAATCAATGCTTTGACTTGATCTTTAGGTACTGTCTTGTCATTAAAAAACCAGAAGTAGTTCCAGAGTTATGCAAAATCTGATAAACGAGGCACTAAATAGTGAAGATTTTTGAAAATGTCTTTCTTTTACTGTAACCTCATGGTTTTGTCAGCGTTTATTCCGCACTGGTGGAAGCAAGTGTAATTTAATCACAAAGGCTGCATTTCTAACGCTTTCTCCTAATTTCACTGTTTATGGAAATGCATTCCTTGTTGCAGCAATGTGTGTGCTGAAGTATCAGTGGGTAGGGACAACAGAATGAGTTGAGGGATTTACTGATTTCATAGTGTTTATGCAATAGAAGTTAGTGTAGCATTAGAGTTTCAGTGAGCCCAACCATTGGCAGTGATTTATAACTAGAGTTTTAAATGAAATTGGGAATTGGGGGAGAAACATTATTTTCTAGTCAAGTCAAGCAGCTGTGGTGTGGACAAGGGGTATTTCTTCTTGACTTATACCCAATCTGCGTGCATCAGGAACACCAGTCTGAAGGAGCTTATAATTTTAGCAGTAATTGCCATTAAAGTTCCATTCCTACCTGTTAAAATGATGAGTGCAAAATGTAAGAAAAACAGATGCTCTGACCGTATAGAGCCCAATAGATCCTCAGATCCCATGTAAGGTACTGAAAGTTCTTCCCTAAGGGGATTCAAGAACTTTCCTTGCATTTCCTTGCTCTGGTGCAGTTGTAAAATACTTACCTGTGTCACCAGTAAGTGAAGAGGTTGTTCCTTTGCTGATGCATAATGAATTAGCAATGCATTCAACTGTTGGTTTCCTGCTACTCCACTGAGACCAGGGGAACATTACTGTGTTATGGCTGCTTTAGTTGTCCTTCTTACTGGTAGCACTGTATCCACTCTTGTGATACAGCCACTTGGGTGCCGAGTAGAAGAACCGCTATGTTTCACTGGTGGTGGTGATCCATCCAGCTCCACTGCATCTGCTCCCAATACACACAAGGGAGCGAGGCATGAGTGGAGCCTGGCCGAACTTGCACCCTGCTCCCAGGGAACTGGATACAAATAGTAATTTCTGTGCCAGTATTTAAGGAAAAGGAAATGATTAGCAATTATGTGGCCTAAACTGTGTACAGAGATTCAGCATAAATATCAGAGTGATTCAAAGATATGGAAGTGCAGCACTATGATAAATACACAGTGTGGGTTTTCCAAAGGCAAATCTTTCTCATCTAACATGACATCTGTTTAGTAAGCTTGTTTGATACTTTTCTCTCAACAAAGGAAACTCGTATGGCTGGATGTCAAATAAACATCAAATCGGATGCCACCGGAGAATTGGTTTGATTACAGAGTTTAGTTCAAGAACTCTGAGTTGATAGCTCATTAGTTAAAGGGATCATAATAAAAGGTTGTGCTTTAAAAAAGTTGTGAGCCAAAAGGATCCACAAAGTGATCTTGGTACATGTTTACTCACTGTTTCAAGTAAATTGAGAAGCAGTTCTTTGGAGATTGATGGTAACATGAGCTCTACTGGTGTTGTGCATTCAAAACAGATCATCAAATAGTAAAAAGTGGGTGATTTTAAAAATAGGAATAACAGTAGTGGGATGAGATCTGATGTGAACAGCAAGACTACAGAAACAGTGATGAATACTATTTTCACTATAGTCAAAGGCTTATTTATTGGAAATAAGTGTAAAATGATGTGATTATTTTATCCCATTGCCAGACTGAGAGCCTCGTGATCTCCAGGTGTGACAAAATGGGTGATAGCAGTTTTAGGATAAACCAACCAAAGTACTTGCAGTAAATGGACGGGGAAGTTGAAGTTTGAAGTTGAAGTTTGCCTGAGTGAGACCATGTAGAATAGTGCCTACAGTTCTGCATTAAGCAGGGAGTTTCCTCTAAGGGAAGAGGTTACTGTAATCTGACTGTAAATGAATATTTGTTTTCTTTTATTCATGGATAAGCTGAAAAATCATAGAATCATTTAGGTTGGAAAGCACTTTGAAGGTCTTTGAGTTCAACCATTAACCCAGCTGTCCCAAGCCCACTGCTAAACCATGACCCTAAGCTCCAGATCTACATGACTTTTAAACACATACAGAAACGACCTTTTAGGCCTTTCTCTGAGCAGCCTGTTCCAAAGCCTGATGAACAGAAAATGAATGTAATTGTACTAGATTTGTAGGTTTTGCCATCCTGAATTGGTAACGAAACAATTTGAAACAATATGAACTGACAGAGGTAAGAAAAGATATGTGCAAGGTGGGAAGCTAAGTTTTCTTAAGAAATGGTGAGTGGACAGCCACACAGAAAGTTAGTCTGAAATACAGGTATCAGCTATAATGAGTGTTCAGGAGACTCTTTAAATGGAGTAACATTCAAGTGTTTTGTTCCCAACATCTGGCATGCCTATCATTGCCAAAGTAAAGTCAAATTACCACTCAGCTCTAGATGCACAAGCACACACTAGACACAATTTACTCAGAAAGCTCTGTTGAAACCTCTCTTCCTACTTTTTGTTTGTTTCTGGGTAAGAGAAGATGTGCTCAGCAAGGAAGAGACAGTTATTATCACAATATGTTTGATAAATGGAAGAGAAATATTTAGATATGGACAGTTGGAACAAAGATAGCCTGTCAGGTACTGACAGACACTGACAGCTTGTAAGCATTTGAAAACGGTGCTTGAAAAGGTTGGGAATATATGGAAGTCCAATAAAATTGAGGAAAGTTAAAGGAAAATATAAACTTAATATAAGAGCCAAGTGTTAGTGTTTGTTAGTAGTTCAGAAAGGTTTTGGGACACCAAGGAGAATGCTATGGTAAAGCCAATAAAATACTTGTGCTACCTTTTTGTACTTATCACAGTTATCACAGTAATGATGAGGCTAGGTCCAACCTAAAACCGACCAAGTAAACCTAACATCTGACATCCAGATCATGCCACTCAGCACTTCATCCACACTAACCTTGAACACCTCCAGAGATGGTGACTTGACCACCTCCGTGGGCAGCCCATTCCAAAATCAGATCACTCTTTCAGTGAGAAACCGTTTCCTAATGTCAAGTCTAAACCTCCCCTGATAGAGCTTAAGACTGACCCCTTGTCCTGTCTCCAGTGTCCAGGGAGAAAAGACCAACTCCAGCCTGACTATAACCACCTTTTTAGCTAGTGATAGACAGTGATAAGGTCACCTCTGAGCCTCCTCTTTTCCAGGCTAAACAGACCCAGCTCCGTCAACCTCTCCTTGTAGGGCTTGCCTTCCAGGCCCCTTTACCATTCTAGTTGCTCTTCTCTGAACTCATTCCAGCACCTCGACATCCTTCCTAAACTGAGTGGCCCAGAATTGAATGCAATACTCCAGGTGTGGTCTAACCAGTGCCAAATAGAGGGGTAGTATAACCTCTCTCTCCCTGCTGGCCACACCATTCCTGATACAGGCCAGGATGCCATTAGCCCTCTTGGTCACCTGGGCACATAGCTGACTCATGCCGAGTTTACTGTCCACCAGTATCTCCAAGTCTCTTTCTACCTGAGTACTCTATTAAGAACTTCATTCCCAGCCTATAGTTCTGCCTGGGGTTGTTATAACTTAGTCATAGTTTTACTTTGTGTACAGTAACGTTCCAAACCTGCTTAATTTGGGGGAGCTATTTCATCAAGCAAATAATCAAGGAACTAGTCCCCGAGTGTCTAGTCTAAGTGTGTTGAAGAGCTAGAGATATGAGACATGAAAGCTGTGGTCAGAGCCCCAGGGGCTGCCTGGAGCCTGGCTGATCTCCAGAGTTCTGAAAGTGAGTAAGAAAACTAGAGAGGAGCAAATTGCATACGCGCAAGGCAGGGGTGTGAGCACACATTAGATTTTCAGCACTTCCTGCCCAGGCTTAGGAAGAACCTTCCAAAGGGACAGCATGAAGCTTTTCTGTGGAAGCACATTGCAGTGCAACGTTTATGAAATGTGTATGCCAGAAGTTGACTAAAGCTTTATCACGATGTAAAAATCAGCCAGTCCAAAATGGTCCGAAATGCACTACCAGTTACACGAGTTGTTACCTATTCCATTGACTTCAATCAGCAAATGAAAGTGAAGCATTAATCTTTAAAAAGAGGTAGTGTTAATAGCAAGGATGATTGGGAAGCATGATTTTGGAGATTTTAAATTTAGCCAGTTATTCTCTAGAACATGTTCCAGGTGACATTACTTTGAAAGGCACTGTACCACTGCCAGCACTTTGAGAGACCAACAGGCAGCAGCTCTTGCAACAAGGCTTTTGTATATTCATCAGCTGCTGTATATTACACACTCCAAATTGCATGAAAAAATGGGGATCTCTGATAACACATATTTTGAAGAGGGATTTACATTTAATAAATGTTTACAAGTATTTTCATAAACTCAGCTTATGACAGTGTTGGCTTCGTATGATTGATTACTCAAATGTAGCCTTTCCTCAAATATAGATTGTGCAGTTGTCTCTAAGAGTTATTTATATTTTCTGGTATTTATGATCTGCGAGGCAGCTTAGTTATTAACATTAGTTATAGCTATTTCTGCAGATATTTATCTGAACCACAAGTTTTTGACACATTTCTTTTTCTTTAACAAGCAAAGCATATCTACAGCTATAAAAATGTTCTCTGATACAGAAAAATATATGTATGATACAGCTATTACCTAGAAATACTCTAGTGAAGATGTAGCTTTGATTTCCCATTGGGAAATGTAGATATGCAAACAAAATGCCACTGTAGTAACATTAAAGAAAAAAAAAGTTAATTTTTTTGCTACTCTGAATAGAGAAATTTTTATTACAGGTGGTCATTGTCCTTTTCCCTGCCTCACTCTCTTCTCTAGGGTGGTAGAGTATTGACAAGCATTTTACATCTGAAGTAGTATTTTTAATTTAAATTTGAGCTTGCCTGTTGTAAATTAAGTCACTTAGATGCAGGATAGGTGGATGCATGGGGCAATAATTCAGATTTTAAAAATACAGTAATGAATTTGTAGGATTCTAACGAAAAGTCAAGATTCACCTGAATGTGACCCAAGGGCAGTATGCAGTGATCAGGGTGGGGTGGATGGCAATTGGACCTAGCGACCAAGATTAATGAAACTCTCATGGGTTTTAATTAGTACAGCCGCAGTCATCAATTATCTCCAGAACACAAATATTGTTATATTTTGGGAAATTCGTGATTTATTTTATTCCATTGGCCAGTAGATTTAGATGAATGAGTTCTCATCATAAACGTTCTGAGAAAAACTGCCTGAGGCCATGGTTTATTATTTAGGACACAATCAGTAAGAGTGAGCACTACTGAGGAAAACATTGTAAACTGGTCTCAGTATTAATTTGGAAAATTTGCTGAAATGTGTGGCCTTGTATGGGTCGTCAAAAACATTAGAGCGTCTCAAACAAAATACAGAACAATCTGTCAGGCGGGGAATGTGCAAGTATTATTGTCCGGCAGCTGATCCATAACAGAATGTCAGTGCATGTACACTTAAAGCAAGTATCAACAACATTTAATTTGACACATAATGTGGTCTTCTTTTATGATCCTTTAAGTTCACGTCTTAGAACACTGAAGACTGGACAAGTAAGTAGGGAGAAAAGAGCTGAAACATGACAATGCTTTGCAAATCTGAACGAAAAATCACAGTCATCTAGAGCTTTTCAGAGGTATATGCACTCCCAAGGCAACTATTGAAAATAGATGCAAGGAATAAGGAGGAAGAAGGAAACTAGATTAAGAATTCCTTACTGTAATTTCATTTGAAAATGTTGTTTCTCTTAATGTGGTCTGAAACCTGTGTACAAACATTTAAAAGTAAATTCATATGTGTTAACTACTACAAACAATACCTGCATCTGTCATTTGGACTAAGAACAGGACACAAAGTGCAGATATAAAGAAATGATAGTTTGCCTGCATGTACTGTTTCTTTTTTTGGAGGTTTTGCTCTAATTTGCATTTTTCTATTCTGATCCATGGAAAACATGTTAGGTACACAATGCTGCCGGAATCCCTGCTCTTACTTTGCACCCGACTGCTAAACAAGGTAGTAGCTAAATATGAACAATTGCTAAAAAGAACATGGAAATTCATTTACTCAGAACAGAAGAATGGTTCAAACAGTTGCACTTCAGTGACCTAATTCAAAGCCTTCATTTTTTCTGTTCTCATCTTTTCCTCCCTCTTCCTATTTCCTCCTATTGAAACTATTAGTTACATTCCAGGTCAACATAATTCTGGAGAAGATTATTACTTTTGTTGGGGCATAGCCCCGGTGTCCCCAGAAAGGAATACGTGTTTACATACTGCCAGTTGCTGGAATGCAGACTGTCTTTGTTACCCAGCCTGCACAGTGGGGCACAAGGATCTGATGTCCTTATTTCTCACTGGTAGCTGTCACGCTGACAATTGGAAAATGCTGTAATTTCCTTAGTTTGCATTATTTTTATATCCCCTATTGTTTTTACACATGACCTTTACCTCGCCGTTCCCCAATTAGCAGAGCGAAAGCCATTGTTCATCGAGCGGTGGTATCTGTGCCCAAAGGAGCAAAATTTATTTTCTATATATGCTGTTGTGGGTGGTGAGGATTCTTTATTACTAAAGAAATAAACCTTTATCTTAACCTCTGTTTGATTAAACTAACACCAGACATCACTGAATTTGGGCACGAACTTGCAGCAGCTTGTGCCTAATTGTCGTACAAGCTTTAAGTAGCAATCAGCGAACGTTTATATAAATGGGGATGAACTGTGTGGGCCCGTTATAAAACACACAATATTTAACTAATTTAACTAAAGAAGACTCATAGATGTTTTCAATTTTCTTTGGATTCGTATTTCTTAGTTTGTACCAAGACCCAGCAATCCTTATAATGGCATCAATTGTATTAGCTAAAGCATCCAGGAAATCACAGAAACCACAGTAATATCAGCAAACAGTTCAGATAGCATCAGAATTTAAAACCTGTGTGTGGCATTGCAGTCATCAAACAACAATGAGTCTGGCTACCGTGAGGTTATATTAGAAAGGCAGGTTTTTGGTTTTGTGGTCAATGTCGGTTATTTCAATGTTGATACAAACTACTGTTCTTTATGGTGCCCATTTCCTTCCTGCCAGTGATGTCTACCAGCAATATCATGAGACTGGTCCTGTCAGATGCACCAAGTGCTTGTACAATAAGTAAAAATAGTATTTGATTACTTGATCTTCAATTAATGATCATTCAGCAGTTCAAAGAGTAACTTGCTGCTAGAGCATTCCCTTTTGTAGATGCCTATCACATACAAATTCAAACCCTAATATGAAAATCACAAATACCTAATTTGTCTGATATCTGGACCGCCTTAAGTCCTTATGCCATTGTAATCAGAGCTTCTAATAGTTATAATACTATTGCCAACTCAAGGCTTTGCTTTGTTTTTGTTCAGGATTGTATGAATTCTTTTGATCAGGAAGGAGATCTTTCATATTGAGCTTTTGGAAACAATGAGTGCATTTTGTATCTTTGTTCCTAATAAAGTAATAATTTATTAATGACAAAGTCTAGTGCTCAGTTGTTAATGAGACATCCCAGTCTCCTGGTACTAGTTTATTAGACTAGGAGCACTGGATTAATCAGTGTAACAAATTCCTCTTGCATTAGTAATGCAGTTACTTAGATGTTTGATCTGGTGTGTAGATACCTGTGGCTAAATTTCTTGGTAAAGCTTCCAAGCAGGTGAGAATTTTAGGAAGTTTTAGCTGAGATCTATGTATCTGGAAAGTAGTTTGGCTTACTAACTTCTCGCTTGGGTCATGAGGGGTTCTGCTCCCTCCAGAGTCAGGGTTATGTGTGCAGGGAACATTTTTCTGCTCATTTGTGAGAGCTGACACGAGGGTAGCTTCTGCAGCTCAGCTTCATGGTTGCAGTAACCGATTTCTTAAAACAAAGAGTTTGTTCGCATGATTCACTCATAGTGTTATGACAGCTGTATTCCTAATCTCTTTTTGGATTTTGTATCAGTCTCCCTAGGTAGATTTTAAAAGACAGCACTAATAGGGTGATTGTCAGTAACAAGACTGAAGATAGTATCAAGCAGGTACTGCTCATGCTAGCCAGGTGACAACACTCCTGCTCACACTTTCCTGGGTGGTTTTGGTTCAGGAACAACATGTTGAGCCAAAGTGAGTAGTTTCATCTGCTGTCTGCTGAGTTTTGCTCTGTGATCTGAGCAAAAATTGGGTGGAGCACATCAAATGAATCCAGGCCTCTGGGCATTGTCCTGTTTCTTTTCCTAACTTTTGGCTTAGATTGATGTTTGGATAGGACATACCAAGCACCCCCTCCACTCTGGCTACCTTAGTTGCAGATCTACTGGAGCTACTGACTTCCTGGGTTCACATGCTTTTTAGATATCGGTTTGTCTTGGTCTTCTCTGCTGTTCATTGACCTCATTTGTCTTTTGTTTTTTACTTTTCAATCCTAAATATAATGTAAGTGAATTAATTACTTTGGTTAGATATCTTTAAGAAATTTTAGTCATGGTAAAAAATAACACTATCATGTCCATACCAGTATTTTTTTTTAAACTGGAGTAATAAAGTAATGGGGATTGCTACATATATTAAAATAGCTTGCGCATCTGTTAGTCATTCAACTTCAAAAGCTTCACAGCCTTGTGATCTCACAGTCTTCCAATATTTTAACTGGTATTGTACTTTCTTTCTGTTTATTTTTCTCACAGTCTTCTCCTTCCAGTGCCTTATCTAATAAAATCATCTTTTCTATTGAACACTTACTTTTGACAATGTTCATGATACTGCACTATTTGTTTTTGGATTCCTTTGAGCCCGGCTAATTTCTTAGTAAAAGATTATATCTTATTGGTCATATATAAAATCAGTAGTATCCAGCAAGATATTAAAACTTTGGGGTCAGCTTAGCTAAAAATGGGCCATGTAAGGATTTCCTTATAGAATGTTATCAATAGAATTTTTTTTGATTTACCTTTTTAATTAAGTTATTTTCATGTTATTTTGTATAGCAATAATAGCATACCTTGTGCTGCTATTTCAAACATTATAGCTTGACGTAATATACCTTTATCATGAATTCATACATGCAAAAGGCATGGAAGAGAAAAAGAACTTACATGAGCTGTTTATGAGATGATTATAGAATCATAGAATTATAGAATCATAGAATCATGAGGGATCAGAAGGGACCTCAGAAGATCATCTAGTGCAATCCCCCTGCCACAGCAGGATCACCTAGACCAA
>VZRI01007462.1:174733-193037 GCA_013397515.1 Upupa epops | reverse complement strand
CCTGGTCCCCTGGGATTGTTCTTGCCAAGATGCAAGACTCTACACTTGCCCTTGTTGTACTTCATTAAATTTCTGTCTGCCCAGCTCTCTAGCCTGTCCAGATCTCGCTGAATGGCAGCACAGTCTGCTGGGGTGTTGGCGACACCACCCAGCTTTGTGTCATCAGCAAACTTTCTGACAGTGCACCCTAATTCCTCATCATTAATGAATAGATTGAATAGAACTGGTCCTAGTACCGATCCTTGGGGGACTCCACTAGATACAGACCTCCAATTAGACACTGTGCCATTGACCACTACTCTCTGGCTTCTATCCTGCAGCCAGTTCATGGTCCACATGATGGCCTGTGGTTTGCAAAAGAGAATTCTTACATTTTCTGAAGTTTTACATCACTCTTTGTTCAAGGCGAAGATATGAAGTTTTTAAGTTTTCATGGTTTTGGGTAGTTGCAGATAATTCTCTCACCTGTGTGGACACTTGCAAAACCTATACCTGAGGAGGAAATAAACCCAAACAAATAGAATATGAAACCTTAACCTACAATTCAGCATCAACAATGTGTGATAGGACCTTGCAAGCCTTCTCTACCAGGATAACCCCTCGTCCCTCATGATTTACTTGCTACCTGCAAGAGTCTGCTGCCTCCAGTTTAGTTTTAGTTTCCTGAGAGTTTACCCTCTATCTGTTATGGGTCATACACAGGACAATACAACATTTGCTAATAGAAAAAACAAAGCATATCCTCTCTAAATAGTTTAAGTACCTTTTTTTTTGCCATTTTGGGAGAAAGGAATACGTTTTCTGGTCGCTGTTGCCTGGTTTCCTTTTTTAAACTTGTCTGTCTCCTTATAGCTTGAGGAGAAAACTAGTACAAAGAATTTGCATGTGGAAATACATTCTGTGTTCTGTGGAGTTGTTCAGCCCTTTGTAAAATGCAGCGTGTCTTCTTCAGTGTCGAGCGGCCCTGTCATTCTAAAGCTGTATTTTGTGTGATAGTCATGGTGGGTCACTGTTAAGAAAAGTTGATAAGGTATATTGATGGGTTTTGAATATCAGAATAAGGACTTTATTAGTAAAGTGGAAACCACTGAAGAGCGTAGCAGCTGGCCTTATGAGTTGTGAAAACTTATTCTGGTTTTGGCATTTTTATTTCCTTACCGGAGCTGTGATTCCACAGAAAGAATTCTTTGTTGAAATTGCACAAAGTGGTGCAATAAAACCTTGATTTCAAGTGTAGCTGTGTTAGCTTTAGGTGCTACATCAGAGATGTTAGGCGTTATGCAGGGTCTGCTGTAGTTGATACTTTGGAGGAAGAATTCCTAGCAAAATGAATTTGTCTTTTATAAATAACAGTGCTGTAGTTGTTAGCTTATCCCTTACCTTCCCAGACACAATCAGTTTGCTGAGTTTGTCTTTAAGCAACTGGGCACCTTGAGACATTAGGTGTGATAGTGCTCTCTGATGCAGTTAAGTGACAGAAATACAAGGGCTAGATTTTGTAAGTTTTGCTTCCATAATCCAACCGGACAAAATATAGAACTGGCATCTCTTTGCTGAAGAAGTAGAGGAATGGAGGTTGTTAGAGGTAGAGCATCTAGCTGTGGTCCTTGAAAGTTTCTGGTCACTGTGGCAGAAGGCAAGTGTAAAGGCGTTAGTACACATGCACTTGTGCAGTAAGTTATTCTAAAACAGATACCTTATTTCTTCATAAATTCTTTGTTCAATCACTTCTCCCACAGCCACAGATATTAGCTGGCAAGAAGGACATTTGGTTGGCACACATGGGGGATTCAGAATTGCTCCATTTTCCAGAGAATGAAATGTGGTTTCTTAGAAATTTCCTGTCGGGAGTGTTTAATATATATAATTCAAAGTGAATAGTTGACTCCAACAGTTCCAGTGCTGTTCACCCACCTTCCAAACCTTGTGAAATGTATGGCACTGCCAGAGGATGTTAGCAGGTTTGAAGAGGAGCCCACCAAGGAAACAAGCCACATGGTGTCTTACCAGACAGTCATCTTGCAGCAATTGTTGCTCTGCTGCACAGTGATATCAATATATGACAGTCAATCAGACTTAATATTACCTGTTGGGTTTTTTTCTTATTTCAACTCAGCCAGATAATTTACTGCCCAAATGGAGGGCAAACATGTGCTTGCACTTATGTTCTTCACTTCAGAATAGTAGTAATGTTGCTATTAAAATCAGCTTGGTTTGTAATTAGAGATAAAGAGCTTTGTCCAAAGCTGAACTCAAGTTGAAACCAGTGCTTAATATTCCAAGTGTAAAATTACCAATCATATCACTGATTGACATGCTAATAATCCTACTGCGTATTTTTTAAAGTATTGTTAAGAAGGCGCTTTAAATTGAAGGTACTTTACTTCTTGCAGGAACCCTCCCATTGAGGCTGCAAAGAGATAATTGAGGGGAAAGCCTCATACCAGAGCAAGCACAGGTAGCTCACACTCTTACAATGCCTGATATCCAGCAAAGACAAATGAAAACTCCCTTTCAGTTGTTTGCAATAACATACAATGGCAGCAACTTCTTTGAAAGGGAAGTAGCTTCTTGAAATAAGCCTTTTTATTTAATTTCTGTTGCACAGGAGTGTTCCACAATTCTCTGTGGCTCCGTCTACAGCTCATGCTCTGAAGCAGAAGGCTTCCTTGATGAATTAAGATTTTTATTTTACTTTATAAGGATTTTTTTATTTTTTATTTGGTTTTGGATTTTCTATGTGTGGTGGGAGAAATGACAACAAAGAAAGCCCCAACTAAAAAACCTTGCCACTTTTAATATTTGTTTTTGCAGTATTTGGATGCAAAATGCAATGTTTTGTTATAATCTTCTCTTGGATTTTATTTGGTTTAATAAGACCTCAAGATGAACAGAAAGACAGTCGCAGCCTTTTTCCCCCTGAAGTGATATCTGTTGATACAGTAATATTCTTCCATTTCATAAACTTGAACATGTCTGGAATTAAACGTATTGCTATACATTTGCTACTGACGAAGCAAGAAGGAATTTTGAGTTCTAATTCTTTTTAAAATTCTTCTTAATTCAGTTTCATACAGCCTTCTTAATGTAAGAAATCCAGAGAAATGCCATATTATCACTTTGTCAGAGGGTCTGACAAGATCCCAAACAATGAATTATTCTCCTCCATTTGTAACACCTAAATGTCGGTTTGATTAGAACTTTTTTCCCCCGACCCATGAATACAATTGCTTCTATACTGCTTGTTTTATTCTACTGAAGAAAGAGAAATAAAGGCAATCCTGTTTCTCTCCCAAATTGTCATAAATATTGGAGATGCAGATTTTTCTTAGATCATTAGCATATCATGCTGCGACCCACACCAGAATGTACCATTAACAAAGCAGCCTTCATGTAATTAATGTAAATAATATGGAACTACAGCATGAGTAACCCAGTCAGCCTTGGCAAAAAGCATTTGTCATAACGCATCATCTAAGGAGCTCGGCCTCAATTCAAATTAAACTTCATGGGTTTGCCCCTTTATTTTTTCCTCTAAAGCTATAAATTTCTGTGAAACATGCACCTATATAGGAGAAGAAAGCAATCCAGAAAGCTGAAATTAAAATTTCATTATTTACTGTGCTTCGGCTGCAGAGGACAATTAGTATCTTCATAAGGCTGGGAATGCAGATACCGAGAATGCTGCTGAGGGGTTGGTTTTTTTTTTGCTACACTTAAAAGTGTTTTCTGTCCTCTGCTGCTGCCAGCAAATCTAAAGTATGGTGTTATGTCTGCCATTTGCTTCTATTGCCCTCTGACTCCAAAACACAGAGGAGCATTGTAAATTTTTCATGAAGAGGTTTCAGTCTGTAAAACAGCAAACAGGAATAATGTTTTAAATGCAATCATTGTCAAGCCTGAACAATGTAATTTATCAAGAGAGCAGTTTGTACTATATAATAAGTTTCATATATTAATACAATTTTTCATCTGATGTCAGGCTTCTGATTTATGAATAGCCCATGATCTAAGGTGATCATTGAATTATAATTCAAGTAATAAGAAGCCAGGAACAAGACACTGCAACTGCTACCCTGCATTAGCTTACATGCCACCAAGCCAATTTACTAAACAACCGTGGGCTAAATGATACAGTTTTTCTAATTCAAAGAAGGCACTCGTTAATTAGATAAAGGCTAAAGCTCTCATTATTTTTAAATGATTTAAGAACGGGTAAAGATCTTACAGCTTATACTGCAGCTCTAATAGTTCTCTGCTTACTGCCTTGTAATAAGAGTATTAAAGACAGATGGCCCATGCTGATTTAAACCAATTACAACATTTAATGTATACTAGTAGGAATGACTATTCATAGGCACATCAGATGTTAATATTCTACATGCTACAGATAGTTAAAACTCCACTTATTAATGTGATTTATGAGCAATTTGTTTCATTTTGCTGATTTTTTTTTTGGTAATCAGTTTCAAATATATATCATTAGGTTACTTTTGAGCAACTGAAACTTCTTAAAAACGGACTCTCCACAAAAAATAACAGAATCCTTCCCATTGTGTTTCATATTAAATGGCAGGCAAGTATTTGAAGTCAGAAAAACAAGTACCAAATTCTGCAGCACTTATGTTCCCGAAAAATAACAGTGGCAATCAACATATACATCTCGACATCCGAAAAATAAATCTGGAGCATTTTTCAGTTCCACAGACTTCAAACTTTTCTTTTTTTTGTTTTGTTTTTAATTTGCAATTAAACTTTCAAATAATGTAGCACCGAGTCCTCACTCCATCAGTTAACAAGACTAAAATAATGAGGTCATCAAGGGCTTCAGTTTTATTCAGTTAAATCACTTTGACCGAGTGTCTGCTATATATACACTTCATGTTTTAAATTCTGTTTCTGTGGATGTGTCTGTGTTGTGGCACCGTTATGTGTTTATCTTTTCTTTTTTTGCAAGAGTCTTTTGTGTTTTATGTAAGGCAAACTGGGTCCCCTTGAGCAAGAATAGCATCCCCAGGCACAGTCTTTTCTCTTCCCTCATCCAGGACTTCAGTTTGTCTCTACTGGTCACAACGTTAACATCTTTCCTTTCCCCATCTCTTAACCATCAGTAAATCTCCTATTGCCACTTCAGCAGTCTTTAGATCTGTCTTTGCCTCTCTGACTCCCCTGGTGCCTTTATGCCCACACGTCGGAGCTGTGGCAGCCCTCGTGCCTCTTCCCTGGCTGCCTCAGTGCTCCTAGTGTCCTGGTCCCCTTACATGTGCCTCAAGTCCATCAGCCTTTCCCGGTGAGGGCTCCCCAAAGTGCTTTGCATTCTAGTTCACAATACTTTCCTTCCTTTATCTCAGTCCCCTTTATGGTCCCATGTACTTGAGGAATCTCGTTTCCCTTTAGTCTTCCCTGATTCCCTGCATTCACCTGGCTGCCATCTCCTCTTGGCCCTCTGCAATGTCGGCTCATGGCAGCTCCCACACCTTAAAGCAACTTCTGTGTATCTCCAGTTCTCACATCCTTGTCTGTTGCCAGGCTCTGCTGTTTTGCTCTTTTCAGTCTTCTGCCTAGACTGAGGAATTAGTTTTTTAAGAATATTACTGTGAGGAGGGGAAACATTTTGTTCAGATGAATCACAGTCCTGTATCTCATGGCTCCTTCTGCTAAGAAAGCACCAGGCTTTGTGGCATTTCTTTCTTCCCTTGACAAATCAGATGTACTTACACGTAGGATCAAAATGCTGTCCTGCCCTTTGCCTTCCCCCAAACCTCTGTATGGCTCAATTTTCCATCTTGTGTCAATTCTCTTATTTTAGAACAGCAATTAACTGAGTAATGCTGTGACTAATACTGCACTCTTTAAGTGAAAACTGTGAGCACCAGCACCAAATAATCGACGCTTCTGATCTGTTCTTTTTTTCCCCATGTTTGTTTTGGAGTCCCAACAAGATATGTTATTAATGGACCCTGAGTAGAGCAAGTTATTTGTTATGGTAACTTTTTGACCTATTTAATAAGTACTTAAAGGAGTGTAGTGCAGTTTTTATTGTACTCTGCTGTGTACAGTTATGAAGTGTGGTACATAATAAAATAAAAGCAATAATGTGGATATTTCAGAGGGATCCATCAGAGCAGACCTGCAGCAACATATTTCATCTGGTTTGTCTGGCTGTGGAGCCTTGCAAGTTATAGCTGAAATAACTAGGAACAATATTGTGGTTATGACTTCCAGTTGTTTACCATTGTAAACAGCAGAGTTATTATGTGTTTACCCTTTTCAGTGCTCAGGACCATTTTTAAAATAAGTTCATTAACACCTGCATGCGTTTAACAGTGAGGAGTGGCATGTCTTAGCCATGCTCCTATCCTCAAAATATTTGAGCCAACTAGCGAGAGTAAAATGCATCTAATTCAAAATGGAGTTTTATTGAGGTATGATTTGGAAAAGC
Source organism: Upupa epops (assembly GCA_013397515.1). Lineage (NCBI taxonomy): Eukaryota > Metazoa > Chordata > Aves > Bucerotiformes > Upupidae > Upupa > Upupa epops. Next base: position 186,595 of record VZRI01007462.1, on the reverse strand, counting down.
AGAATTATTAAAGAAGTCTAACAGCTGTATAGCTAATGTAAAACCTACAGAAGGTTATGAGGATCCCTTGTATGACAGTTTTCAAGTCTAATCTGGGAGGGCAACTGCAGACTTGGACAATGGGCCTGCTGTATATGAACTTCTGAGACCCACTCATGAGAAAGGTACTTGTGGGAAAGTGTCTGTTCTTTTTTCTTGTAATTGTTTTTTCAGATTGTTTTGGTTTGGTTTGTTTTCTTTTTTACATGTTCCATGAAAACAGCAAACAATTCTTATCTTGAAGAACTTAGAGTTTTCACTGTGATGGGGGCTCTAAGTGTTGGGTCACTGCTGGTAAATTTTTAGTGAATAATCTTTCATGTTCTTATTCTTGTGGCTGCAAGTTTTGCAACATCCTGAGCTCAAGAGAATAACCAACTGACTGGACCTCCAGGAAGAGCCCTGATGATAATCAGCCTCGTGTGCAAGACAGAAAGGCTGATAGTCAGAAATTGCTCTTTAAACTGAGACAGACTGTCAGTCTTTAGGAATGGTGGGGAATGGCCTATTTATGTAATCAGATACTAAAGCTGGGAAGAAGCTGTCAGGCACATTCTTGTTGTGTAAGCAGCAGGCAAACTGTGCTTTATCTGACAGACAGTGTGTAAATCTGTCCATGCAAAAATCCAAATGTTTAGTTTGCTTCTAGTCACTGTAATAATCTGCTTATTTTCTTTTGCTGGAGCGATGACATCATTTAGCAGAATGCACTGCAGACAGGAGTCCTAGATAAGGCTCTGGGACTGTCAGTCATTCACTGTTTGATTGGCAAGGAGATAAATCGGAATTTACCAGAGGTTTGCTTCCAGCTAAAAGAGCAGACAACACCCTGGGATAAGTATATGAAGAGCAAGTTTAGCACCCTCAGCCTTAGAGCTTTGAAAAAATGTCTGGAAAGAAGAGTCCTTCAAAATTCAGTGTTCAAATTTGATATTTTATTAGCAATAGCTAAGCAGTCTTCCTGAACAGAGAAGTAGTCAGATTAATTGATAAAGTAAGCAGTTGCCATAGAGTAGCATAAAAAACTGTGCATGTGTTCTGGGTATTTGTATTAGTTTCACTGTCATCAGTTTGAGAGTGAGATTTGTTTCCTTCTGAAATTTTAAGTGACTGGTAATGGTTTGTCACTGATGGCACTGTCATTTGCCTGATGGCTCATCAGACCAGAGCTGACATGGAGGAATATCATTCCGTTTAGATCAACTATGCCTGATTGTACAGTATATATGTCACGGCAATTATTATTCCAGAGTGGTTTCAGATTCGTTCTGTAGGTACTAATAGGCACTCCATGATCTAAACTTACCAAATAGGGTGTTTTGTTGCTGGCAGGGGCATATTTTGGTATGAGCAGACTGAAAACTTAGAAATAAAACTGCACTATAATAGGAAATATAGTCTAATTTTTTTAATGTCATTTAATCTCCTAAATCTTCTGATTTCATTTAATTTTAAAGGGTAATAAAATATGATTGAAATACATCTGAAATGTAGTTTAATAGAAGTAATTTGCTGTAGTGAAAATCTGCTGTTTTGTCAATTGGAAGCGATAGGATGAAGCCTTGCAAAATGGAAATGTTTATTTGGATCTTGGACTACAGAGTTCTTGTCATTTCTGTTGCAAATATTTAATTTTTTTTCAAATGCCAGTTATTTCAAAATAATATTAATGAAACTTGTTCAGAATTTGTTGGAAGGGTCTTAAGAAAATTGGCTTCCAGGTCACTAGAAGGTAAGACATAACAGAAACACGACCGATGAGGAGAACATACCTGGCAGGAGAACACGTTTCTGTGCATAAAGTCAATTGTTCTTTCCTATTGTTTCCAAATTGATAGAGACCCTAAATGAACAGCTGTTAAAAGAGTAATGATTTATACAACAATGCTCTGATCCACTCGTGTTTATATTTAGAAGGAGAACTGCATTTTGAAATAGTAAATTGGCTTAGGAATCACAACCTTGAATGATACTATCTTAATTAAAAATACATGCATACCGTGGTAATGTTGTGCACCTCCTCCATTCCCAGACAGGAAGAGAACAACAATTAAGCACTTTCCATACGCTAATTTTTGTTTAATTTCAGAGAGTTAACCTTCTGAGAAGAAAGCTTCTGCTGGCACATTAGTGATAAACATTACATTAAAATAGTGATAAATACTATATAATACTCCCAAATAGACATTTTTCCTGTTGAATCCTGGGATGCTTTCTACAGAAATCTCAGTATATTTTTAATGAGATGGTACATCAGTTTGTGTGTTGCAGTTTAGACATATTGGCTTTAATTATTTTTGAATGTGCAGTTTTTACAGCAGACAGTATATAGATGATTTAAGACTCACCACAGTGCTCTGAATATCACTTGGCATTTTAGCAAAATGTGCGATATTAAAAAGACCGTGAATTTTAGCTGGATTTTCATTATTTTCTCAGACATGTAATATTCCTCTTTGCTCTCAATTCTTCAATTCCACATGTGCAACATTTTGCATGTTAAATTAAAACAATTATATCAGTCTTACCATCTCTTGCTGTACTGTGATTCCACTATTATCACAAATAATATTAAGTCAAACGAGTTCAGCGTTTGCTGCCAGCTGAGTGCTATGCGAAATTTGCCTAGAAATAAAGAAAAAATCCTTACGAAGCCAAGTTTCAAAGAGGTCTCAATAGGCGGACATTTTACACAAGAACTGTAAATCCTTTAACGTCAATCTCCGTCTTCCCCTTGCGGAAACATAGGCAAGATTATAAGGCACATATATTTTACCCGAGTCTGAATATCTTCCAGTAACGTTGGCAAACACTTGTGAATGTTGTGCCAGTGGACAGAGCCGTGGAAATGGAGGTGACGACAGCAGCTCATGTAAGATGAAAATGAACAGGTATTTTGCTTATACCAGCTGAGATACAATAAACAAAGAGATGAAAAGTAAATGAGAATTTGAAAGCTCCAGTTTTAATAGACTAATAATTTGTTAATGGTACACATTCGATGTACTTCATCTTAGTCCTTTTGACAAGACTCATTTTGTGGTAGCCGTAGCATCAAGAGCCTGATCTAATACTTCTAGAACTCAGTATAATCTCATTGACTTCAATACAAGTTGAATTGGACTAATAATGAAAAATCACATTATAATAATATTAGGTTTAGAAAAAAATAGTGCTTATAGCTGATTTGAGTCAGACTGAGTTTGTCTGATGTTTTACTGATGTCAGTAAAATCACACTGTAAGTAGGTATTGCTCTGCTGTGACATCTGTGAACTCTTATTCTGAGAACCTATTAAAATCATAAACCAGCAGTTGTTCTCTTATGCGACTGTGCAGATATTTGTCTAAATGAAATAGCAAAATAAGTAACTTTGTAAGAACTGATTTGTAGTAAGTTATCAAGTACAGAGATTTAATAAGATTTTTCTTGCTTTAAATTTTCATCAAATCTGTGATAGGTTATTTTCAGCATATAGTCTTTTTTTCTCCTTCAGGGGATTTTCTGGTTTTCTTTTTGAATTTTGTTATAGATGACAAGTTTATTTTATTCAATGTGATTTCACGTGAAAAGAAATTAAAACCAACAAATATTTACAAAACACACTAATTGAATCAAAACTGATTTTTAAAATCTGAGTTTGTCTTTTTTTCTGGCAAAGTACTTACGTAATGGAGCAGTTTGATTTAACAGCAAATTAAAATACAGAATAAATCCCAACACACAAAACAGATGGGGATTCTGAGCCTCTGTGTATTTAAGGTATCTTCTAGCTCTAAGGAAATGTTATTTTTTTCTCCTCAATTTAAAGAAATGCACTAACCATGTACCCATAGTAAATTAATTTTTATTAGTTGTGGTAGTGCTGGAACAATCTGGATTTTTTTAGAAAATACATTTAAAGTGAAGTTGTCAAAATCAAAGTCTTTGTCCATTTATCAGAGTTCTACTGAAAATTACTCTGTACTGGAATTAGACCTTGCTGGGGAGCTTTATGAACAACAGGGAAATCTGGGCTTCTCACAGACAGGTGAACTTTTCGCATTAGTAGCTGAACTCAGGTTAAATTAACCACCAGATACAAACTGTCACTGGCATGTGGGTTTGAGTAAGTTGGGTATTTTCAGAAGTCTGAAGCCTGGTAGCATATGTGAAATGTAATTAAGAAGTAGCTGAACTACAAATACGTTCACACACTTTGCAATATGTGTTTGGTTAAAATTGAGAGGAACCTTCTTTTCAGGAAAACGCAGCAGTTGTTAACAGCCTTACTCTCAGTTGCGTTCTCAGCAGCCACATGTCCATCAGGCTACTTTTGGTCTCCAGGCTCTGTTAATCTGTCTGCAATGGCTTAGCACTTCGCCAGAGCTCCCAAAACAGGGGACCTCGGTCCTTGTGGTTGGATTCAGAGGGGGTTTGGTACCCAAGGCCCATGATGGACTTAGCCACTGTATCCTTTCTTTCCAGTAATACCTAATGAAAACCTGGCTTGAGCAAGCAAAATAATCCTTGGCCTCTGTGTGCTGAAATCTTCCTGCTTTCCCACCTCTCTGTCCTACTCCGGTGTGTCTGTTTGACACTGCATGAGCTCTGCAGTTCAAGCCCTGATTCTCACCCTTTTCCTTTGTAAAACCTAAGGCCTGCCCTGATTTTTGGCTTCAGAAAAACATTGTACTCTCAACGTCTCTAGCTACGTAAAAACAGCTGTCTCTCAGTGTGTGAAGTCTTTATAGGAATTTTCAAAGGCTGTTTCAGCTGTAAATGTAAACTGAAAACACAAAAAGCAACCCCCAAAAATCCCTTCTCTTTCTTCTTGATGCTGCTGCTCAGTGTAATGTGCTTGACATTTTTAGAAACGTATGGCATGGTGTAGTTTCTCTGATACCATTCCACTTTGCTGTTTTACAAGCTACAGCATGTCACAGATTAAAGCTTTGTTGGATGCAACAAAGCTGGCAATAAATAAACCTCTCTGATGTCACTGTGACCTAAATTAAACTCATTCTGTTTCCTTTGTTTTGTTAGCAAAAGAGTAGTTTTCATCACTTGTGAGAGACCTCTAGAGTTTTAAAAATTATATTTTTAATAAAGATTTTAATTAAGTTGGAAATTAATTGTGGGTCAGAGTAAGAGTCAGTATCTGCTGGTTTCTAGCCATTATGTGCTGGGTTTTGTTCGATAGGATAGAATGCAAAGGATACAAGACTATAGCACGTAAAAAAATAAGGTGTGTGAGAAGTGCCAAAGTAGCTGATTGCAAGTGTACAAAGACATGCTGCTCTGGTCCAGCACTTGAGGAATATACAGAGAAGGATTTCATTTGTGTGTTAATATTGTCTGTGCTTGAACTTAGGGCTGGATGGATGCCTGAAAGGAAGAAAAATATTTCATATACTGAGGTGTGGTAGAGCTTAGATTCAGGTTTGTTGTTATTTTTCCGCAACTATATCGTTTGGTTAGGCCGTGATGTGATCTGACTCTTGGATTTAGTTAGATGTCCATCCTAAAGAGAAAACTTTCCATGACTAAACTCCAGAGATTTAATAAGAATTAGCTTTGTTTACGACAAAGCTCTTTCTTAACAGTCTGCTCTGCAAACATGCATTACAGTAACGTGTCATCTCTTACAGGAGTGGCTATTCTAAGAGAGGAAAATAATATTTAGCTCAAAATTAACATGTACTATTGCTTTTCAAACATGTGCCAGTCTGTGAGTTGGTTGTATTGGCTGTCAGGATTTATTTATTCTTGTGACAAGAGTCACTGTCAGCATTGCTGTTCTGCTGTAAGCTACAAGAGTGTTATGGTGGAGACATGCCAGATTTCCAAAGTACATTTAAAAAATGGAAAAATGATTGGCAGCAAATTGGGAATGTTTACTCTTCATGAAACAGGAATGAACTGCTGGCCACAAGAAGCCAGTAAGTTTGAGTTCAACCATTTGTTTGTCCTGATTTCCCTTCTATTTTCAAAATGTATTGAAGGAAATTTTTAATATCCTTGAAGCGACAAAGTGGTTCAATTAAAATGAAAATAAAAAAAACATTTCTAAAGAAAATATATACTTTCATTTTATCCACCTTTGAGATGTAAATGATGTCTTTTTGGAATCTTTGCATCTCAAGGTAGTTGCATCTGTCTTTCCTTTACAAATAGCAGAACTCACATTTACAATCATGAAGATCCTACAGGTTTGAATCCTGTCTTCTGAACTCCGGAACGATGTATATTACACTTGAAAATTAACATCTGGTGGATGAGTACCAGTCTCACTTCTATACTGAATTACAGTTCTATTTTTATCTTTGTTTCTGCTTCTGCTTCAATGTCACAATCACTTGTACTTATGCAAAATCCTCTGTAGAGCATTGGTCAAGTGATTTATTTTCTTATAGAGAATTCAAAAACTTCCATAATTTGTTTCTGTACTCCCAGATCTACTATAAATCGCCAGAATTTTCCAGAATGTGGGATAGCATTTAGGCAGAAAATGCTTTTCTTGGGTAAAAACATTGTCACATGCACTGTAGTGGCAACTGAGAAATTTATGATGGAAAGCAACTGATATAGGTAATGAAACTGGGAAAAAAATGGCCCATTTTATGGCATTGTTCCATTACATTGTGTTAATTCAGAGTTTCTGTTCCAGCGCTGTGTTCTAGAATCCTCTAGGTAAAGAAAGAACAGTGTTTAAATGAAACTGTAAGTTTTATTGGTATAAAAGCGTTTGAATCACTGCTATTATATACAAATGTTCATTTTTTCCTACATTATATATTTGTCCTAGTAAAAACTCATAGTGTTAATGAAACATACCTTTATGTGCATTAAACAGTAGGCTGTGACACTATTTTAAGTGATTCTATGTTATAAAAAGCTCTGCAGTAAGATGAATGATACAAAATTGACAGAATATTATAACACTGAGGAAGATGATAGATTTGAAACTTTCCATTATACCTTAATGAATACAATGTGAATCACAAAGCTTTTGCTGGTGGTTGCACCATGTCTTTCAGCTGACTCGTAAGGCTGTTTGCCTCACATAAGTAAGCTTTAGTCCTACTTTGTTGATACTTGATGATGTTTTAGGATGTCTTTAACTTGGAAGTTGCAAATGTAAACTGTGCTTCTATTCTGAAAAGCAGTTATGTAAAAATAGGAGCTGCTGCCACAACAGAGTAACAGACTGTTTTCAGAGGCATAGATGCTTGGGAAAGCAATAGGACTAAATTTTGACTGCATTTAACCTCCAAATGTGCAACAGAGTCAGAACAGAGACTCGGGAATAAAGTGTGTGCTCTTCTAGCTTGTCCATCACCAGTGGAATTGTTAACCAACCTGTAGCTATAGGCCTGCATCTCCCTGCAACTCTGCTACTGTGCTGAAGACTGTGGGCCAGTTTTGTCACTATGTGATGCCAGCTAGTCAGCCCAGAGCATTAAGGTAAATTTGAAATCAGTGCTGTTTGAAAGCTGAAGCAAAGGTCAGAAATTAATGTACGAAACCTATTGCTGAAGCACAAGTCAGACATAACAGTCTTACATTAAGACTGAGAGGTAAGGCAATGGCTGTTGGGAAAACACCTTTTTCCCCCAAAAAACATGAGCCCAAATAAATGCAGAACCCTTCAGTGCCAGTTTCAAGAGGCTTTTTGAATGTGATGCAGTCAAGGTTTCAACTCCATTCAAACAAGTGGTTGGTGTGTATTGCACTTTTTTGTTCGTTTTCTTTTTTGCACAAATGCAAAGCATCGCTTCATACATCTCTTGGTTTTCTGAGTTCTGTTTGTTCTTAAGGCATTAGGGTACAATCCTTGCATGTAGGTTTGCTTTTCTGAGGAAAACAGCATGTTTCATACTTATTTACCGTGTATTTATTTATTTGTAAGTGCTCAACAACAAGAACAGATTGGTGCAGATTAAAATTTAAGCACATATTTCGACTGCAGGTTGTGAGCTCCCAGAATAAAGTCAGATAGATTCTACAGACTTTAAGAACTTAGAAAAATGTGTTCATTCGCTTGTTGGATTTGACGTTGCCACTTGAGGTTACAATCCAGTTTTGATAATCTGCACAAGTGATCCCACAGTTCTGTGTTGGATTTAGCTGCATTGCACAGCTTTCCATCCTACTGCCATACCAGACTTGCAAGACTATTGAGGGTAAGAATATTTCCTTGTTATACCTATCATCTAGGAAGCTTGTGTTTCTGGTAGATGCTTATTAAGAAGATGTGATGGAATTGGTATAATTATATCATCCATACCTTTTGTGGAGACTTTGTATAGTAATATTTGAATTAATAAGTATCTGGATTCAGTGCTCAGAAATTACTGTGAAGTCTTTAAAACCACTTCCCTGCCTCTCTCCCCCTTAATTTTGAATCATTCCCATTCTCAAAATGCAGCTTTGCATCAGATATTAGGGCTCAGGATATCTGGTTCTCACTGCAGAAATTGTGAACATGGAAAGCATCAATAGTACTCAGTTCCTGTGTGACCATACCTGGGACATACTTTGGCTCATGAGGAGGAAAAAGCACAATCACTTCCCACGTGCTAATTTTATGTGTGCGGTATGGTTTTGAGTGAAATTTAGTTGTTCTTAGACTGTGAGATACTCTTGTTGGTTAACGATGTATTTGTGAATGCAAAGGTTGCGGGTTAAGAGTAAGGACAGGGTACTGTTTTGTATGTAGCAGCAAGGCAGATGACAAAAATGGGCTCAAAGTTGGAGGTCCTCGAGAAAAAGCTGGCTGAACATAGGATCAGGAAAAGGTAGGTAAAGAGAGATGGATGTTGTAAAAGTGTATTTTTCAACAATTTTCAGTTAGTTTACTTTGTCATTGTTGTTTGCTCTGTAGGGAAATAGGGTTTTAACAACTGAAAAAGAGCTCAGATTAATAGATTATTCTCCCAAAGGCGAAAAATATTGATCAGAGAGCTTTGTGTGAAAAGTATTCTGAAGAGCAAAAGTCCTCTCCACCAAATGATGCTTGTGGAGTCATCCTGTGTGTTGAATGAACAAAGAACCCTGTGAATGAAACCGTTTCTCGTAAAACTCTTGGTGGATGCATTTATTTACATTCTTTGTAATCCACACTCCTTACTGTTGCTGCCGACCAGTTTGTGAGAACTGGTGATACTGCAACTTCTTCTTCCAGGAAAATGATTAAAAGAGCCTTCGCTATGGGTGGGTGCAGAACCTCAGGAAATCATGAGCAGCAGTAGTGTTAGTATCCTGTCAACTTCCTGTCATTACCTTTGCTCTGTGATTCTTGAATGAAGTTGTGCTACAAATGTTGGAATTGAGTGCTAGAAACATGATAAAATAATCCCAAGTCTAAACCCATTGAGACACAAAAAATGCCCAATAAATTTAATTTTACATGAATTCTTTAATAACAAAAATGCAGAAATTGAAGTTTCTAAGCAGTTTTACTGCCTCTGAACCCGAGACAGAGAGGAATCACTGAAGCCTGTGACTTTTTTCTATCCTTCTCCATTTAGAGAGACAAATAAAAAATGTATATATAAAGCAGGGAAAAAAATAGAGTACAAAGGTAGCTTAGGAAAGGTCAGAAACCCTATTTGGACTGCTACCAAAGGCACACACGGGGGTTAGTTAGAGAGGGAGTTGCAGCTTTAATTCTGATTTTTCTGGCTTTTGTCACTTCAAAGACAGACTCTCAGTGTTATTTTAACATTTTTATTGTGTGTGAATAATAGAGTACACATTGAGGTTCAATAGGTGCAATACTGTTAAATGTACGTCTTGGTGGATTTAAAAATGAGGGATTTATTTTGTCATTCATAAAGTTGTAATACAGTCTGGAGAAACTATTTGTTAAAAGATAGCATCTACTTAACCTGCTTATTTATTTCTTGTAGTAGAAGGTTAGATCCACAATAAATACACGAGGAAATAAGTAGATAGGGGAATTTATCTTAGAAATAAGATCCCTGTCACGCTTTTGAAATGTGAAATGCATGAAGACCTGTCAGGGAGATATACGGACATGATATTTTTTTACTGTGCATTTGGAAGTATTTAGCTATATTTGTCATTCGCCAGTGCCACTAAGCAGTGATCAAGTGATATAGTAATTTGAAAGTCTGTTTTCAATTCAGCATATATATATTTTTTTTCTTCTTTTGCCTTTGGGATATAGCAGGACTGTACACAAGTCTTCTTTATCTTTCTCTCTCTGTTTGTGAGAATGTTTTTTTGGGGTGGTGGAAATTAGCATTTGTTGAAATAGGTTGTTTAACGGAGATAATTCATTTTTAAGTACATCCTTTAAAGAAATCTGCACTTAGCTATGTTATAGTAACGAAAAATTGTACAGCAGTTTGGGAAAAAAACCTACTTGAGTGCAAATTGTGATCTCAGTATATTAAAACCTCTGTATGTTTCCTTGACTGTAGACAGCAGCTTACCAGATTTCATCATTTTCCTTGTAACTTACCAGAAAAAATGCATGTTTGATAAGGCTGGCATAAAAGATGGACATCACAATGCAAATGTGAGAGAACAATCTAAGCAAGTGAAAATTAAGGGCATTTTTTTAGGTTAGCACAGTTGCTGTTGAAAATGGTGTGGTTATCATCAGATCAGCTGACCCATTCTTACAAAAACATCACTGAATATTCTGAAATCTACCGAATTTGTCACTAAATGTTTTTAAACATGACAAGCCTGGTTCTGGTTGTATGGAGGCCAAATGACCTGTTCTTTATGGTGTATGTAGGTAAAAGAAGTGAAATCTATACTCTCCTTATAAAGGTGACCTACTGACACACTAGCCATCTCTCTCTGTCATCACCTCTTGACCTGCACCACATCCACGTGTCCTCTGCAGAGCAGAGGCTCTTCTTGCAGCACTTCTGCCTGTAGGAATTTTTCCCAGATAAACAGGAATTTTACAGTGTAGTGCTGAACACTGAAATAATAGCAGCAGTGTCATAGTATGTTTTTCACTGCTTTTTTTTTTCCTGCCATTGTTGAAATAACAGGGCTATAGCAATAATCCTGTAGTGCTTCCGTACCCACTAAATAAGTAAACTCACATGTATGATGAAGTTGAGCTAGTTACCCTGGTATTAAAGTTTGTGTGGTGCTTTACATTGTCTGTGCTAAGAAATCTTTGTGTATGCAGTGAGATTTACTTAATACCTTTTTAGGGAATTCCTCTGGTTCTGTGTTTCTAGGCTTTTATATATTTCTGTAATTATTTCTTTTTCTTAGCAGGGGAGACTAATTTTATTCCTCCAAAACATGAAGAAGCATTAAAAATGTCGTGCGAGACAATACGAAAAGATTATTTATGGCTCCGATCTCTCTGTTAATTTTTTTAAAAAATTTGCCAGCATAAAATTTCACATTACATTTGAGACTGAGAGACTCGATGTGAAGGTGCAGCCTGATACAGACAGAGCAAAATGAGAAAAGGGGGACACAAAGCCCTTTCGGTTCCAATATTAGAGCTGTAAAACACAAACGTGATTCGTGGCGTCTGCTTCAACAAAAATCACAGCATGAAAACCCAGCCACGGAACAAGGTTTCCGTAGATTTAGGCTGGCTTTGCATGCCTTTATGAAGTTATCTGGCAGAGCAGAGAAGTGGGGAGGCTGAGCTCAGCGCAATGAATCGCTGTGTCTCTCCATCCTTGCCACGACTGGGATCCTTTATGTTTCCTGTGGTAGCGCTGGGGAGGAGAAGGCGTTATCAGGAAACGGTGTCTGCAGCTCCTTTTCAAACCAGCATTTTTGTTTTCGGCGCAGTTTTTGTTTATCATGGTTGCAGTGTTATTAGGGCTA
>VZRI01007462.1:119733-172233 GCA_013397515.1 Upupa epops | reverse complement strand
AAATTAATGCTGCAGAAAATGAAATGCATCACCAACTTTCCTGAGCTTAAAGAACAGAGGCCAAATCTCCTCCAGTCTCATGTTTTCCCATCCAAACCCTCACTGACACTCTGCATGAATGCTCCAAGCACCAACCTAGAAGAGTGGAGGGTATTTAACTGGTACATCATTTTGTAGGATGGATCAAATCCCCTATTTTAAAGCCATTGGTTGGGCTTGAATAACTTCTCTGTGGCTCAAAAAGCTGTTACAAATATCCAAACTACCCAGTAAATCCATGAGCTTGCAAAGATGCTGTGGGTACTGCGTGTCCTCATTAGTGCATGAAGCTGCAGGCCACGCTGAAGTCTGCTCCTAGATGTAAAACACAACATGAACTAATTTATGGCAAAATATAGATGATGAGCAATGTCTTGGTAGGCATGGAACAGCATTTAACTTTAAAGTGCGAATTTTATGCTGGACCGTTAGGCTTTACAGCTTGTTAGAAAGATTTATACTTAAAATTGATTAATTAATTAGATTAATATTTAATTATAATTAAGCATTATGTGCAGTCCTGCTATTCCTTTTCTTTGGTATTTTGATGAATTAAAAGTGCTACATGCTGAAGATTCTGATTTAGAAAAAAAGCAACAAAAAAACCCCAAAAAACCCCAGCCCTCTCCTGTAAAAAAAAACCAAAGAAAGAGATTATGCAGAAATCTCTGTGTAGCCATCGCGCATGACCTCAGCAATAATATCACTGACAAACATTTTGCAGTACAATACAGACTGTGTTCCATCATTTAGCACGTACACATTGTTCGCATGGTAGTTGGAATGGGTTTCCTCCCTGCTTTTCTGTTTTAGTTTGCTCTTTAATGGAAGTTGTAATCACAGATGGATAGATCTGACTCTGAAAAAGGGGTACTGAAATTATTCCACATCGTCAGTACTGTCTTGGGATACTCTCATCAATGGAACAAATTTTCTGAAGAAGCCTGAAAAATTTCAGCCCGCTTTTCATGACCAGGTTTGGGTGTGGGAAGTTACAATGCACCGTTTGCTCTATTGTATTTATTGATGGAGATTAAGATGTGCCCGTGGCATTTCACAGCCCAGCTACCTGGTGGATGTTAATCAGTCCTTTTATGATCCCATTGCAGTGACTGGGCTCAGGCTGCCTTAGAAACTTGGAAGGAATAGCTTTCCCTCTCGTAGCACAGGGCCCAGGGACTCCTGGCAATCTTGTGGAAACATGGAGATCCCCTGGGACTGCAGTTGAGGCAGTGGTGGGAGAAGGTGGCTGGTCTTCAGATTGCTCCCCGGGGAGCTCCCTCTCATGAGATGGCCTTTTTGCTTATACTAATGGCATCTGGAGTTAACGGAGGCTCTGCACATTTCCCAAAAGTCCATGTGAGTGGGAAAGTGGGAATAAATAATGTGGTGGTTTCTATCCCTCTGCCTTCATGGGTGGACGGGGTAATCTGACACTCGACCTCTTCACCCAGCCGTTCTTCTGTAGGAACTAAATTTCCTTCCCCACGGAGAAGAACTTGAAGGAGACTGTTAGTTTCAATGAATTCGGCATCATTGCCCCAGCAGCCCCCTCTCCACTCTGTCGCTGTGAAAGGAGACAATTTGGCTCCAAATGACTAATGCAATTCTTTTTTTAAAAAATATTAAAAATTTCAGTCTTATTGGAAGTTATTTAGTCTGTATCTCGGGTTAGCTTTATTAATTCATAATGACCTTCCTTGTGGCCTTCATGGGCTGAGATCGCTCTACCCACTAAAAATATTGCTGTGAAATGAGGGACTGTATTTATAGACAACAGCAAAATCCTGGCTTCCATTAAAATAGAATTTTAAAAACCAGAGCATTTACACATTTCTAATGAGTACTGAGCTTGCCAGAATCTCACAAATTGGTCCAGAGGTTTGGAATTGAAGAATTATCACTTGACGATGAACAACACAAGTTTGGATGCAATTTTAATAGCGTTCTTCAGACCTGTTCTCTTTATCTCATGAAAACTTTAGAAACATAAACAGTGCTGAATTGCCACCGATACTGAATAGTGTGGCTTTTATAGTACCCGGGCTCTTCTGTATGCTCAAGAAGATAATGTAATACTTATTAATAAATAGAAGGTAACTAAAGATGACTGTGATCTAGTCTGTTGGAAATTTCTCAGTATCCTTAATTTGTTAGTACATTCAATATATTTTATTTAAGCAGAATCATACATACACTATATTAACTTTTTTCCAGGCAATCTTTACTCAGCACAGAAAGGCCAGATGTATGGGAATTGTAAAAAATCAGGATATGCATAAAAACTGTTCAAGTGCATAAAGCAGCCCCATCTGGAAGACATCTAACAGAAATGAAGTTGTACAAAACCATTCCATTGATAATAAAGCTAATTTTTATGGGTCTGACAAGTATGTAATTATGTTCAGTGGTGCTTTTCAGATTTTATCACAGTCAATAAACCGCAGTGGTAATTTCATTCCCATTTGACATATTTACATGGAAACATTTGATTGGAGGAATTAGTAACCCTGAAAGCCTTGATAGATATGTTTTAATGATCTGTGACCTCCGCAGTCCCTCATCTGTTTATTGTTGCAACAGGCGAGAAGTCGTTCCTCTGTGACCTTTGTGGCTTTGCCGGCGGGACACGTCATGCCCTCACCAAGCACCGGCGACAGCACACAGGTCAGTAAAGCTGTCTTTACTCTTTCCTATATTTTCTGCAGCAAGGGAGTCCCTCTACACTGGGGAGTAACGCAAGTCAAATAGCACGTTACAGCACAAATAATACATTGGCTCGCTGTTTACTTTGCTCCTTCTCGCTTTTGTAAAATCAGTGTGCCCGGGGTCTGCATCAAATCTGTTAGCTGGGACCATGAATAATTGCTCAGGAGGAGTGGGGAGTGTTTTTGGTGTTTTTTTCAGAAGGAAGCAGAATTGTGAAGACTGCCTTTCTTCTTTAAATGAATGCGAAGTCTCCTAATTTATTTTTTTTCCAAGGCCCAAATAGATTACCCACTGTGAAGATTTTGCAAGAGTCTGCTAGAATGTCCCTGGGTGAAAATTAGAGACTACATATAGGTTAATCCATTATTTTGGATCGAGTCGTAGTTGAAAGCTGGTGTTGTTTCAGTTGCCCTTTTGCAATTTTAAGATAGTTTGTAATTAATAGGTGCAACTTTTAAGAGTTACCACATGGTCCTACGTAGCACATGGTTGGCATGTAATGCGGGATTTCTCTCCCAGAGTCAGTAAAGCTTTCCTACCACCTGGTTATAAAAAATTAATATCAGATAAAATTAAACGGGTTCTTACTTTCAGAAGACCAGAAAAAGTGTAAGTATTAAACATTAACACATTTTATTTAATTATGCTTTTTCATCATTCCCTGTAATTGTTTGATTATTTGGATAGGTTTTGTTCAAACAGATGCAAAAGTGTTGCCACATAAGCCAGCATAAGTTTTGTTCTGTTATCGTGAGGATAAGGCAATATTATCAGGAACAGCTGTGTGAGTTAAGTGACCATTGTCCAACGTACGGTGGAAAGAAATCACAAAGAAATGAGAAGCTGTGCTTGTTACATCATGAATTTTCCATGGATTTTATAAAGGAATCTCAGCGGGAGATTTTATGATGTCCCTGAATACACTGATCTTGATTCAGGACATTTGCCATCTAAGTGCATAATTTCCTGCAGAGCAGCTTCTCTCCTTCTCAAGAACCTGACGCCATTCTTTCCACCCTCTTTTCGGATTATTAAAGCAACCATACTTGGAGGCCAGTTTGGTGCTGTCAGAAAGGTGGGGTTTTCAGTGCCAGTCAGGAAATATCTTGAAATGGATAGGCTCTAAAAAAATAATAACAACACCCCTATGGTCAGATTTTGCTTGCAAATCTAACTATTAATGAGACTTACAGAATTTTTTTGCTGGTACCACCAGTACCAGCATACATACATTTGTGTGAAGGAACTGCCACGGTTCCCATTCACTGCAGAAAGTCTCCATGTTTGAAGGCATTTAGTAAAGATAAGAAGTGCTCTTAGTCTTAGTGTCTCTGCATGGTAATGGGAGCAATTGCAACTACTGGAAGGGAATTTCTATCCCTCAGCTGCAGCTGATGTTTTCCATTTTTCTGGAGCTTTGAAGAATTTTCACACCATGGCTAAAGTTTACCAAATGTGGGCTAAGAAGGATTTTTTCTCAGAAGTAAATAATTACTGTCAATGGGATGGGAACTTCTTTCTGGGTTTGTATTGGCCTGCCGTGTGGCACACTGGGATCCTGCTTAATGTCGTAAACAGTCATTTCAGAATGGAAAAAGCAAAGAAATTCCTATTCTTGCCTTTACCCTTCCAGTATTTACCTATTTTGTGAGTGCAGATCTCATTTCTCAGAAACATAAGCCCTGATCATCATGTTTGTATTTTTCGTATCATTAGGCCACAAGCCAATAGAAAAAAATATTTCCGGGTTTATGTGCAAAATAAAGTTGAAATTATGGTATGTTCCTGGTGAAAAGCTGTTTCGATGGCGTTTTGTCCTTCTTTTGCCAGTGTGGTAGAGACTTTTGTGCTATGATCCCAGAGATTCACAGGTTATAGATCATGAAGCTTGCATCTAGCAGGCATAACTTTATATTTTATGTCAGGACTGGAGGCTCGTTATTACTTTGCTATTAACTTTATACTATACAGGACAGTATCTCAGAGGCAGAGGGATCTATCTTTTTGGCATTTATCTGCCTCTCTGGCGCAAACAATCAGAGATGATTCTTTAGTGGAAAAATTATCTGTGGCTTCTATTTGTTTCAAGGAGAATGACACAATCCACCTTTGCCTGCACTGTTGCACTCACATGGGTTCACTTGTATTTTCACCCAGACAGAGCACAACTTTATCTCAGCCCTGAGCTGTGTGCACTCCTCTTTGTACTTGTATTTTTTTTCTGTGTCCCCAGTTGGCACAATTATCCCAGAACAGAATGCCAAAGCAAATTACAATCAGGGGTTTGAACAGGATAGGTATCAAAAATAGTCTAAATGGCTTAAATAATTCCCTACTGTAATACAAGCTGTCTAGGGAGCTGACACAGAACATCTTCCAGTCCAAGATTTACTTCTATCACCTGTCAGAGACCCTTGATTCAAGGGCAAATGAGCAAATCCTCACATGTAGTTGAGGAGTCTTAACCGGCTTAACAAGCCTCCTCTCATCCCAGCCTCAAGGCCTGAGGTGTCCTGACACCCCAGAGAAATGTTCAGCTGTTGATAGATATTTGACACAACAGAAGACTGGCTATAGGACCAGCCACTTAGACTTTTCATGCTCCTGATTCTGGTATTTCTCATACCCTTTTTCAGACGAGATATTTTATGTTCCTATAGAAATACATTTCACCTGGTGAAAGGTGCACTTTCTTCGGAAATAACAGGCGGAGCATAATGTATAAGTTGGTTTGCACAAGGATAAGTTGGTTTGCCCAAAGCTGGCAGAATCTGGCCCTGGATCACTCATGGACCAAACTATAGGGACCAGTTAGGTAAATAGGATGTCATCCCAGAAGGATGTGTCTTGTTATTTTTAAATGCAGTACAGGAATATAAAAGTGAATGGAAAACTATTTAAGGCTTAAGAAAATGTTTGTACTTAAGTTGTTTGCAAACATGATGCCCCTCTATACAGATTTCCTTGCTATAGCTTTCTGAACTGTAAAGTAGAACTGTGAAGGTAAAAAAAATAATAATTTGACCTATCAAGAAATCCCTTGTGTTTCCCCAGTTGATTTTTTTTATTCTGTGTGAATAAAAAGTCTACCCTTAATGACTGACCCTGTGAGAAGCACATGTTTAGATCAGCTTCAGCTGATATTGTCCAGGTAAAATGGTCTGGCATTACTTTGTTTTCTGAATGAATGTTTTTTCAGTCCTACCCTGCAAGAGTCAGTCTGTGAAATTCCATAAGTCTTTTGCTGGCTATGTAAATACCAGTTGCCCAAGCTTCTATTCTGTGAATGAAAGCAATGGCAACTTCCATTTTGTGTGGTATGTGCTGGCTCAATCCAGTAGTGCCGATCAGCCATGGACTCTGTTCTGCAGCATGTAATGCCTTTTTTAATGTTGGTTAGGACTCCTGCAAATTGCGGAACCCCCATCCCCATCTTATACACAATGACTGTCTATGTTTGCTTTCCATGTGTTGGATGTGGTGGCATCTTCTTAGGGTGGTAGAAGTACATTAAAGTAGTAGAGCATTAGAAGATCACTACTCTTATTATGTGCAGCTGTTGTGTGACAGTCACCCTGAACCTGTGGAAGTGCTTAAGATTGCGTCTTTGTTCACACATTTTCATGAATTTTTGAAGATGGTAGCTTATATCGTACAGATCACTGTTTGTGTGATTGCTTCGGCTCACTCATTTCAATCTTGTGCTTCTCAAGACATTTATAGGTCAATGTAATAAAGAAAGCAAATTTAATAATATATGTGTTTTTATCCAGATGAGTGACTCACTTTGTGTTTCTATTTCTCATGTGAACTGCTCTTTGACTTTAATGTGTAGTTACATTACTCGGCATTGAATTTAATGTATAATGTAGCCTCTTCCCTTCAACTTCCCCCACCACAGCTTAAAAAAATTATAATGTTGAACACCACAGAAAATGTAACGTGGTAAGAAGACTCACTGCTCTTCTCAGCAAGAGGAGAGGTGAAGTTTGAAGAGGATCTGTGTTGTTTTTCCTTTTCTACTTGTGCCAACATTTGCAGCACAGTGTGGAACTTGATTAGAGTAAACCTGTGGCCAGAAATGACACCAAAACCTGGATATCTTAAAACTTTCTCTCTACCTAAGACACATTGTCTAGCATAACAAATTTCTGGACATACAAATGAAATAATTTTTTGCTTTGGAGCAACCCTTTGGCATCTACAGGGTTTCTCATAAGAAAGCAAGGGATTAGGGATGTACTTATTTTTATGTCTTCTATGCAAAAAATTTGACTAGACTAAAAGCAAACAAAATTTACTTTAATATACCTTAGGCTTCGTTAGAGAGCCTCTAAGTGCCTCTCCAGGGAGCAGCCTTAACAAACACTGGAAATAGCTGGAAATAAGGAGGAAAAAAAAATCCTGTAACATGTAAGCAGATGGCTGCATTTTGTGGTCTCCTCATTTCTTAGATCAAATGAAACTTACAGGATTCTCTCTGTGCTGCTCAACACATCATGTGAAAGACAAGTAAGACTAAATGTAACAGTAATAGTTAGGATTTCTTCTACCTTACTAAGACTCTCATTTGCTCAAGACTTGAAAGTTGAAGGCACCACTTGATTTTTTTTTCTTTCCTTCATTTCAAGTTCAGTATTCAAATTTGCATACAGGGAAATTCTGTATACGATCTACAGGTAGAAACTGCCTGGACAGTCATCATTATAAAGTAAAATTTCATTTTGCACAATTCAACATCTGTCTGTCAACACCACAATTTGTACATTGTGATATTGTGTTATTTGCACTTTTTCTTTAAAGTAAGTGCATAACTAGAAAGAGAAATTTATGATCACAGTAGGGTTTTCTCTGTGTCCTAAAAAGCTTGTCATCAGTGAGTGGCAGAGAACTCAAAGGAGGTAAAATCAGAGTGAAGAAGGGAAGGAAAAGAAAGCTGTAATTTTGGGGGGTTAAGGGGTAAAAGTGCTAAGATAGATGCTAGGAAAAGTCAGTGCAGAATTTGGAGAGGCAAGAGAAGAAAAAAACCCTCTTCGTTGTGATTATTTGAGAAGAGCAGAATGGGTAAAGCTGACAAGGTGAACTGGCAAGCCACAGCCTTAATAACTGCTTTTGTACAAACTGGTGCTTCTGACTGGCCATCTGACCCTTTTCTCAGCTGCTTTCTCAAACTTTGATTGTTGGAGCTTAAGTTGTCCATGTCAGGTGACTGACACGAGTGATGCCCTACAGAATGCTTGCAGTATTATCAAAGAAACCCAGACCATTTCTTCTGTGATCCTGTCGTTAAGAAACAGCTTTTTGCAAGCTTCTGAAATACCTTTGCCCCACAAAGTTGTGGGTCCTTGGTCTTAGGAGGTGTGTCTGTGTCCTTCATTCTTTTCCCCTCACAGAGTATGGGGGTACCTATACTTTTTCCTGGGGTTTGCTACTGATAAAGTTAGAGATGGTGAGACATGGCGTAGTCTTCAGTAATGGCAAAGGGGAGTTGTCCTGGGTTTTCTCACATTTGTTAATCCCTAAATACATAGATCTTGTCCTCACACATTTTTGGATACACTATTTTATAGTTATTTCATGCTGTTGTTGAAAAAATACTGTCATATTGCTTTTCTGATTTGTGCTATTTTAATTCTACATTAATTAGATCCTTGTCTGGGGGTAAGGGAAATATTTAGTGGCAGTCCATATTAAAAATAAAAATAAAAATAAAATTCAGTTTATTGCCAGAAATGTATGATGGCAGGAATTGGGGACGAAAACTTGGGACAAAAAAGCTGAGAAAGAGAATTCTAGCCCAAAAACAAGCAAGACAAAAAATACTTAGATAAGTAGATCAGTGAAAAATTATGGATAAATAAAAGTGCAGCCCTCTAACCCAAAGAAACACCTTGTCTTCTTTTAGATTTTTTGAACTCTACTTATCAACATGGATAATTTTCCATAAAAATAAATGACTTTTCCCATGAGCAGACGCTAAGAATTACAGGCCAAGCTAGGCAGTCTTTTTTCCTCCCAGTTTAGTTGGCTTTTGTTGTGTGGTGCTGCTGTGATGTATTTTCTGTCAGGTGAGATTTACACATAGTCCACTTGACAGGAGCAGTTAGCCACAAGGATTTCCTAAGGAGAAACTTCCTGGAGCAGCAGGCAAGGATTATCATTTTTCTTTCAGTCACGATGGAATTTGCAAGCCCACCTGGCTTCCACGGGCTCTCACTCATCTGTCAGCCCCACCGGCCCTGCCCCAGACCTTTACCTGATCCATCCTCCCCAAATGGCAAACTAAAAAACTCCTTTTAGTTCCTTGTTTTTTTAAAACAAAGGGGCAAGTCGTCAAGGTTCTAATGCATTTTAAATGAAAACAGTTAAAGTAAGTCTGTATGTTATCTAAAATACCTGTGGCTTTACTACTTCGGCTTAAAAATGTTGCTATCTTCTTTAATACTAGAAGATAAAATAAATCAGGCACAGGAAATCTTCAGTTCAAGAACAGGTTATGTTGCTAGGGAGTCTATGGCCTCCCAGCGAGTTTAATTGAAGCAGCAGCCAGTACCATTCAAGCTGCTGAGAGAATAGGCTTCTCCAGAGCAGAGAGTCAGTGTCTGACAAGAAAACCCCATTTGGGGCAGGAAAGACATCGTTCCAAGCAGTCTCAATTTGTCCAGCATAGAGGCTTCCGCATTGTGTCCTGCCCCTTCACCTTTCCTTGTCCCATGAAACAATAAATGAAAAATAGTGGCTGGTACTCTCTCCAGCAGCTGCTAAAAGCAATTATTCCAATTCTTTATGGAGCTCTGAGAAGCTGCTCCGTTGTCCTTCTGTGCAGCATTAAAGCTTTTCAGGCCTGAGGACTTTGCATTTCTTTCTCCCCTGTGAGAAGAAGACCCCAACCGTCTCCAAGAATGAAAAATGCAGATTTCTTTCCCATCTCAGAAATCTGGCAGCATCTCTTTGGAAGTCTTGACTGTCTTTAAACAGGTTTGTAAAATCTGGCGTGGATGTGTGGCTACTTGGGAATAGCCTTCTGCTAGAGATGTCTTTTGCTGGTTGTGTGTCTCCTGTGAGTCTGAAAAACTGCTAATATTACCTGCTGCGAGGCTGACGGTCTAATTTTGAAACTGCCTGTTCTAAACCTCTGAACAGGCTGCGGGGTGGGTGTCCATCCCTAGCAGTTTTATTCAGCCTTCTTAAGTTAGAGATGTTGAGTCTTTATGTAGTCTTTAGAATAAATACTTGTGAAGGCTGGAACAATGCAGTCAAGATCACCTAAGTTAGGAGCTGCCTTTTGTCTTCTACACACAAAGAGAAACCTGTTTCCTACCTAAACGGTAATTACATGTGCCTGTAAGCCACACAGAACATTTCTGGAACAACCAGTTGGGAAATGGGATGCAGGTGTCTCAGCTAGGCGTCACAGTATGAGTATCTGTCATGAGATTTTGTCTTAGTGTCTTCTAAGGGGTGGACCCCTCTGATGGGAGGAAAATTACTCTCTTCACATAACTTCTATGCTAGGTACACCAGAGATTTTTATATTCTTCAATTAGTCCTCTAGAAGTTTTTAGTGCATTTACACATTCAGTAGAGTCTGAATTTTGGTCTTCTGAAAATGTTACTGTCTTAATCTAGGTTTGGTAGTTGGCTCACTGTTCAGAAAAGATTCACGAGATCAGAAAGACTGCAGGCAATAGAGTAGGGAATGGAACACTGAACTGTCATTCATATTCTCAGTCATGATTATTTGTGTGATTTAATGGGTAAGATGGGAAAAAATCCAGAACCAGAGTCAAACCACATTCCTGCTGGAGATGTTCTTTTCTGAGTGGGTGCTGAGTACAGCTTCGTGCTGATTTCTCAGCTCCAGTAATGTTGCTTTCAGGGCTGTTCATAGATCTGACTTCAACAAAAGGTATAGGGTGAGAGTCATGCCTGTGAACTGGTGGTGATATGTTCAGTTAATCAGGCTCAGTAATGTGGTTACCCTTGTGTCAGTGCAGTTCTTTCTCCTCCCTTTTTGCTGCTGTGTAACTCCACGTAGGAGGTCAACAGGCTACTAAATGTATATGTCATGGTGACAATAGCATCTCACATTTCATATTTGGAATTTCATATTTTGGATCTTGTATGTGGAAGCTGGCTTCCATTACATGTGCATGGACTAAAAACTCTTACAAAGGATATGCCAAAAATTTATACTTGTCTTTTCTGGTGATGAAAAGTTGATAATGCCTGTCTTCTCTTGTCTTCTTGTCTTTTAGGAGAGAAACCATTCAAATGTGATGAGTGTAGCTTTGCTTCTACAACACAATCGCATCTGACACGACATAAGCGTGTCCATACTGGAGAAAAGCCTTACAGATGTCCCTGGTGTGACTACAGGTAATGAGTCATTAACTAAAGCATGATGAGAGAAGGGTTAAGGTGATCAGACGAGGTTCATTTGAAGTCACCAATAAAAATATATCGCCATTAAAACACCATCAGGGCTGCAGTAATTGCATATGAAATTAGGAGCTAAATTTAAAAACTTAGTCTTCACTATTTAGGTATTACTTTATAAAGAAAAACAAATGATGGGAAACCTTTTAGCGGTAACACTGCAGTGCTAATGTTGAGTGTTTGCTTCACAGCTGCTCTGGTGTCTGTTAGAATTCTCCATGGTGGGGCTGCTTATCTGCATTGCCTTTACAAATCAGTTGCAGGTTTGAATTTTTTCTCGGTTGAGTTGCAACCATTTCACCAAGAAAGGAAAAGTGCCCTAAAAGCCTAAATACTCACCAGGCAATTATTAGAACTGGAGACAACTGGAACTACTTACAGTTCTGCAGAGCCTTGTTTTTCTGCTTCTTTTTGCCTTTGCCTTGCCAGCAGGGTCTCTGGATGAGAGTTGGGTTTAGAGTTGGTTGCATGGGATCTCGTGAAGTTATCAAAAATCCCATGAATGGACAATTAAGATTACTTTTGGTGCTCATCCCAAGTGTCTTTGACTTAGTTTAGACTACATATTCAGTAGCCTTTAAATCTTTAAATGGATGTTTTCTTAAGCATACTTCTTCTGCAGTCTTGCACCTTGGTAGCCAGTCTATCCTTTATAGTATGAAGGAATCCATATAAGTAAATCATGAGCAATTTGCAAGAACTGATGCTCAAAATGTTTTTAAAAAATCAGTGTTCGATTTAATAAATGACCTGTGATCATGTAATTAGCTGCATGTGTTTTGGTGCATGCATGCAAGCGAAGGAAGTTACATTTCGTTATACCACTATAGCATTTTTTTTTATTTTCTTTTAATGCTGAACATACAACTGTAATGTTTGAGTATGAGTTTTGATGTAATTTCCTGAAATGAGATGATGTAACCAAGTCTTGCTGCTCTCATACCAACTGGCTTCGTGCTATTTATGAGCTACTTTACAGAAAACTGTACAAACCTTCTGCAGTGATCATACAGCTCCTGTGCAGAAATTTGTGTCACACTGGTTTCTGCACATGGAGGAATGTTCTGTTTGTTCTTCTGTGTTAAGAATCAATTCCAGTTCTGCCTGGAACTGCAACAAGCTGAATTCAATAACCTGGGTTTAGGGAATGCTTGGTTATTTTATTTTTTTACTATTTTCTTTTTTTTTTCAATAATTCTTTCCTTCTTTTCTCTTTATTTCTTCTTTTTTTCTTTTTTTCTTTCTAATAGAAGCATTTCAGTCAGCTTCAGTGACATCTAAGAAAGAGATGGGTTTGTGTTAGGATGGTTGTGTTGAAAGGTCTGTGTCAAGTGAGAGCATAAAAGCAATAGTGTGACACAGGGAGCACTGTTGTTGATGATGCATGTATGAGGAGGCTTAATCTTGACGTCATCTACTTTAATGAACCACCCTAGGTGGAAGGAATAGTCTTATTACAGAGCTAGGTAATGAGAGCTGGGTTACAGTGGGTTTAAGCTCCTACCTTGGAGACCAACCAAAATGATTCTGTGATGCTAGAGACTGGAAGTGTTGTAGATGTGAATCAGTTTTCATCTTCTGGTTTGTTACACACACACACACACAATTCCCTTACTCAATAGGATAAAATACATAACTTTGATAGTTTAGTGAAAGGTGGGAGATAGTTTTTCTTTGGATGGAAAGGTTTTGGTGCAAGATAGAAATTCTAAGCAATGACAAGTTTTTTATTGGTGTTCTGTTAATACTGGCAGTTGTTACAGAAGAAGTATAACTTGTTGTATCAGGACTAACAAGAAATCTCTGAGCATCCCCTGCCTCTATATTATTGAAAAATAAATGTCTCATGGTAACAGGACATTAGTTTCCATCCCTTACTGGCCAATTTTGACCTAATCTTTGGAGGCTGATCTCCACAGATACCAGCTGATGAGGCTTTGATTCTGCAGGAAATTTGTTCCGAGCTCAGCTGAAAAACATCTGGCAGGGAAGCAGGAATCAGAGCTGTGCTGCTGCTGCAGGTTCCTAGGGATGGTGAGGCTCTCTGTATAGCTGCTGAGGAGCCAGCAGAGGGGCTGCTCTATTTATTAGCCCAGCAGTCCTGCTCCTGCTTGCCAGCTTCCATGGTCTTGGGATATTAGCCAGCCTTGTTGGCAAGTATATGTTTTGTACTCTATCCACTTCACTTCTTTTTCCTCTTTTATTTATTTATTTATTTGCTTTAAAATACAATTTCAAAGAATCTCAAGTAGCTTCCTTTGTCAGCTCAGCCAGTTTCATGTAAAGGTATTAGCAGCTCTCTAAATAATGTCCTTTACACCAGTTCAGCTGCTGATGTGTACTCTTGTGAGTGTCACCTACAGACAACAGAAAATCAAGATTTTAAAACGTGCTGACCCAGTGATAAAATTCACCCCCATGTTTAGTGCTCGAGGTCTCTCTGTGGTGCTTTCAGCTCAGCCTGTGCACTGTAAGTTCATCCAGACTTATTTCAGATGTTGCTGTTTAGTGTTGCCTGGCAACTGCAGACTCTTTAATGACCCTTGGAGTTTCAGTGAGGTGAATACTCCTCATGTTGTGGATGAGTATGGAGTAGTGTTAGTGATACCATAAACTCTCCCTTCGCTGATAGAAGTGATCTTTCTGTTCTATAAAGTAGTTTGAGACACTTGCATTAAAAGTGTGGGTAAATGCAAGTATTTAAATTCTTCCTGTTCAGCTCATCAGTGTTCCCAGGGTTCTTTAGCAACTCTTGACTTCAAGCTTTTCAAATCCTCAGGAGGAAACTGTGAACAATAATCCTGCAAAACGTCTTGCTAGTCTAGTGAGTGAATGTCTAGCAAACCCTGGCTAAAAGTATAAAAGGAAAGGCTATGCAAAGAAACTGATCCGTATTTAGAAACTGCTACGGCGATCTGGATCATCTGTGACTGAAAAGGCCCCTAGAACTCTTAACTTTTTTTATTTATTTAATTTTTTTAGCAGCTGAAAGTGAAGTGAAATAGTCTGTAAGATACTCCAAGGAAAAAGAGTGGTTTTGGCTGTGTACAACCTAAAAGGGAGTTTATTCCCCATATAATCTGCAGCATGCAAAATTATTTTCTTAACTAGGAAAAGACATGAATGCATGTCTGAAGTGAATAATAAATTCAGAAGTGAATAATAAACTAAACTAGCGTTTTTAGCTCAGAAATTATATCCTCTCAATGTTTCCCAAAAGAAAATAGAAGATTTTGTTCATTTTATTTTAGCAAGTTGCTTCTATAATCAGTGTTTATGGATGTACTTAAATATTCTTCCAGAAGTGTTAAATTTCATCTCTACTTTTTGTACTGTGAATGCTTGCTATTTATTTTTGTCTAAATCTTCCCTATATTGATAACCAAGGAACAAAGATGTGCTTTTCTGTACAGCACTATGCGACTTCTAGTACCAGTGATAATTTGAAATTATATTTTCATTCTAATTTTTAAAATCTAATTTTGATTGAGCGCAGAAACTTTTTTACATTCATTTATATTCATTTTCCTTTGCATTACTTCTTCAAATCATACAGTATGTCTCTCCCATCTCAAGTCAGTGTGCTTTGTCACACAAAAGTATTCATTCACTCCTAATTAATGTTCAACTTAATTTTATAATAGAGAATTGGTCTCACAGGGCCCTGCACCACCGTTATGTATGCTGTGCTTATTTTATATTTCTTAGTTAAGAGAGATAGATGCATTACGTGGCTGAACTTTTCAGATCATAATCCTAGAGTTACTCTGACAACAGTGCTCTTTGTATTTGGTAATAGGCACATTACTGAAGTCGTGAAGGGCCTTGTAACCCCCTGTAAGTGAGCAATGCCTGTGAACTTCAGCTGATTTCTAAATGTGTTGGTTGTGCAGTCTGTGGCCAGGCTTTCAGAAGCTGTAACTTATTTAGACACCGGAATGTAACCTGATTCCAGAGTTGCTGAACTCCTGTAAGCCAAACGATACCAATGATACAAAGATATAGAGAGCGTTTTCAAAAACTCAGGTGGTTTTGTACATCTGTCTAAAGTAAGGAATTGGGAATCTCACTTCGATCATATATTGGGCTTTAAACTCAGCTCCCATTGGTTCTGACTTTCTAACTATCAGAGCTTCTCAAGCAAGTAGTAATTTATGTTCACGATGCATGTGAGGGGGATATTACTGTACAAAATGGATCTCAGTTACATTGTTTTCCTTGGGGAGGGGAGCAAAACTTGGAGCCCTGCATTTCTCACATAGTCAAATTTCATGGAATCATAGAATTGTTGGCATTGGAAATTACCTTTAAGGTCAAGTTCAACCATTAACCCAGCTGTCCCAAGCCCACCACTAAACCCTGTCCCTGAGCTCCAGATCTACATGACTTTTAAACACATCCAGGGATGACAATTCAGACCCCTAATTGGGCAGCCTGTTCCAAGGCCTGATCATCCTTTCCCATGAAGAAAACTTCTCCTGATGCAGCTTGATGCCATTTCCTCTCATCCTATCGCTTGTTGCTTGTGAGAAAAAAACAAACCCCATCTCTCTACAACCTCCTTTCACGTGGCTGTAGACAGCAATAGGCTGAAGTATCCCTTCAACCTCCTTTTCTTCAGACTAATCAGCCCCAGCTCCTTCAAAAGTTCAGGACTCAGAAGGAGTGCTGACATAGTTTTGAGATACAGAGACAGTGTTTTTACAGCTTTGACCATGAGAACATGAGACAGGTACAGTGTTAATGTACTTTGTGCCATCCCTGTGCTGTAATTAAACAAAGTTACTCCAGTTTCTCTGGGATTCCACCATATGGTTCATTTTGTGTGGAATACCCGTCGCAGCAAGGAGAAGGAGGGAATAGAGGGCAGCATTCAAGGTATTTGTGATGTTCTATGCAGGCCTAGATAAGGGGGTTTGAAAGCTGTGTACAACAGCCAGGCCAGCAAAACAGCATTAATTCTGAAAATGCACCTTTGTGTAAAGTATACGACTGGTGAAGGATGTCTTACAAGACTGAGAATAAATAACATACATTTTTAATATAATTATGTAAACTAAAATAAATATTTTACATTTATTATGCATAATAAAATAATTAGACAACATTCTGTACAGGATTATGGCATTTGAAATTCCAAGTACGGAAGGATTCATAGCATTTTTTCTGCATCAGCAGCATCATGACTTAGGGGGAGTGACTCCACAGGGGCCACTTGTCTTGCTTCGGACAGCGTCCCTAGGGAGTCCCTGTTTCCCTCTGACTTACAGTTTTTGTTCATAAGTTGTTAATACCGTTTGTAATACTCTCCAGGATTTTCACCTAAGTCATAAAAATGTGCAAAGTAAGTGTTTTCTCTCTGTTTCTTTTGGTGACTGTAATAACTTTTCCTTGTCCTGGTGAGGAAGCAAGAGCTCTGCGCCGTTCCCTAGTTCCATCAAGGATAACTGGGAGGTTGAGGGAACAATAGGTACTTACAGCAAAACTGAAAGGCTGTTAAGGCAACTTCTACATAAAACGATGAAACAGTGTATTTATCATAAAAACGTTAGCATTAATATGCTCTTTGTGAAATTTAATATGCGTGTAAAGGAAATAACTAGGTTATACAACTGTATGGAACATTAGGCTGATGAGGACTCCAAGTGGCAACGACCGCTGCAACTATGGAAAAACACTTTTTCATACAAATCACAAAGGCAGAATTAGCAAAAAAATAAAGTGCATGTACTTTGTACTAATAAGAAATTGCTAAGGAAAATAGCGCATGTGTGTAATAGAGCAGACTGGGCCTTCAGGAAGCACTTAGGCTTCTGTGGTGATCAGCAGCAGGAGTTGAGGATATCCAGTGCCTTGTGCTAGCAGATTTATAAACAAGTGGAGACTGAAGTTTAGAGAGAAATCTTGTCAGTACATGGGCATAGTTCCCAGATGCAAACTCCTCAAATATTATCCAGTCCTTAGTTTTCAGTAAACATTCAGATAAAATATTTGGTAATATTTCTATTAATCTGAAATAAAATATGCTGTTGCATTCAAACCTGTAAAAGGAAATCTGAGCAAAAATTTAGATATGTCCACAAAACCACTGTAATTCTACTGAGTACATGGCATGCAACACAATGCTTAGCATTATTCCTCTTAGGAAGTTTCTTTTGCTAAATGAAACTTTATATTCGTCTAAGTTATAGAAAATAGTTCCTATGGTAACCCCAGACTTCAGATGTGGTTCCTAGCATTCAGAAATTTGTGGAACCAACTCTAACCTATCTGTCCCAAGGCCACCGCTAAAGCATGTCCCTAAGCTCCAGACCTACGTGACTTTTAAACATGTCCAGGGATGGCGATTCAACCCTCTACCTGGGCAGCCTGTTCGAAGGCCTGATAACCCTATCAATAAAGAAGTTATTTCTTCTCCATCTTGATGTTTGATCTAGGCTTTGTACCTAAACTTTTCTTCTTAAGCAGCCTTTCCCCTGCTGTACTGATGAGGCTTTTTTTGAATCTATGTCCAATACATTTAACCCAAAAACTGAAGTATCTGCTGTTCAGAAAATAGGAATAAGACCACTTCATGCAGTGGAGAAATTAATGTAACTAAAGTCACATTTTGTCTTCTCCTGGTCCTCATACTTCTTTTTCCCTATCACATGTAATTATTGGTGTCTTATCTATTGCTCTTTCTTAAGGAGCATAAATATATTATAATAAATATAATATAAATATAATATAAATACTTGTATTTATTATATAGATAATATCTATAGATCTGAAACACAAGCATATATTTCAAAGTGAATTAATCTTAAGTAGGTTATCATTTGATAGCAAACAAAATTTTAGCAATAGCATTGATATGAATGGCAAGGCTGTGGTCTTAATGTAGCTTTCAGTAACAAAAAAGACTTGTAATTTCCTGCTCCTACAGTGCTTCTGATAAAAATGTACAGTGAAGATCTTCTGGATCTACAAATAGACTTGTATTTATTTGAATAATTTGACCTAAAAATAATCATTGTCATCATAGCTTAATTAATATGACCCTTCTAGCTAGAAAGTAGTTTAAACAAAGGTGGTTATATATATATATATATATTTTTTTTTTGTTCTTGCCTGCTAACACAAAATAAAAAAATAAACATATTTGTTTCTTTTACCATTCCTTGGTCCTCAATCCAGTCATTGTAGAAGAACCAAAGATACCTTTAGGAGTTGTCAAATATACAGGGTATTATTTTTATTATTGCTAACTAACTGGTTGGCACTTAGCAATCTGAAAATATTTTGGTAGTGTTACAGGCCTTCAGGATGACATTAATAGACACCACTCTGTTGTGTTGCATTGGGTTTATTCTGCAGGTAATACGGCTCCTGCCATGTAAAAAAGTTTCTGTGTTAATGCTGTCTTTGTGACAACTTTCCCTCTTCTTCCTCCGTACGTGACATACAGACAGATGAAAATGTTGGGAGGTGACAGAATACAAATTCAGGTCAGAAGCAGCTTCAGAAAGGGGTGTAGCCTAGTGTTAGGGGGAAAGGGAGAAGAAGGGAAAAGGATTTTCTCTTTAAAGACTGATGAAAATTAAAGAAATGAGAGCTGTTGAGAAGGAAGCAGAGGAAAAAAGAAAAGAGGAGAAAACTGAGCTTTTCTGACTGAGGAAAACTTGTTTCTTAGATACTTTCTACTGATATTTATTAGTTTAAATAACAGCTAGAAACTGCAATTTATAATACAGAAAGATTACTTGTGTTACAATCCTATAAAAACATTGAGTAGTTGTAGCGACTTCACAAACTGTCTGACCTTCATCCTGTTAGATTATTATGATATTACTGGTACCCCTTAAAATGCAATGTTTATAATGATGTAGTTGTAAGTTTGCCGCTCTCTCCTTCAATCCCTGTTCAAGATAATTGTGGGTTCTGCCTAACAACAGCAGTTGAGGACATAATTTGTTCTGCTAGAAATCCTACGTGAAACATTTTGCCATACTCAGCCTCTTCAAAACATTTCTGTTGAAATTTTGCATGCATTTCAACTAATTCTGAAGTTGTAGAAGGTATTGCGATTATCAGAATGAATTCCCATGTCCTGATGATTTTTCATTATAAGAATGAGGTATTTCATGCAACTTGGTGGTGGTGGTAAAATACATTTCCATTAGCAAATTTTGGAGATACGTGCTGTGGCTGTACTAATTGCTAAGATAATTTAAGCTTCTACATGTTATGAGGAAGAGAAAAAACAAAAGGTTTTCGGTTTCAATTAAAAAATTAACACTTTAAAACTTAACAATTCAAAGGTATTTTCAAGAATGAAGAGAACACACCCAGCTGCCTGTATTTTGCTTAGAACAGAGGTAATTTGTAAGACATTTGTACCCCTGAGATGGAGACCACTGACATTTCTTATTCAGTCAATGAATAGGAAGAACAGTCCCTTTATGGAGAGATTATTCCACAAAGTGCTTTCTTTAGCATTTTTCTGATTTCTTTAGGTCATTTAGTGATGAACTGTGACACAATACATATGTCTAGATAGTTGTATTTGCGTGAAGAAAAGATGCAAAGTCTGAACAAATACGAAGTTCTTTTTTACAAGGTTTTAGTAGTACTGAACCTCTAAGAGTTCCCATTTCACATGGGGGTCCAGTGGTTCTGTACCTATTTGGAATTCAGCCTCTTCATTTAGGTGGCTAAATGTGACTTTCATCACATTTTAATTTGAATTTTAATTACTCAGCCTTTAAGATTTTGATCAGCACCAATAAATTATAGCACAGTCATCTTCTACGGTATTTAGCTGATTGATTTTTATATGCTAAAATGTAGTCATTTTGAGGAGCAATAAAAATACTTTCAAGTACAAGAAAGGTTTCAAAGATAACAGAATGGGTTCCAGTTCTGTTCAAGCCTGTGTCACACCAGAGAGAACTAAATCTGAGCCCTCTTGAGGGCAAAGCATGTGAGTATTGCCTGTTCTGCTAAACTAAATGCAGCTATGTCAAGTCAGACAATTGGCCCAGCAAGGATCAGTGTGTTCAGCTTTTGGGAACTGTTGTGTGTAGAGAGATGAGTGTATGGTGTTGAGTGATGCTGATTCTCAGTGCTGCAGGTTGCAGAAGTGTATTCTAAAAGGCAAATACAGAATTTAGCAGTGTATGGCAGTGGGTTAAATGGTTGGACTCAGTTTGCTTAAGGTCTACTCCAACCAAAGA
Source organism: Upupa epops (assembly GCA_013397515.1). Classification (NCBI taxonomy): domain Eukaryota; kingdom Metazoa; phylum Chordata; class Aves; order Bucerotiformes; family Upupidae; genus Upupa; species Upupa epops. The sequence continues at coordinate 151,828 of VZRI01007462.1, read as the reverse complement.
GATGTTATGGGTTTTTTTCTAGCTAAGTTCTTGTCCACCTGCATCTTTTCCTGGTTTCCTCCCTTCTGTTTGGGTTTCTATTCCCTCAGAACAGTGCAATATAATATCAGGAGAATATTTTTCTGCTCTAAAGTGCACATTTTTAGTTTCAGTTCACCAGTAGCAGGCAGCAGTACTGTAACAGAAAGGATTAGGACTAAGCCCCTCTCCATCTAAGCATGTCAGCTCAATAGTTCAGGTGGGAGTCTGCTCTCACTGGATGGGTAGTGTGTACTGCCATGGGGTCGATACTCTAAAACAAAAACAAAGGCTGTGGATAAAGTCCTGGACCCACTGATGTTAATCACATCACCTCTATGTTCTCAGTGAAAGGATGATCCTCTAGCTGTCATGAAGTACTTGCTTCGTAAGAGAAAACTGGTAAGCTAGGGAGCTGGAGGCACTTTTCACAAGACTTTGTATCCCAAGTAGATTATGGATCAATTATCCAGTTTCCGATCAGCTTTGCAGAGAGGATCCAGGTATTCTAAATCACCCAAAAAGTCAGCTAAATCCAAAAGCTGCTACTCCTTTAGGAATTTCTGGTTTACAAATCCTTTTCTAGTGAGTTTGCAAGTTCTTGCACTGCTAAGTGAAATCATTGGGCCATGCTCAGAATGTCCTGGGGGCCTCTGCCTCAAGGCTTTTTGTACCCCTTGTTTGTTTGCACTTTATTACATGTTAGAGGCCTGAATATCAGACAAGTCAGGATTCATTTAATAATGTCAATAGTATCTGAAGCCTAATTCTGATCCTAAACAAGTCCTAGAATTGTTTAGGATCCTCAACTGAGAGGACACAGAACAGGGTTTTGTGAGCCACATCTCAGAGCCCCATCCAACGTGGCCTTTGAAGCTTATTTAACTTGTTTTACTGTTATCCCATGTGCCAAATCACTACTCATTTTGCCTATTTTCAGTGTTTAGAAAGCAATTTTTTTGAGGCCAAGAATGATTCCCTATTATTGGAGCAACATCATTCCATCTTGCCATTCTCTGAAGTCAAAGTACCGGCTTTCTTGGAGTGCCTTTTTGCATTGCAAAGATAGGATTGCACTTAACCACGGGAGTGTAGGGAATCCTGTCCACTTGTACTGAAACCTCGCTGCTGCCAAGACCATGATCCTGTTCAATGCTAAAATCTCAAAGGAGCTGGAACAGCTGGGAGCCTGCAAGCACATGAAGTGCAGTGTCAGTCCCTGGTTCCCATGGTCTCCTTAGGAAATCTCATCTCTCATTTGTAGCACTAGCAATTGAATACCTTCCATGAGAATTAAGCGCACATGTGCAGTGTCAGGATCAACCTTGACTGGATTAGTCCAACTTTGCTTTTAAACGTGGCCCTCATGTTTGCGTGTCTAAAAGCATTTCTGGGTGCATTTTTGTGTTGCTTTGTTTGCTGAGATCACATCATTGCCATGAAGCTAAAGGAAGGGTAGCAATGAGAGCAATGAATCTCAGAATGTAGGTGGAACTATCTAGATGCTTTTCTTTAAAACATGGCATCTGGATCTGTAACCATTCAGTGTTTAGGAAGAAGAGTGATCAGAATCTTGTGAGCGATATTCTCCTGCTGTTCACGTCATGATAGAAAGCTGCTGTTCTGTAAACACCATATCCCTGGAACATACAGACTACTTCCATCCCAGCAGCAAAATCAAAATCTGATAACCAAAAGGAAACACATGTATAGATTTCCCCCAAAATTCTATTATTTACTTTATGTTTACTTGTTGAAAATACTGGGATTATTTATGACAGAGATACAGTAAACTCTTGTGGCCTTTAAAGAGGTATGTGGATTAATGACCTCTCAAAGAATTGTTTTACAGAGTACTGTGGTATTTTTAGAGTCATTGCTTAGTTAAAATAGTCACTGAGGGTGTGTTATTCACACAGGCATCTTTTATACAAAGCCATGTATTTTGTATCATCCGATTTGACTCAGTAATGTACCTCTGTATAGGTACATACAGCGTGAAGCGTATGAATAGCTCCGGTTGTTCTAAAGTTAGTTGTGTTCCCTAGAATAACGCACTGAATTAGCCCTTTAAGGCAGTACGGCTGTGATGCAAAATAGATTCAAAGGGCTTGTTGAGTTTTATATAAAAGGTGAGGAGTGCAGGGGGTTTTTTTGGTAGGTTTTTTTTTAGTTTAAGAGTGGAATATATGTTTTCTTTAGCTGTAAAAGCACAATCAAGGCAACATGATAAGTGAGTCAGTGTTGTAAAAGTAAAACTAATTTTGCCTTCACTCACATGAGCTATAGAAGGAGGAAGCTTTATTGTCCCTGGGAAGGTGATAAGGCAGAGTAATTGTATATTATACTGTCCTGGAACATCTGCCTGAAGACTGTTGGAGCAATTCATCTATCATGGACGATACAGCATGTTTTGTCTTTCTGCTTTAACCCATCCCCACTGCTGGCCTGCACGAAGGTTTTGATAGGGACTGTGCCTGGGCTGGGGCTCACATTAATCAGTCCCCTTGTTCAACACTCCAGCTGACATAATTACAACCTGCGCACAGCAGTTATTCAAGTCGAGTCCTTGTCACTCGTGGTGCGAAACTACACAGCTCAGATCCCGAAGGAGATTGCCTTATCACACAGAACAAGGGCTCACAGGAGTTGAAGAGAATAGAAATGGGAAAATGTCTTCCGGGAGTACTATATATTCCTTTAAAATAAGACATTTGAGAGACTTACAAGGGACAAAGAGAAGCATTGTGCAAGGTCTGAAATGAACAGGTTATTATTTTTAAAAGGATTACACAGGCCATTTTTGTGAAATGGACATGGATTATTAAATAAATTCAGTGGTCTCTCTCTCTTATCATTCAGTGACTCTGCCCTATTAGTTTTGTTCAGAAGTGATAAAATAGTTTTTGACTGGGATAAGCTTTAAGTATCTCTCAGTAGAAATCATCAGAACACAACTAATAAAAGTGCACGTATTGTACCAGTGAAATTGGCACACACGTGAGGGAAGAGCTGCAAGGATCAGAGTTAAGGGTGAAGGAAGAAGCCTGCAAAAGGGCTTTCGAAGATGGGCAAGTTCATTAGTTTCTGCTGTAGTATGATACAGGAATGTGAAAGATGAAGCCAAAGAACAAGTTTCATATTTTACCATTGTTCCCTTTTTTCGTGTTAACCCTCTGTAGGGACAGAAGGCAAGTCCATAACAGCATCTATATGAAATGAAAGCTTTATTTTCATTTAACCTCACAGGGTTTATTTTTACGTTGGTTTTATTTTTGGTTTTCTTTACGACAAAATGTTTACATCCGTGATCATAGGACAATTATTTGGCATAAAAATCCTTGACCTGACAGAATTTCAGAAGGCTTTAGCCTGGTGTTTAAATTTTTTTCTTCTTGTATATTTAATCAGCTTTTTGTAGCAATTCCTTTCAGGCGGTTCCTGTTCTCTCAATCTATACATTTACAGCATTACCCTGATTTCTCTTCTAGTTAAAATACTGTGTCTAATGTTTAGACATCATTACGTATACTTGAAAGAACAGTAATAATTTATCTGTTCTAGGTGGTCTGATTTTAAGCTAATGCTTTTACAAGACAGTTTATCTGGGCCTGTGGATAGGCTGAAGTGCTAGGAATTAATCTTACATGTTTTATTCTGCATGTATGCAGTAGGTTTACTAGGTAAGTCAAATACCAGGTTCACTGTGTTCATCCTTAGTGAAGCACAGAGTACATTGAACTTGATGTGCAGGACTGATGTGAAAATCAAGCATGGAAACTTGGAAATTGTGTTTTCTTGTTGGTCAGCAGAGCATCTTGGTAGGCAAATGTACTCTTGGAAGAATAAAAATTAAGTTTTGCTTGCTCCCTACTCTTGAAACCAGCTCTCTCGGTGTGAATGATGACTCTGAAGTAAGCTCAAAGTACAGAGCCAAATGCTGCATTTACTTATATTTGTGCAGACAATGGCATTATGAGAACATAATCTGAAGAGAATGATGTTTCTCCGATACATACTTTCAAGGCAGATTTTAGATTGGACAATCAATCTTACCTCTAACTAAAGAATCAAATTTGACTTTGAGACCCTAAGATGGGTTTGCAGTATTGACAGCCAGGAGGAATATATTTTAATTTGCAGACTGAACAAATTTCCATGACATCATGGAAGCACAATAAATGTCTGACCTCACAATGACATTTTTCAGACTTAAACTGTACTTCTTGTAGATTCTGCGCCCAGAAAAAGCCTAAAGCTCAGCTAGTCTGACCTTCTACATAAAACAAACTGCATAGCATATTCCCATTTTGCTCTGTGCTGATCCTCACGTGTTTGACCAAATGTTGTCATCTAGAAAGACATAGTGGTTTGATCTACAACACATCCAAATTTGGAGAACCCACTCCCCTTGTGCAAAAGGTTTGTTTCTGTAAGTGCTGAAGAAATTTGCCTTTATTTCTCATTTCCCATTTGACTGTAACATCTAGCCATTGGTTTTGGCTTAGATAGAGGTTTCCTCTAAGGTAACTTGTCCCTTAATCACACATTTATTTCCAGTTAATTTACTCATATCCTAAGCTCACGTATAATAAGTGAAAACAGCATCAGTGGGGTTTTCTTCATTTGTTTTAGTTGTTTGTTTTTTCCCTCTTAACTTCTGTCTCTATAATCATTTTGTGGCTGTTTAATCCCTTTTAAAATGTCGGCGGCAGTACAGGATGTCGGTATTCTAGAATTAGTTTCTCCAGTGTCACAGAAAGAAGACTTTACATCCTGACGCTTGCTGCTTCCTTGCTTACACATCTAAAGATGACATGGGACCTTTCTGCTTGTAACGGCACAGTGGAAGCTCACGTTAAACCTCTGGTCCACTAATCCCTAAATCTTTTTCAGTGTCACAGCTTCTCATGGCATCCTGCATTCCAGAAGTTACTCACATGTGTTGTGCAAAGGTGGAAGTCGCAGCGTGTAGTTGTATGAGTACATGTATGCATTATGACTGAACAGGTCTGGCTCCTGAAAGTGCTCTGTACGACTGCAGCACCATTGTTATTAATCATGATACCAATTACAGTGTCATCTGCAAATTTTACTGGCAGGGATTTTATATATACTTTTGGCATTCATAACAAAAGTGAAGCTGTCAGACAATTAATGCGTATTCCACTGATAAACTGAAACATTTGAAATGAGGATGAAAGTGGCCATCTCTTCTTGCAATGAGGGGCTGGAGCTGGGGTAGGGCAAGAACAGGCATTGTATTAGCATTAGAAAAAAGCTTACTCTGAGCAGAGATTGTACAGCCCACACTGCCCCAGGTATGAATCCAGGCTGCAAAGCAACAGTATCTACCCTCTGGGGAGCTGTGTTGTCACTAAAATGGCTGAAGAAACTGACACAAAGGCCAGTTGGAAGAAGTGCCATCTGCATCTGAGATTGACAGGCAGCCTTTAGGGTCTGTTGCTATAATTTCTGACTCAAGCAACATTAGGAGTTCAGCTTTATCTTCTGCAGCCTATAGACTCCACACCCTTTCTTAGACTCCATCTACACTTCTGTATTTCTGAAAATGGTTTATGGGTTCCTGAGGATATGCAAACAAATTCTACACGATAGTTCAGTTGCTTTATGTGGTGATTACAAGAATAGTGGGGAAAATTGACGTTGAAAGGAAATGCATGTCTTCAATTAAATTCATCCTATCATTTTTTAAAAATTGATGCTTTCCATGGCCTCATTTCAGAAAGGGATTTGATCATGTACATAATTTTAAGCTTGTGAGTCACTCTTTTGAAGTCAGTGGGGCTGCTTGTACTTAAGCTGCCCAAGTGTGTGAGCACCTTGCTAAATCAGGCCTGTGGTACTTAAAGCCCAGTGTCCATCCTTGCACCACAGCAGAGGTGCTGTTTCTCAGACCAGCTTCTCGTTTATGCCATCTGCTCCAACAAGAAAAGAAAAGGGGAGGGAGGGAGGAAGCCCATGAACAATGGAGCGATTATTCTCAGTTACTGTGAAATAGATGAACTCCACCTGCTATTTCTGCCGCTTAGACCTTGGCTGACAGGGTGCAGCAGTGCACGGTGACAGCAGACCTCTGCATCTCTCATGCCACAGCAGGCAGGTCCAGAGGACTGTTGAGCCAGGCCATGACAGAGCCTACTGCCTGCAGCAAGGAGGAAGCCCTGAGTTCTAGCAAATGTTATGGAGAGTGTTCAGCAGCAGTTCAGTCCTGTGAAAAATGACTTTTTCTTTGGCTTTTTTTCCTTCTCTAGTCAGTAGAAAGGGGCACTGGGACTCTCCTGAAAGAACTCCTTGGACACATGCAGAAGCTGAGCAGCTCAGCTCTGTACAGCATCTCTGGGGGCAGTGGGGACCACAGCACAGGTCAAGAGGTGTGGCACATCTCGCTGCCTTTCTGCACCCTTTCCGCTGGCTTCTCCCATGTCTAGTAGTTTGGACATAATTTGAAGGCTTTTGTCCAAAAGGCTCCTCTGTTTCTTTCTCTTCCTGTAAGAAAGCAGAATTAGTGGAGGCATTTAAGGCACAAAGCCACTATTTCCTTGGAGATATTTTTTGTTCCTGCAAAACTCAGGTTTTCATTACATTGTGAATTGTGTTGTGAACAAAATCAGGTGTTTAGTTGGGTTTTTTTTGGAAAAAATATTCTGATGAAAATTCATTACTAGATCTAGATGCCAACACTGGTTTTATACTTTGGTTGCTGTTCACTGTGCAGGGTTGTAACCCAAGACTAGAGAGCAGCACTTCTTATTTCCCCTCAGAATCTCCAATTGCCCTGAATTTGCCTTTAAAAGCATTTTTGCTGTCATAATCAACTCCTTGTTTCTCACGCGCTTGTAATGATCCATTATTTGAAATTGGGAAGTTTTATTCCAGTGCACTGTCAATACAGCGGCAGGTCTGTGGCCACGTTACAATTTGGTCATGCTGGTCTGCCGAACGGAGCTGAGACATAAAGCAGTAATTATCAATCTTCCATCATTTCCAGTGCTGACGCACAAGTTTTTGCTGCTTCCCTACAGAGCTCTGCTACTTTTTAGCAGCCAACATTGGACATCTGTCACACATACTGGATGTCATAACAAATAGATCATTACAGAAAAAAAATCGGCAATGCTATAAATGTAGAAAAGCAGAAAACATTACGATTATTATCCCTGGGTGTTACTATAATACTGTCAGAATAAATCCCAAATTCATTTTTATTATTTTCTTTGTGAAACTGACTGTATCATAAAAACCTCATTAAAACATGTAAATGTAGCGTAGTCTCTTTTATGGGCTACTTCATATTTTCTGAGCGGCGATACATGCAATGCACAGCAGAACATGCAAAAAGTGGCGATACATGTGGCCACCAGATTGCTGGGCATGCATTTTTATGGCACCATGGATCTGTCAGCTTGACTTGGTATGGTTGAAAGGCATCAGCTGTGGGCTAATGCTCGGTGCAGAAGCGGCTACAGTGGTAAAGATGTTGCTGTACCCCAGCAGTTCATTGCCACTGTTCACCAACAGTCTTTCTGAACAGCACAGTGATATTTGCCAGCAGTGACAAAGGCAGAACTCATCTGGCACTGGGTACATATTAGCTGACCTCTTGAGTTCCCACAGAGCTGTATGCTGCTAGCTCTGGCAATAATACTGTAAGCCACTTGACAACTGAGGTCACATGTAAAGCGCCTGTAATTCATGCGATTTGTTCCCTAGTCATCTAAGACTTAAATAAAAGTTAGGATTTTTTTCTTTTTAGGAAAAAAAGCAAAGAAAACTTAACCCTAGTGCATGCTAGTAGTAAGACAGACAATACATGGCCAGAAAAGCCATCAGAGGGCTGGACCTCCTCTTCTACAAGAACAGGGTGAGAGCGTTGGAATTATTCAGCCTGGAGAAGAAAACACTCTGGGGAGTCTTTATAACTTCAAGGAAGCCTACAGGAAAGATGGGGACAGGCTTTTTAGCAGGGTCTCCTGCAACATGACAAGGGGTGACTGTTTTAAATCAAAAGAAGGAGGAGTTAGATTAGATGTAAGGAAGAGATTTTTTTTATACTGGTGTGGTGAGATCACTGGTACAGATTGTCCAGAGAGCTGGTAGAAGTCTCACCCCTGCAAACGTTCCAGATCAGGTTGGATGGGGTCAATGTGATCTAATTGAAAATGTCCCTGCTCACTGCAGGGCAGTCAGACTTTGCAGGTCCCTTCCAACCCAAACCATTCTATGATTCGATGAAAGTGTTCTCCATTTCTGAAATGTATGTGCACGTGTGTGTTCACGTGTAGTAATTACAGGTTTGTAACGTTAGTTTCAAGACGTTTCAACAAAAATGGCCAGAAATCCATTTCTATTTTTCATTATTTCTTTCACAATACTATATTGATCTGTAACAGGTAAGCCAAGATTTCAATTTTAAACCTGTCATCTGAGCTGCGTGCCAGTGGTCTATGCACATTATGTATAATGCTGGAGCTACTTCACCTTAACTGGCATTCCCTATGTTTTTTTATAAAAACAACAGAAATGAAGCTGAATCGTGAGCGTGGGAGGAATTTTTGGTTGCTTTATGTGTCTAGGTTTTCACTTAGTCGAAGTTTGGTAGAGTGACTGTCACTGTGAAGGTCTGGATTGAATAAGCCTGTTCCTATAATGTAATTACCATAGATTGAGGTATTTGTTTCTTTCCTGTCAAGAAACTATTGCCCATTAGGTTGTTTACTGTCACTCTACTGAAAGCTAGTTTTCATACAGTTTAATACAAGTAAGAAGTAAAAGCAGGCTGGAAGGGTCGTGTTTGGGAAGCAGTTAATCCTGGGAAAAAAACCCTGAAATGCCTCTCTATTTAAATGAGTGAATGAACGGAGCTTTTGTTGCTTCGATGAGTAATCCAGGAGCTCCCAGAACTCCTGACTGGAACTGGATAACAGTAATTGGAGGAAAGCCATGGCTTCCTTGTATGCAGCACCTGAGTGAAGTGTGTTCAGTGTTCAGAGCTTAAACCAGTGTTTGCAATCCAAAAGAGTTTAGGAAGATTCTGATGGTTCCCAAAGTGTGATGAAAGTAATCAGGTCTCAGTAGTTCATCCACTAGAGACTCAAGCAGCAGAACAGGAAATGTTCACTGTTAGCTGGATGCAGCAGTATAAGAAATATGACCGTTTGTAAAATGGTAAAATTATGTGACTATAGAGTAATTTACATATGATTTCAGTGGATCCCCTGTTGCTTTCCATCAGATTTCAGTGTGCCTCTGAAAATCATGTTTTAGTACCAAAAAGACTTAAGAGTTTCAGTAAAGAATCCCTGGGCAAACTTTTTATGAGCTCTGCTCTCCATGAGGTCAAGCTAAATGTTCCGTATGACTTTGTGTTTCTAAAAATCTATGGCTCACCTTTTCTAGTGTAATTTCATTATTGCAGGTTTGATTTAAAGACAGTTTTCGTGTTAGATGGCATTTTCTGTGAAGGGAGCACCAGCAAATTTTTGGTGAATAACTGGTGTTATTCACTATATATTCATCATCTCTGATGATCCATTTTGTTTCCATGAGAAGTTTGCTTTCTTCATAACTGCTTTTATTTCTGTAATAAAGTATCTGGGGGTATTGCTATTTTTCAATCAAAATACTGCAATTCCAATGTACTTCTTGCAGGTACATAGTAGGGTATAAACAGTGCAGAAGACCTTCAGAGTGCTCTCCATGAGAGAATGAATTTGATTCATACTGATGATCAGGGGAAAAATGGAAATCTCTTCAGTCATTCAGCAGTATTATGGTGTTTGGTTTTGTGTTGTAAACAGTGACAGCTATGAGGCTGCCATAAGACTTTTAGGTTATACACGTTACTCTACTGAGAAATGCTCTACCCAATGTTCTGGAGAAAGCCTTTTGAAAAAGGTTTCTTTTGTGCAAATAAGAGCCCTACAAGGTGCTAAAGTTTTTAAAACTTAGTGGGCTACGTAATTAACTTTTTACCTCATTTGCGCCTCTGAAAACTCCCGTTTCCATGTCTTAGAGTAAGCATCTTTCTGAAAATGTCAGGCACTGCATAATGGAAGACTGGTCTCATTTCAATTCCCTATTAGTAAAGCATCTTAATAAAAATAGGTTGTTTCCTGCTACATTTCATTTCACTCTTGAGGACAGTGCTAATGTGTTCTCATGTACAAACACCTTAAAAGACGTGCAAGCATTCCTATTCCTCACCAGCACATTTAGAATCTGCAGATGTTTTCTGAAGTTCTCTTACATCACTGTTCTTATGCAAAATGCCACATAACAGATGAAGACAGCCAGTAGCTCTGGTGTTGGGTAGACACAGCCTTGGGGACCACAGGATCATCCAGTTCCAACACCCCTGCCATGGGCAGTGACACCCCAGCCTAGAGCAGGCTGGCCAGAGCCTCATCCTCCCTGAGCAACCCATTCCAGGCTCTCACCACTATCACAGTGAAGAACTTCCTCCTCACATCAAGTCTAAATCTACCCATCTCCAGCTTTGTTCCACTCCCTCTAGTCCTGTTGCTGAGATCCTCAAAAGCCCCTCCCCATCTTTTTTGTATCCCCCTTCAGACAGTGGAAGGCCACAATAAGCTCACCTTGGAGCCTCCTCTTCTCCAGACTGAACAGCCCCAACTCTCTCAGTCTGGCCTGATAGGAGAGGTGCTCCAGCCTTCTGATCATCCTTGTGACCCTCCTCTGGACTCACTCCAGCACATCCACATCCTTGTAATAAGGGCTTCAGAACTGGATGCAGTACTCCAGGTGGGGTCTCACCAGAGTGGAGGGGAAGAATCACCTCCCTCGACCTGCTGGCCTCACTTACCCTGATGCAGCCCAGGATCCCGTTTGCTTTCTGGGCTGCAAGGGCACACTGCTGCCTCATGGCTTTTCGTCCACAAGCACCCCCAAGTCCCTCTCCTCAGGGCTACTCTCTAGCCAGTCACTGCCTAGCCTGTATTTGTGCTTTGCTTACTAACGTTTTATTCACATTGAATGGCTGGGCCCAGAGGCTGGTGATAGTGGATCAAGGAGGCCAGTAACTAGTAGTGTATCCCAACGGTCAATACTGGGTCCATTCTGTTCTAACATTTTCCTTAGTGAATGAACGGCAGAGTGTTCCTCCCGAGTTTGACACAAAAGACAACAAAAACTGGGGAGGGGTGTCTTGTGCACCAGAGGATTGTGCTGCAATACAGAGGAATATCAACAGGCTGGAGATACAGAATTCATTTCCAAAGCTGGAAATGAGCTTTGTAGAAAAGGACCTGTGTTTCTTGACACCATGTTGAGCACGGGCTACCTAACTGTATCCTGGGCTAGAAGAATTCTGCCATTAAGTGAAGAGGGGTGGTCTTTCACCTCTCCTTGGCACTGGTGGACACCTCATATGGAGCACTGTGTGTCCATTTCTAGTCTCTAATACAAGGGAGGCATGGGCGTACATAAGAGTCCAGCAAATGGGCACTAAGAACACACTAGTTGAACACACTGAAACATTAAATAAGGTGCCCTTGCCTGTGGCAGGAGGGTTGGAACTACATGATGCATGAGGTCCCTTCTAACCTAAGGTGTTGAAATTACAAAGTCTGAGAAAACTGAGACTGAACACCCTGAAGAAAGGACTCTGGGCGTATGTTGTCAATGTGCACAAATACCTGAAGATTCAAAGGCAGGCTCTTTTTCAGTGGTGTCCAAGACCAGAGGCAGTGGACAAATGCTGAAACATGGGAGGTTCCCTCTGAATGTCAGGAATCACTTGTCCACTGAGAAGGTGTCTGAGCATTGGCATAGGCTGCCGAGGGAGGCTGAGGAGTATTCATCCTTGAAGATACTCAGAAGCTGCCTCAAAGTCGTCCTGGACAACTGGCCCTGGGTGGCATTGCTTGAGCAGGGAGATTGGACCAGGTAACCCCCAAAGGTCCCATTCTTAGACATTCTGTGATTCTGTGACTGAGTATTTATATCAGCAAGTCATTTCCAGTTTATGATTATTGAATGTGCAGCAACCTTTAATTTATTGAAAGCAGCGAAAGAAAGACAAGGAAGTGGTTAGTAGGAACAGACTTCTGGTAGCAACCTGAGATGTGTGGTTAGAGCAACAGTGCAAATGCAGTGCTGCAAAACAAATTGGAGATAAAAGCCCTTGTGCATCTTCAACCAAAGAGGTTTCCCTTTCACCTTAAGAGTAGCTGCATTTCTCAGGAGAAACTTGCCATACATCTCTCTTACTTGGCAGAATTGTTCCTTACAGAGATACTAGAGCTGTCCTGGATGTGTGTGGTGGAAGGTAGATGTTCACTCTTCCCAGTTCCTCAGTCCGTGATGGAGGAGATCTTACTGACTCACTGCATGGGAAGTATGGGCTGAACTTTGCAGCCTCTCCCGATTCCTGTTCATCTGCAGTGTGACTTCCTAATGCATCATGTCTCCTCCTTCACTGTGAACAGCACTGGCAGGACACCAACAACTCAATACATACCTTCCGCTGCCCTGTCATAGAACTGCTGGGAGAGTTGCACTGAGTCACATTGTTCTTCAGGCCTGAGAAGACTTACTGCAAGATGTGAAGTAATAACAGGATTTCTGTTGTGTATCTCTGCATCAGCATTGACTGTGAGCCCATAGTCTATAGCTGTGCACTAATTAACTTGCTCTAATGATTCCCTTCCTGCTATGGCAGAGCATGAAAAAATTGCCAGAAATATATAGATTTTATTCTCAAAATGGAAAATGAATCATAAGGACAAAAACCTATTTACATCATTGAATGATAATAGCATTTTAACTTAGAAAGCTCTGCTTTTGCCTTACTGGAACAGAGCAGCCTCTGATGACCTGCACTTAAATTATTTGCAGCTGTAATTTAGAATGAAACTCAAAAACCTGGAAAACTTTACTCGATTTCTTTAGGGCTGGTCTCTAAGTTGCCAAATTTCAGAACAAAGGGAATCTTTATCTCAATTTTTATAAACCCCTGGAAGTGTATTTTGTAACACGAAGCCTGTCGAATGCTGCACTGTCATCACTGTTGCAACACTATAATATTTTGGTTAGATGTTTATCATGACATGGTTTTAATGAAAATACAGTGCTGTTCAAAATCACAGACCTCTGCATTTGCCCGTATGAGGTGAAGGGATGTCAGCGCACACATACACAGATATCTGGTGGGGTGTTGTGTCCCACATGTAGTGACATAACTGTAGAGTATCAGGAGAAGACCTCTAATAACAAACATTCAAGGCACACTGAATAATTAAAAACCCATAATTTTACAAGCAGTACATTTTTGCTGAGTCATATTTAGAGGTACTACTTGGCTTCAAAAGCACTGGGATTTGCCAGTTGATGGTTTATTTTATGATTGTAGTTGCTGCATTGCAAGCTAATACAAGAGGTGGCCACTTGTAATGCCTTGTGATCTCATAGTTCTCATTTATGATTAAGCCCTTCTGGCCTCATCACATGGAAAAATATAATGATTTAAAATCATATTTCCCGTGATGACCAGATCAGTGTGTTGGGGTGTTTAGCTGCAGGTATTTACTGATGACTGAGTAAATGGGATTTTAGGATTCCTCTGTTTAAAGTGGTTGGAGCAAATTCACAAATCAAAGGGGATTTTATGACTTGAACAAGCTGGGGTTTTTATACAACTCTTAACATAGCTTTCCACAAAACCTTTATATATTTCACAGAAATATTTCAAAGTAAAAAGTTTTATATTTTTCCTTAGCAAAGTATGAGAGCGGAGCTAAAAGGACACAGATATTTTATTTCAGATTTGTATGTTCTGCTTTAATCTACAGCCCTTTAAAGTATAACCCGTGATAGAAGGTTACCAGATTGTCCCCAGCTTTCACTGCAGTGTACACTATCCTTTTTATTTTTTTAATAAAATACATGTTTCATTTTAACAACATTTATGAGCATTGTAATTTTTTCAGGGCTGAATCCTGAAAGATGCTGAGGACCAATATTTCCCACATGTTTCAGTGAACATTAAGTGTCTTCTCTGACATTCTCAGGAGTCTGATCATTATACTGGTATATAGCAGATGGACATGACAGAGGGTGAGCTTTGGCAGCACCGTAAGGCAGATATCAGCTTTACTATGGCCATCTCCAAGGGAGAGACAAGCACTCCAACAGAATTTCAAGCTGCTACTTCAGTTTATTTTGGGGTCCTTTATTTAGGTGGCTGTTCCTGTGCTATTTCTAACAGTGACAGGTAAACAATCAGTTGCTCAAAATACTAGTTATTGGAGTATTTGTGAACCGTTAGCTATTTATATGGTTCGCTTGAGTGTACTTTTTTCAGTTGAAGTGAGTTGACAACACTAGTTTGACAACACTGATAGTGTAGGGTACTAAGAACAACTCAAAAATGTATAGAAGCTGCTGCTGGATGTAAGAATAATTAACATGGTTATTTGTGATTGAGATAAATTAAGAAGCAGTGTGTTTTACATGGAGCTCATCAAGACTTTGAATAAGTGGGAAAGTGTAATGCAAAATCATTTTAAGACTGGAACTTTAAAAATTAGTCATATCAAGGATCTCAGTGGATAAAAGACATGAAGTCTTTTTCTCTTTACTTTTTTTTTCCAGAAATGTAATTAGAAGCATTTATTTGAAATGCATAAAACCAATTGTATATGCATTCTGACTTTTGTGCATGAAAACTCCACTGCTTCCACAAAGCTGTGTTTAAGATAAAAATCAGAATGTGTGTATTTTCACAAAGGGAATAAACTTGAACAACTTAATTCCATTTTTTTTAGGAACAGTTTCTAAGGTGAGATAAGAGTGGGTGGAATATTCTTACAAAAATAATTTACAGCAATTCCTATGGAATCTAGGAACTATGTAGGAAAGGTTCATGTGAGCTCTGTTGGGAATGTTATTGGTGTCTGTGCACTTCAGTTTTGCCGAACTACTTAATTTCTGTTCATTGCCGACTGCCATCAAGAAAAATAAAAATTCCAAGATGCAAACATAAAAGATGGGTTTATTTTAAAGGATTCTTGTGCAGACGTATTGTTCAGCTAACCTGAAACAGCTTTGGGAGCCCTCATGTGAAGGACAACATTTATGCAAAAACCTAAGAGGAAGCGCAAATTGGGCAGATAGTGAAAAATGAGTCACGAGTATTTATTTTCTGTTACCACACTACATTGTATTTGGACAGCTAGTAGGGAATAAATAGCTACTTACCATATTTCCTTTCTCATCTCTTTGTAGGTCTAACTGTGCTGAAAATATCCGTAAACACATCTTACATACAGGGAAGCATGAAGGCGTCAAAATGTATAACTGTCCAAAATGTGACTATGGAACTAATATCCCTGTGGAGTTTCGAAACCACTTGAAAGAGCTACACCCAGACATTGAAAATCCTGATCTGGCCTACTTGCATGCTGGTAAGGTCATTCTCCCCTTTGCTCACAAATTCTTCTCTTTTCTGTATGAGCATTCTGAAATGGCTACACCAGGAAAGGTAGCTGCTATGTTGTTATCATTTATTCTGAAGAAGAATGTGATTTTAAAATGGACTTGGTCTTCCAGGTTTGCATATGAGATGAAGGTTATGCAGTGAGTACTGGAATCAGTCTGTGTTTCACAAGTAAAGCTTGCCATTCGATACATAAGGTTCACAAATCTGTGCTATTGAGATGGCTTATTTTGAGATCTAGTTGAACTTTTATAGAGAAGTACTATTTTAGCATTTATTGTAGGTCTTTCTGCCCACCCTGTCCTCCCAGAACAGAAACAGAAAATTACATTGGAAATGCAGTGGCCAATTACCATATTGCTCTCAAAATTCTTACAAAGAAAGCAGGCGATGTTCAACATTAACACATAGACTGGCAGAGATAAATCAATAACTTACTTGTATATTTTGAGGCTTTTTACTATAGAGCACACATCCAAAAATGACTGGAAGAATGCAAAGCAAAATCATTCATTGCCATGGAAATGGAACGAGAAGGAAAAAAATGAGGTGTTTCCTGTTCAGGAACAAGATTTTAAAACTTTTTTTTAAAGATTCCACAGTTCAGAATAGAAAGCGTAAATTTAATGGGAGCAACAAATTAGGAAAAAATGAGAGTTCAGTGGCAAGAGAGTTAGGGAGAAATAGTACAAAATGAGGCTGGATTTTGTATGAAATGTGATCTTAACTCAGGAGAGGCAGATAACTTAGACATCACTGGGCGGGAAGACAAGTCAGAGCAGTGGGAAACAAGAACAGATGGCGAGAAGAAAGAGTTGGGGAATCCAGAGGAGGAATAAGCTTCGTGGGCCAAAGTCTCCCTAAGATGCAAATTAATCTTCCACTGAAGTACTGCTATTATCAGTGCTGTGTCATACTTGAATCTCCTTCTTTAAGGAATTGATCTCATAATACCCACAAAAAAACCCATGACCTAGAGAGTTCTTGTTCAGCTCTCTACAGTGTGTACACTCAAGTTATTTTAAATCACCTCTGTCTTCTTAAAATGACTGCTTGCTTTCCTGACTAGAGGCAGTGTATTATTTGTACCATATATTTCTATTTGCCAAGTATTCCACTTTATTTTGGAACCAATCATCATGTCATGTCAGCATATGGTGGGTAATATCTGGATGTGCAAACAAAATGCCAGTTGGCGGAATACCAATTTCAAAATAGGTCAGAAAACTCATCACATTTCACTGTACTTCTTACTGAAGTGGACGAATATTCAACTCGGAAACTTAAATCCAAACACTTGGAGTTGTACTACAATAATCCCATTTAAAATAATCTGAAAAATTAAAAATGCTTTCAATACACAGCAATAACACAGACAGCTAGAACACTGCTGAAATATGTAACAGCTTTGCAAAATTACAAAATCCCTCTACATTTTCACACTACTTTTCAGGACCGTGTCTGGGTAAATTAATTGCTTATTGCAACGTGTTGTGGGTAAAACTGTTAAACTTGCAAGTCTTGGCAACATAGGAAAGCTGTCATCAATGGGGTGATGTACTAGTGCTATCTATTTTCTAACATTCATTTTTCTGTAGTAGAAATTCCCTCGCACTAAACAGGGTACTGTACCAACCGATCTGTACTAGCAAGACTTGGTTGTCACCTCATTATTGCCAGGCCAGCTTGGAATTGCTATGCAACATAAGTGTTGGAACTTTGCATAGTCTCGTTGATTAAAGGGTGATACTGTATTATCCATTCAGAAAGAAACACTATTGATGCTGGACCTAGGTGGTAATTGTGCATTTGCACTAGAGTTAAATTAGAGGCATGTTCATTTATTCTTTTCAAACAGTTTCTGACTACAGAGAGTTAAAAGTTTTCAAGAAGAATCTTGGAGGAATGAGTGGATAACTCCTGTGCCCTGCCTAACATCCCTTATCAAAATAAGATTTGTTCTGTGACTGCTTCACAGTTACTGATGACTTATTGGTCATTGGCTGCACCCACAGAGAATCACAACATGCCACAGAACTCTTTAGGATGATAGGAGCAGGAAAGTGTCATACAAGATCGATTTTTTGAACTTAAACATATTTGTCTGTCTTTTGTGTTCTAATACTGCTTTGTAATGGGAAAGCCAGCCCCTTTGCTACTTTGAGCAGCGTAGAAATAAAATAAGTCTCATGGCTGGCAGAGACAGATGCCTACTCCAGACACTCTGCATGACCAGTCAGCAACTCCTTCACTCCAGCCCACCAGGAATGGGTGGGGTACCTTTGAGGATGTGGCTAGGAGTGCAAACACAGAACCAAGCCTTCAGACTTGTCTTTCCTCTTTTTACTATGAGTTCTGTCATAAGGGACATATTTAAATATACATCTATATTTCTTACAAACCTTATGAAGTACTACTGTATATTTTAAAACAATGAGAAACTAGAGAATGCTTTTCTCTTGAACTTTGATGATATACTACATTTGAACGGCAGGCCTTTAAGTGCACACAAACCAACAGAGGTGTGTGCATCTGCTTTATGGCTTGAGCTTTCTAGGTTACACTTCAAATATCAGTTTTCATATTTAACTTTTAATACAGGTAATAAAACTTGTATTTGAAATGCCATTGCTTGTTGTTTTGTAAGAGGTTTGTGCCTGTTTCTTGATATTCTCCAACACATTTTCACTTGGTCTGTGGCCATGCCACCCTGGGTTCTATGACAATGCCACCCTGGAAGAAAGCCCAATCTTGTCTCAGAAGCTAAGGAGCATTGGACCTGGTTTGTACTTGTGTGGTGAGACTGAGTACACTGGGTGCTCTAGGCCCACCCTGCTCTGGCAGTCTGTGATTTTCTTAAGGTCAGTGTTGAAATTGAAATCTGTTTGGAAACAAAAAGCCAGAAATCTTGTGATTATTGATTATCTACAATATTAATTTCTTTTGTTTAAGAACTTTAAGATACTGACAGGTTTTATAGATGTCGTAGAACAGAAGTGGGCTTTGCTAACAAGCTCAGGAATTCTGCGGTAGAAGTTCTAGTCATGGTAATTTGGTTCCTCGGGAATCTATTCATATTATTCTTGTTATCAATGTGCAAATCTGAAAAATTGTCATTACAAATGAGAAATTAATACAATGTGTGAGTGAGTTGTCATATCATGTTCATGACTATCATTTTAGTGATTTTTAAACTGTGATTATTTAATAAAATCTTTCTGAGTTGCTCACTGTGGACTTGTCTAGTGAGTCTCAAAGTAAGCTGAAGTAATATTTGGCTTGATTCTTGTACGCATTGCATTTCCAACAGTCTTGGATTTGTTTTTCTTCCAACTTTCTACAAACTTCTTCCAATTTCTCACTAGTGAGTTGAACTAAGCCTGCATACTTTGGCAAAGATGACAAGAGAAGAGCCCGTACCCGTGGTAGAACTTGAAAAGAATCAGTATTGCAGCTGTCTTCCTCAGTGTTTTGTCCGCTTTGGAGCAGCATCACTTTTCAGTCTGAACTAAATGTTCATCTTTTAGGAGTTCTTGTCATATAAACGTTATGATACTATTATGATGCATTATTTATATCCAAAGAGCATGGTATCTATGTCTTGGCATCTCCATTATTCCAATATCTGTGGAGTCCATGGCATCTCAGTGCATACACAGTAGTCTTCTCTGGATACTAGACTGGCTGTAAGGCAAAAAGCTTTTCAGAGAGAACAGGACCAGTTTGCTGTTTTTATGATGATGTTGAAAGCTATGATACTGGGTTTTTTTCCTGTATCATTACTGCTGTGCTGCATTGTTAAAAGTGAACATGATCTCCAAAAATGAGTTCTGCCCTAAGAAATCAAAATAACTCAGATTTTTACTGAAAAAAAGTGAAGTGGGCCTGCTCCCTGACCGAGATTCCCCATGTGCAAAAGAGGAGCAATGAATTCAGTCACGAAACTTTTGCTTGAAAATGGCTTCACAATAGTCAATAGTGTGATCAAGGAACTTCGTAAGACATTGAACAGAAGGTTTGGATATGTTTTGTGTGATGTAGAGTTAACAATCATACAGAACTTTCCTTGGAGGTCTCTAAAAAAATTGTGAGGGGAGGCAGATCAGTTCATTGCTCTTTTTGATAAGTTTGGCTTGAGGTTTTTCTTTAAAAGTGATATTATGTCTGCAAAACACTCAGCATGCTCTGAGTGACTCTGCCACCCTGAGCCCTGCAAGTAGGACTGGAAAAGCACTCTTATGGATCCTAACAGAATGAAAAGCATGAGCCGCTTCCCCTCGCTGTAGAGATGTGTTTTGGGGAATGCTTGGAAGTACAGCTTTGTGTGCCTGTGCCTCTGTGAAAATTATAGGTGCCTCTGGGGCTGGGCATCCAGAGAACAAAGATCATGACAATGGTGTTTTGGCAGTTGGCTGCCTACGTGGTGATTGAATGCTTAGTGCTCATGAAGAGTTACATAATTCATGACCAAAATGATATAGGTACTTGATTATAGTGTATGAGTTGCTTCACAGGGAGAAAATATCAGACATGAGCTCCTCTTAATCTAGCTGAGAAAAGAAAAATCAGTTACTCAAAGTGTAGTCAGACAAATTCAAATGAGAAACAAGGTGCAAACACTTAGATATGAGGTCGATTGAGCTCTGGCAGCAACAAGCAGAAAAAATTAACTGTGTTTCATTCCTTTGAGCTTTGAGAAGACTGGATGTTTTTATGGAAGACAGGTTTTAGGAGGGCCCAAGGTTGCTGGGTTCACTGCAAAGCTAATTAAGTATTATTTAAGAGGCTTTGATGTAGCAGAAATCAGACTATTATCTAATAGTCCTTTCTGCTTTTAAATCTTGAAACAGTGTTAATCTATAGCCTGTTGGTAAGGGTTGTGTCCATGAATCTGAAGTGCTTAAGTGTTGTGATAGCAAAAAGTTAGCTGAGGAGACCCCTAAGTCCCCTAAAGTGTTCTTTCTTGTAGAGGTGACATTCATCATGGATGCTGAATTCTAACTTTCTAAATGCCTGCAGTACCTGCACCTGAGTAGAGATGTACTTGCCTGAAACAAGATTATTTCTGGTTTGTTATTAGATACTTAAGAAAGTGTATTGGAACGGTCTATCTGTCTGTCTGTCTATCTATCATCTATTTATTTATGTGAGGTGTTTGAAGAATCCCTGCAAGATTGTGCTCTTTTGATTGTCAGTTCCTGTACCACATTATTGGCCCCTGAGATTCAAATGGATGTAAAGACGGTTCAATTCATTATCTCTTCTCTAAGCCAGGCCTACCTGCTTTGTTCATTTTTGCATTAGAGGACCAGAGTTAGGGGATGGTTTAATTCTTGGGGAAAATGAGAGAAGGTTACCACAAGGTCTCTTTTGTGCACATTTGAAAAACATTTTTCCAAGTGCACTTTTCCTAAGTCTGTGCTCTCCACATATTCCTCTTTCAATGTCTTTAGCTTTTGAGAAGCAAGGCTGTGCTAGCAGCCCCCAGCATCATTGCATCATCAACAAGGAACAACATTGTGATCCTATCAGTTGTTATAGTTGCAATATTCATGAATAGAATGCTGAAACTTCAAATAGTTAATCCCAAATAAAATTGTGATCTTTATCCAATTTGGCAGGTACATTTATCAAATTATTAAGAGGAAAAATTGATTGCTAAAAGTTATGGTGTGATCTATTATGTGATTTTATCAAGCTATAAGTGTATTGCCGAGTGGAAACTGCAGACCTATTCAGAATGTGAATTGGATACCTAGAACCTGATAATATAACAATTATACTAGTATCCTACTGCTTTCTTACTCTTAATTTTTTCTTCTTTCTTGTGCTTTGTTTTACATCTTCTTACTCTATAGTAAAAAATACAAAGTTGTAAAAATAAGAAACCTCTTTAGTCTTATACTTTCTGAATTTATCAAGCTACTAAAATATAAAACCAACAAATGCTATTTATCAATGAAATAATGGAAATACAAGTCACTTGTGTATCTATGTGAACCTGTAATTCATACCTTAAGTAAAGCCTCCAAAGAATGGGTACACAGCTTTGTTTGCAAGCATATTTCACTTTTGTCCTTGGAATAGTCATGTTCTTAGTCTTTAACAATGCTTAACTAAAATACTTTAAATGCTGCAATTTGAAACAATGTGAAAAATCTGTCATCTCCAGATATAGCAGAATATTGCTTGGGTTTCTAGTCAGATAAAACATTATTTTTGATGGCTGTTGTACTAAAAAAAAAATAGAAAAAGGCAGCAGCAGCTCTGCTTCAAACAGGTTTGCTCTTGTCATAGCTATTAGTGCCAGTCTTTCAATAGCGTGTCATGTTGATTGGCAGACACTCCCTTTTCTCTTTTGTGAAGAATAATAATTTTAGTGTGTGCTTGAAATAAAAACCTAGTATAAATGATTTTCTGTTTGTAAAGGAGAAAGGTAAGTTCCTTATAACCTATGTAGATTACGTGTTACTGTGTTTCAGGAAAAATTAATCCACATTTTTCAGAAACATGAAGTGTAAGTAATGTTATTATTTTAAAAATGTACTTCTATTATAAGGCTTTGTATGCCTACCAGAGCTCCCATAGCCAGTGGCTTTATTTGGGAGGTCATGATCGTAGAGTTGGTTCTTTCCAGTTGGAAACTGAAGTAGAAAAAAATTGAGGTCAGGAAAGTTTGTGGGGTTTTTTCCCTCATTTGTAGCTTTTGCTGCAGCTACTGAAGAGCTTGAAGACTCATTTTGTAGTCCCTTAGTTGCTCTTTCTGAACAGTCA
Source organism: Upupa epops (assembly GCA_013397515.1). NCBI lineage: Eukaryota > Metazoa > Chordata > Aves > Bucerotiformes > Upupidae > Upupa > Upupa epops. The sequence goes on along the minus strand of VZRI01007462.1, from coordinate 129,558 downwards.
GTATATATTGCTGCTGAATGACAGGAGAGAAGGTGTTGAAATATTTTGATGCAAATACTGCATCATCTAACGTACAAAACTCACCAGTAGTAGTATTAGTTATCCACAGAAGGAAGTGTAAGTTGTGAGTTTCATTAAATAATTATTCAGAATATCATTCTAAATAGAAAGAAAAATAGAACCTCGACTAAAGTGTGGAACACATCTCAATGCCTCTGATCAGTAGAGGTGTAATATCTGTCATGTTGTGCACCATTTTCCCGTCAGACAGTTGGTGATGAGCTGCAAGGCCATCACATCAGTGGGTTTCGTACTGAGTGAAGCACTGATGGCATTTGTAGTCACAATCCTACCTTCTGTTCGATGCTTTTCTGCCCATGGGTGCCATTCTGTGGGTTATCTAGTCATCTCTGCTCCTTCCTGAAGAATTAGCCCAGCTTGTTATAGGAAGACTAATTTTTTGGGGGTGAGCTTTTACTTCTGAGCAGCTTGAACCTCTTTGCCCATGTCTAAACATTTCCTCTGGATGTTGGTGTATGCCTGCTTTTCTCTTAGGGCATCCTGGTTTCCAAGGTGGGCCACCATTTGGCTAACCTGGAAGGGGACTGTACTACAACAGCCAATACAGAAACCCTTAATGGTTTGGAAATCCTTGGTTGACCCCTAATGCCCACCTTGTCACTGGTGTCAAAACGCCCCCGGACAGGCATCTGCTTTACAAATCCCTTGTGTTGCATTGGTAGCCCCATGCTGGATCTCTGCTTGTGTTCACAGACTGTTGCCTCTGCAAGGATGTCGGGTTCACTGAGGAAAAGAAGAGAATCTTACTCCGACATATTATTTCATTAGGCTAACAGATAAAATATCTTTCATGAGTAAGGAGACATATTATTGCCTATTTAGTGCTAAAAATAGGATATCCTAGCATAAAACTTTTAAAGCAAGGCTGACATACTGAATTACACAAGTAGAAGAAAGACCTTAAGACAGCCATCTAGAAAGACAAAACCAGTTAATTCTGCTAGAAAAATATGTATTTGTAATAGTAGGTGGTAAATACAAATCAAATGGGGTGTCAAGTACATCAATAAACCTTTCCAAACAATAAAAAATTAACCTTACACCTTTATTTTTTGTTCCTTCTGTATGTAGTGCATAGAAGAAAATTCAGGATATTTTTATGTGGAGATTGTCCTAGACTCTGAAGATTGAAATTGCTTTCCTATTAGGAGAAGCCCTTTTAAGCATCTGTCTCTTAGTGTTATCATTCAGGGAAGCTGTGCTGAATACCTAACAAGTATAAAGCTCTTAATTTTTATTTTGTTAATTAGTGTAAATCTGAAGTGTAAGTTGCAACTTGAAGATTAATATGAAAAAGTTTATTTTACATGTTGTAACTTGTAAGTACATATAACTTAGGAGTCATAGATATTTATAATCTATATGATGTAACGTGTTATACAGTTATATATTACATAATTATATATTGCTATGATGCAATACAACTAAATTATATAATTATATTACTATGAAAATATAAATAATATATATTTGTAAATTAACATAAATAATAAATATCTCAATGATTCATCTCAATTATAAACAAATAACTTCATTACTTGGAGACTTGAACTAACAACACTTCCAAGACCTCAGGGCACTGTATTTCAGCATAACCACATAGCAGTGTGTATTTTGCCTTCATAATGCCACCACCTCTTGGCCTCCTTTACTGTGGCTGTACATTATTTAGAGGACACTTTAAACTTGCTCTTCCTATTTTACCAAGAGCCCAATAACCTGCACTGAAGGAATGTGGTCTTGATTAATAACTGAAATGATTAACATATGTAAGTCTCCTTTGATTTAGTTGGAAGTCATTGTATGAATTTTGAGTATTTTTTAAAACTACCAAATGAACTGCTTGTTACACAAAAAAATACATTTCCTACACAAAATGGTACAAATAGTAGAAAATAATTCCAGAATTAAAAAAATATTACAGCAAATATGGACAAAGTTAAGTACGGCAGGACTGAATCAAGTGGTAGTTGTGTGCTCAGTGCTTTACTACTTCAGGTCATGAGTGAGGAGAAGAGTCCTCGGCAGTAATTGCTCCAATGAATCACAAATCATTGGCATTCCATGCTGATTTTTGAAATTTCTTTTGGGCTTTCTTTCTGTTTGCTTTCATTGATCCAATGTATGCTGCACCGACTTTCCATTAATTTCTTGACATGGTAACTTGGATCTTGACCTTTTGTAAGCAGGATGCCTTGTCTGCCTGATACACGTGTTCCTTTGTACTTCTAATTCCTATTTTACTTCCAATAGTTCTTCATAATTTTCCCCATCTTTTCATTTACCAGATCTTTGGTACCTTTCAAATGCTAAATGCTCTCCCATATATCCTTAGTAACCATGCTGGATTTTTCTGTCCTTTTTAATATTTAGGTTTTATTGGATGAATGTAGATTGCACCTTCTCTAACTGTGCCTTAAATAATTGCCACTTAAGGGAATTAAGAAGTACAAGGGAAGGAAAATGCTGACCCATAGACTAAGCAGTAGGAAAAAACGTTCCCACTGGGTCCAATTTCCTAAGAAGGACCATCAGGATAGTGACTAGGACCTAAAATTATGGGCTGAATGACCTCTAAAAAATTATCAGTTCAGAGAGGAGCTTGTCTATAACTGTTTGCACTAAAGGAAATGAAGATAGGTAGAAGTCTCGCAGAAGAAAGATTGCTTCACTTTCTTGGTGAACATATAAGAGAACGTAATATGAAACTATATCTCATATAAATACATCTCATGCCGACTGTCTATAATTCTTGGATCATGTCAAAAAACCATGGAGGCAGATACCATATCTCTTAACTCCCAGCGGGCCAGTTAGTGGGGAACCCCTCTTTCTAAATGGGAAGATACAAAGTACATCTTCTGAATCTGAGGTATTTTATGCAGGCCTTGCATTTATTGGAAGGAGTGCATGCTCATCAATATCTAATGTCAAAGAAATGGTTGTATTAAAGAAACCACTGCAGATTTAATACAGATGTTTTCGTTCTCTGAGTCATTACAGTATGATTTTCATGTAATATTCTCTGATAGTAAAAAGATACCTTAAAGTAAGTGCAATTTTCATATAAATTGCATAGGAATGTGAGCATTAAGGACAACTTTGGGCTTCGTAGAATACAAACTGCTGTTTCAGCCTCCACGTGACTGGAAGGAACGTGCTGCTGGTTTAGATAGGTGCATTTCCAGTGGCTTGGGTGTAGGAAGTCCAGGAGATGACTGACATCCAGAGGCAAAGCTGCAGAACAAATTCCTGCAGTGTCATTAAGAGAACTTCTCAGATTTTTGAAGATCAGTTACTCTTTGTCACAATCCTTGCTTAAATAACATTTGAGAAATGTAGTTTATTGTTACTGGAAGAACTTTTGATTAGTGGTCATTGTACTATAGCTAAAGGAAAGAGTTGGTTGGGAACATAATGAATAATGTACTTAGGAAAAAGGCATTACGGTAACTACCATACTAGACGCTAAGCTGTACCCTACCTCTTTTATATCTTGCCAAAATAAGTACTTCTTATTCAAAGTCTAGGAAGTCATAGCAGATAACAGTTCTCAGAATACAGTTTATAGAGGATTTAGAAGAATTGATCTACTTTGAAGTAATAGTATCTAGAGGAAACATAAAATGAAAGCATCCTTTGATAGCAAAAAAGCAGATAGACCCCATCTCAAACTCATCATCTCAAGTGACAGTGGAAGTTTTTAGACATACATTTTCCGTTTAACATTGGTTTTAGATTTGGCATATATATCTGAAATTCTGAATTTGGTTTGAAGTTAAGGGGTTATAACAAGCAATTGTACACTTGCAAAAATTAGTTTAGATTTTTTTCAGAATGTATGAGGAAAGTAAATTCAACAAAGGAGGAGCCATTGCGACTTATCTGGAGTCCTCACATATTGGTGCCTGGCACCACCACAAAATGCCCATGAGATAAATCTGCTTCAAGCCTATTCATTTAGCCTCTTCTGCTAAGCCGTTATCTATACATCATTACTCTTCCAATAGTATAAAGTGTTACAGTATTCATTGTGATAGTAACATATTATAAATAATAATTCTTTTGTAATCCACCTTCCTTAGAGCAAATGCAGCCACTATCAAAATTGTCAGTAAAATTTGCTGAGCTGCTTGTGCTTGCTTCAACCTGCTCAAGGAAAAATCCAGAAATATTAAGTTAGAGATTTGTCAGCGTATGAAAATCTTGAATTCTCAGTTATCTGTTATACAGTGTGGCCTTTACTTGTATTATAGATCAGTAGAGCTAAGCAGCAGGGAAACTCAATCCTCTGTGCTCCGTTGTTAGTTGCATAAGATTGTTCGTTTCATATGATGTTTCCTGCAAACCTTCGAGCTATGGAAGTTACCAACTGATTAAATGGAACATCATGAGACAACAATTTCAAAACAAAATTACAGAAACCTAGACTCAAATAAAGCTATTTCCATAGGTAATGGCTGATGTGCAACAAAACGAAAATCTGAGAAGAAAGTAATCTGTTCACTAATTGCACAAAGGTCAGGTCTGCGATACCAGGCATTAAATAAGTTGGTTATAAGGTTCCTGAGGATCTTGGGAAAGCAGATACTTTGATACTAATGGTACTGTAATGGAGAGGACTCCTCATTCTGAGAGTACTTTAATTTTCTTGCCATTATCACATCAAAACCAGAAATGAGTGAATGATTGCATAAGGTTACGAAAACATGAAGTGAGATTCAATAGGTGGCTGGTCAAGTGCACAAGTGCTTCACAACCTAAAGATCATCCACTTTGCAGTGTCAGTGCCTGCTTTCCGTGGTGAGTCTGCTGCACAGTATGCAGAAACAAGGCTTTAATCTGGTGTCCCCACTGTGACACAGGACACTTCTAGTCATGTTGAATTGTTTTTTTACAATATTGTTCCTTTTGTCAGTGTGTAGGCTTTGTCTCTGCTCAAACTCACAGTGGTTTGTGTTTTTTGGGGTTTTTTCTTTGCCTATTAGGATTTTCAAAATAAAAGTAGAGCCTTTCATGTTGGCATTAATAGGTAAACTGAGATGATTCATTATTTTTGCTAATATTTTAAAACCATTGTAGAATTTGCAATCCGAGTGCTCCAGGCGCTGACTGGCAGAAATAGGTCTCTTTCTTGGCTAACATAAACACACAGATGTTACAGAAAGAAATGACAGAAGTAGAATTGTACTTCAGTTTAAATTGATAAAGCTTATAGTGCCTTTGAATTTAGCTTTCATTAAACATAGTGTGACATAGCATTACATTCTACTTCTCAAAGTACTTCCTTGTTTCTCCAAACACTGCTGGTACTGACTTCACTGAGCATGGCAGAACACTAATGTCTCTACTTTTTGTTAGGTTTTACTAATTTACATTAGTATTTCAGATACCTCTTGTTTCCAGGAGGCAATTGTTGCCCATACACCAGCTCTCCACCTGCATTGTTACAATGAAGCATGAAAATAGATTTTAAAATTAAAGGTAATTTCTAATAGACTTTGGCCATACAGGAGGATTGGTCCCAAATTACAGTCTTTACTTTTTAAGAATTTCTGAGTATGAATACCCGCATGTTGGCAGATACACAGTGGGTTTAGTACTAGATTCCGTATTTGTAGAATTGTTAGAAGACACGTCCTAAACTTGTAAGGCATTGTGGTAGTTTTTAGGAAGACTGAAGTATTTTGGGAAGCCCATATTATCTGACTAATTCATATTTTAATTAAAAATTTCACATGAATTATGTCTGAACATAATTTCTAAAGCTCTGCTGAACAAATACAGTGTTACTCAGAAGAAACTGCAGTGCTTGTAACAGGGAGGAGTAGAACCTATCCGTGGTACCAGTCTTATGTTGTTCGACTGAAACGCCCTACTCTGCATGGATTGTACACAGCAAGATGTTTTCCAGTAATTCAAGGCCTTAGGCTTCTAAGAAGCTGAGATCTAAATGTGGTTATTGTTACAGTTACACGACGTAGGAGACATATTTTCACTTTCCAGTAAGCTTTAATTATTGTGCTTATGTTTAGAAATGGAGTTCTAAACCCATTGAATGTTATGAATGTCTCTCAGCAAAGTAAGGACTGCGAGTTTCTAAATGATATTGAGAGATAGGAATTATCTAATTGGATAATTTTTTAATTTCATCAGCAGGAATATTTATGTTGCGTAACATAAAACTGAATTTATTTCATCTGTGTTAGTCAAGCACATTTGTTTTGCTGCGTTTGTGTTTCACACATTGCTAGAAGTTTCTCTGTGATAAATTTATGGTTCTGTAGTGCCACGATTTGGTTTGGTTTTTATCATGTCGAACCCAAATTTCATTGCCAATTTTTGTATTTAAAGGCTGGTTAATCTGAATTGATTTTTTAGTTTGGTATGGATTCTGAGCTGAAAAATACAGTACATCACTGCCTGTTCTATCACCTGACAGCGACTGATAAAGCATCCGTGCAGAAAGTGTCAGAAAAGGTTAATATTTATTGATTTTATGGTGCTACAACCAATGTAGTTTTGCCATCAAAGATGTATGGCCACCAGCAATGGAATCTGTAAAATTGCAGGTTGGTCACTAGTTTTTATTATAACCTATGCCAGTATTCTGGCCTTAAAAAAATGACAGATATTTAATTTAAGACAAAAGGCTTTGAATGTGGAGCTGTTGTATACCTGCAACAGGAATTTAGTATTCTGAAATGAAATTCAGGCACAATGCTTTAAAGCTTAAGGGCAGGGGGGTGGCAACACGCAACCTTGCATTGCAAATGACAATCACATTTAGCCTTTTCATCCACTTAACTATGTGCTATTGATCTGGAGAAGGTGCCCAAGCAAGTGATAGCTGAAATTATGAGCAATAAAGGGCTTGCTTCTTCAAACAAAAAAGTATATAATTAGTGGGAGTGGAGGAGGGAGCAGAGCCTGTGTTTGGTTTTAAAGGCATTTAAACAAGATGGACTGAGTGCAACAGCAGTGTTTAAGTGTACACAGGGAGAAATCTGGTTGCCTTGAAGCATAAATCCATGGTCTGGTTGCAGCTTGTGTGTAAAAATTAGGCGTGCACTCCAGCCTTTGCATTTATCTCCATCAGGGTTTGCCTGACAAAGACAATCTGTTGGTTTGCCCACATCAACTATGGAGAGGAAAATCTTGTGAAGCTTTGGTCCTCCGTAAATGCATCTGTAGTTTGCATTTTTGTTCTGTTTTTTCAAGTAACTGACCCCAGATACCAAGTTTTTCAAAACTGATAGTTCTATTGATATTTCCAGAAGGCTTTCAAGAAGATGGAATAATACTTGCTGAAGGGCTGAAAACTAGTCTGCTAAAACACATGTAAGCATGCTCAGACCTTGCACAAGCAGCTTTGTAAGACACAGTAGCAGGATCTGGCCCTAGATTTTAAGAATCTCTTTTTTAAACAATGTTTATGACAGACTTATTCTTTTCATGGTTATTTTGCATGCAGATTTTTCTCCTTTCTGCAAGGGTCAGTGTCAGGGGCAGCAGTAACAATAGGTTTGTGTTTGAACAAAACCTAACAATAATTCAGCAGTAAGAAACTCCTACTCTACCTCTGACCAGTAGAATAAATTGCATGGCATACGGTAACCATGCTTTAGATCGCCTCTTCTCTGTACCGCATTTTTCTGTTGAGCTTTATACCTCCAGTTTGTCTGAGTTCTTTCTCCCCAGACAGCTTACCCGTTTTATTGTGCTCATTTAGAGGAAAGAAAAACTGTTTGTCTCCTTGAAAGGCAAGAGAACAGTAAGTGGAAAACTACTTTTATAGCTAAAATACCATTATAATATATGGCAACTAAAATTCTGAAATTGAAAGAGAAGATACGAGAGAAAATCTTAAATCATTTTTTTAAAGCCACTGACAATTTGAAATATTCCCATGAAGATTTCTATTTTTTGTCTTCCCTCCTCTAGCTTAGTAAAATGTGATTTTTTTAAAGTATTGTTACAATAACTTGTTTAATTTTGATAACTCAAATACAATCCATTCCTCATATTACTCCTCCTTTTTTATTTTAATGACTGGGCCATTAATCTAACATTTTCCATTTTTATTGTGCTTCCATTTTTACCCCCTTCTGATCACTTCAAATGATGACCGTGAAAAGGCATTCAGGAGCAGCATGCTCTGGCTGCATTTTTACATCCCTTTTACCCCCTTCTCATCTTTTAACTTTCAGTACAGCCAGGTAACAACATCATGGCTGTACTGCATCCGTAAGTGACTCCCAGGCTCTGGGTGGCAGCTTAGTGACAGAAGGTTTTCCAAACACTTTATTTAATTTTTTTAAAATTAAATATCACTGCTCTAAGCTATTTGTGAGAGTTTATAACACCTTCACCCCAGAATTGGTTATTACCTGAGGTAATGGTTTGTATGTTATGTTCTTAGCTGTTTTTTAACAAGTGCTTTTGTGGAACTATGACTTAATTCATAATGCAATGAATCTTTAGTACCCCACAATACATAACCAAAGCCATATATCTATTTCAGCTTGCATGACCATGAGAAGAATTACACTGACTAATTAATTATTATTCACTGAATAAATCCATTTAATTTATTATTAACTTTGTCCAAATTTGATACAAAACTAAAGGATAAGGAAGAGATATTTTGAGATGGCAGCTGAATGATTCCACATGTTGATGGACCCTCCTTCTGTGCACTGGTGAGGAAAATGAGTAGGTCAGAAATTTCTTAGAATTCAACTTCAACTTATCTTCCCCAGGTTTTTGGATTGATCTTTGTATTCAGGATATAAAATGGTCCATCAGATTAGGACGCATCTACAGTAGTACTGCCCTAAACACATGTGTGCAGGCACTATGTGTGTTACGAGGAGTGCTGCAGAAACAGTTCTGCTTGCAACTTCTGAGATAAAGCACTGGATACCAGGCTTTATTTGCTTATCATTCATTAAGAAAAAGTAAACTTGAGCCAGAAATTATTGCATTGTGTTTCAAATCTGAGCATCAAACCAGAACAATGTTATCAAAATCACTGTGCCTCTATTTACAAGACCTATCAAGAGAGTATCAAGAATCAGCAGCATAGATCTACTTAGAGCATGAAACCACATTGGAGATGATCAGTGTTAATGTCACAGTGTTCTTGCTATCAGTATATAGTGATGGACAAGTCTGGCTGCAGCCTCCTCCTGCCCTTATAGAATCATAGAATCATTAAGGATAGGAAAGGACCTCAAAAGATCATATAGTCCAATCCCCCTGCCACAGCAGGATCACCTAGACCAAGTCATACAGGAACACATCCAGACAGGTCTTGAATGTCTCCAGAGAAGGAGACTCCACAACCCCCCTGGGTTCCATTACCCTCACAGGGAAGAAGTTCCTTCTGATATTTCTATGGAACCTCCTATGTTCCAGCTTGCACCCATTGCCCCTTGTCCGGTCACTTGCTACAAACCAGCTCCATTTGGGAACCCATTTCTTTCTGGAGGCTGAACCCAGCTTGTTAAAACCACAGTGTGTGAAACCCAGTGCAGCAGTGCTGAAGGGCTAACCCAGACTAATAGTTCCCAAAGAAGCTAGGGTTAGTCTTGTGTTAATGCAGCTATGTGGCTCCTGCACTGGAGTGGGTTTTCCTCTGGTCAAGCCATCATGCAAGAGAAAGTGAGGGGTCTGATGGACTTTGTGCTTCAAGGCAGACTCTTCTGTTGGGACTGATTTTCTGAAACCTCAGAGTATTGT
>VZRI01007462.1:100844-119683 GCA_013397515.1 Upupa epops | reverse complement strand
TATTAGACGGGGGGGTGGGGGGGATGGGGAGGGTGGGAAGAGTATATTCTCAGTAATGTTGAGATTGCAAGCAGTATTTGTGATGATACAGAAGGGAGATGAACAGAACCCTACCCACCCCTGCACAACCCTGTTCACTGCTCATACACTGCACATCCTGTATCTCTGATGCAGAGGTGAACCGAGACCTTCAAATGGGGCATGAGGATGGCTTGGTTATTTGGCAAATATTGCATCTGGCCTAGCAGATCTATAGGATATGCCCCAGCGTTTAATTCTTAGCAATTCTTTCTTATTATTTTCTTCAGTTAATCAATTACATTTCTATTCATCCACTGTCTCCCTCAAGTGTTTCTTGCTATAATACTTCATGAAACAATTTATTAAGTTTTTCTTGATCCTTTTTGCTGAAGTTATACACTTGATGGTATTACTATATTTATTGGAATGTTGCAGAGCAGTTAGCTTATATTAGTTTTGCAGTATAAAATATGTGATTTTATGGCTGGGATTCTTTTATCTCAGATTTCACCTTTTATTAGAATTTTGAACTGATCATCTTCAGGTTAAGATGCTAGGTACTAGCATCTTTTAAATACTTTTAAGTTAACCTTTACTTCATCTTAGAGATTTTAGTTTTAATATAACGAGTAACAAAGGGTAATCATAGAACCATTAAGGTTGGAAGAGACCTCCAAGATCATCAAGTTCAACCATCAACCCCAGCCCACCATGCTGACTAAATGGTTTCCTAGTATCACATCTACACGCTTTTTGAGCACCTCCAGGGGTGGCAGTTCTACCACCTCCCCAGACAGCCTGTTCTGATAATATTTAATAAATAATCATCGTTTATGTTGAATTTTTTTTCCATGAGAGACTCTCAAAAGAGTCGCAATATCCATATCACCCATTCTGTCTGCTTAAGGATGGAAAGAGCAGTAATAATTGTCCAAAATGTTATGTCAAGACTTTGCCCCAGGTATGCAGGTAGAAGTGGAAAGGTCTCAGTCCTGTGTGGATGTGTCACAGTGTTGTAGTTGTACTTCCACCCTGCAGTAATCTTGTGCTATTACATGCGATTGAAGCTGAGATTTGATCCCTGATCAAATAACGTAGTCTTTAAACGCCCTTTACATCCTGTCCTCCTCTGGGATTATTTTCATCTTTATTTTGTTACAAGAGAAGTGTAGGCAATTATTTAGGGTAAATAAACTGTACTTTACTTATGTACTAAGTGTGGATTTCTCAAAAATGCAGCTTTAAAATTGTTTATTTTACAACTAATGCAAAACCCGGTAAGTGTTTAAAACTGTAATTTATGTAACTCATACATAATAGACACAAACATAGCTTTTTCTTCCCAGGTGTTTTATCTGGGAAGAATTTAATGGCTTGAAATTCAGAAGTCTCCTATAGACGTGTAAGCCCAATGGAAGATCTGTCAGTTGATATATATTTAAATATCCATTTCTGTGGGCAGTTTACTCATGCATTGTGTTTTTTCAACAGCTGTTTTTGCATGTTAGTTCAATTCACAATGTGGTACTTAAGAATGTTTCTGTCAGTTTATAACTAATTTCATGTTAATAAGACCTCACCATGGTTAGGATGGGCTGTGGATGAGCCAGGTTCATCTTGCATCATCTTTACTTTTCTCAACAGTACAGTGCATTGAAGGGTAACTTGTAAATTAGTCAGGCCAATATGCAAGCATGAAATACTTAATCATCACAGGCAGTTTGAGAATTCTGACTGGTACAACTGGATTTTATTTTTGCTATAGGTGGGCAATTGCAATCAGTGTTCTGAGATTTCAGATTGTCAATCGCCTCCCTACACTGAAAGCAAGGTTACCGATCAAAGCATGCTTTATTCCTTGAGTATCACTTGAGCCAGAGAGAAGATTGGTACAGATGCTAAAGAGCTGGTTATATCTTCTGCTGATTGTCTTTATTAATTAAAGCAGTTCATAAACTAATCTACAGACAAATAAGTTTGTTGAAATTTCATTGTGGGGAAACAAAAAAACCCTTGTCATTTTGAGGAAAATGCTCTGTACCTTTCTTAATAAACTGAAACAGCAGCTCCCTATCTTTAGTGCCAAAGAATTTACTTTATGTGTGTTTGTGTGTGCATGCCCACATTCATTACACAATGCCGGTGAGTGGCCAACTTGATAGAAATTGGAAGATTGTGCTGACAGTAAGGGTCTCTAGAGAAATGCTTGGACTTCTGCTGGGCAAAAGTGGTAGACTTTGTGAGTAAACCTATGACACTGTATTCAATTTATTGTTAATTTAATAGTCTTCCCTTTACTTTTTGTAAGTGTATTTGTGTAGAGAAGTGATATTATACAATTTAGAAACAATCCAGATAATTTCATATCTCAGTCTGTAGGAAGAGAAAGAGGAAATGAGGTACAGAGAAATTAAAGTCCAATTCTGTAAGCACGCTACATTCTTAACGTCTCTTTAAATGTCCAACTTCCCATTGAAATTGTGTTGGATCCTCAGTTCAGACATGCATGCGTGGATGAAGCAACTTCCAGGGTTAGACAGCACCTGTGGCAAGCTCAGCAGCTAAATTCCCAGCTTCCCAAAGGGCTGGTCCTCCTCTGATACAGGGCATATTTTACGAAATTAAAAACACACCTGTTCTTCTGTGAGGAGGGAGCCAGGCTGTTCTCAAGGTCATCTGGTGATAGGACAAGGGGCAATGGGTGCAAGCTGGAACAGAGGAGGTTCCATAGAAATATCAGAAGGAACTTCTTCGGAACATTGGAACAGGCTGCCCAGGGGGGTTGTGGAGTCTCCTTCTAAGACCCGCCTGGATATGTTTCTGTGTGACTTGGTCTAGGTGATCTGGCTGTGGCAGGGGGATTGGACTGGATGATCTTTCGAGGTCCATTTGATCCCTTATGATTCTATGACCTAAATGAATAGTGATGAGCCTGGAATGGGTTGCCCAGGGAGGTGGTTGGAGCCCCATCCCTGGAGGTGTTTAAGGCCGGGCTGGATGAGGCTCTGGCCAGCCTGCTCTAGGGTGGGGTGTCCCTGCCCATGGCAGGGGTGTTGGAACTGGATGATCCCGTGATCCCTTCCAGCCCTGGCTGATTCTGTGATTCTATAACCTCTTCCCAATGAGGGAGATGGGGCACTGGAGGGGGCTGCCCAGGGGATTTGTGGAGTCTCCTTCTCTGGAGACATCTGAAACCCATCTGGACTTAGTCTAGGTGATTCTGCTGTGGCAGGGGTATTGGACTGCATGGTCTTTCGAGGTGGCTTCCAATCCTTGATGATTCTATGATTCTATGATTCTATGATTGGCACTGCTTTGCATTTGAAAATGCTGTGCAGGGCTTATTTCAGAAGAACAGCAGCTACATATGATAGTAGTGAAGTCAGGAAATGTGTTCAGGAATGTCCTTTTATATTTCAGAGAGATGAAAGAGAGATTTCTCTTACTGCTGGCAGAACTTGCTGCTGATAGCCCTGTTCCACAAGAAAGTCTCTGTGATTCCAGTAGCAGAGTTGATTAGCAGCAGAGCCAAATCTAAAATTCCATTCTGCCTAACTGTTCCATTTTATACCTCAATTTACTAGTCAAAGTTAGTAATCTCAAACAGATTTTTTTGCAGTAATGATTATTCATAAATACCATGGCCTTCATTTGAATAAGATGCAGGTGCTGGTAACCTCTGGTAATGCTCTGAATTTAAGAGTATTGTAACCATATACACGTGTAGATCATAGAAAGGTTTAGATTGAAAGGGACCTTAAATATCATCTATTTCCTACCCCCTGCCATGGGCCAAAACACCTCTCATTAGACCATATTGTTCAGAGTCCAAACCAACATGGCCTTAAACAGTTCACAGTAGCTACCAGTTTACTTCACCTTAGGCAGGGAACAGAGTGAAGCTTTGTGTAAATTCTGCCACTTCAACCCTTTGTGAAGACTGTACCAGCCAAAGTGCTTGGATGGGGTTTCCCTCCCTACCTGAAATTGCTCAAAATTAATATCTCTTAAATCTGAGCCATTTGTTGTCAGGGTTTGGATGGGAGGCAGGACAAGGAATATTCCAGTGTATTTTTATCCACTTATTAGTTGCAGGTGGCCTGATCTTGAATAGCCCTGCTTAGCCATCATCTGGTGGGAGACATTTGGCCTTCAGCTGGTCCAGGTAAATGGAGAAATTGGTTAGTCACTCCTCAGACATACTTCTCTGCAGGACCAGGCATGAGTTCAACAGAGCTGGCATTTGGACTCTTCTCCCTTAATTTTAATAGTTGTCTTTGAAAGAAATTGCCAAATTATTAGATGTTTAATATCTCTGTACTTAAAACATATAATTTTAAAACAGTCACATATAATATTCTTTTATGTGCAAGTGTGGTAAAGTGCACCTATATTTTCCTTTGCATTTGATCATTATTAACAGATGTATTACGATGAATGATATTTTAAACAAGCCTTCCACTGACTTGGCTGTAAACTTGAGAAAAAACATTGGTTTCACCTTAAGGTTTTAATTTCCTTATGTTTAGTATAAAATCAATACTTTAAGAGAGACTGAAATAACAACCAGACAGTATTTAGTGCTTTTATGCTGAACATTTCAGATCAGAAGAACATAGGAGGAGTGTCCAGGTTATAATTTAAACATTTATAACCATCATTCTAGTTCATCAGAGAATGCTTACTTTATTCCATCTAGAAGTACAATCTCTTCCATTAAAGCATTTCTCAGATAAGTATTCTGAGTGCTAAGAAGTATTTTCCTAAACATTGGACAGAGATACTTTATTCCAGTGTAGTCCTTTATTATTCCAAGTCAGGAATAGTTCTGATATCAATAAAGATGAGTTCAGAACAGCTGAAGAGGAAAGACATAATTATGTTCACTATGTTTGTCTTCAAAAACAAAAACTGAATGCATGAATGTGGTCGGTGGTGTGTCTGTTCATTGATGGATATACTAGATAAAGGGTGTTTTGCCATAATGTCTCAGATGATTTTGACTTCAATTTGCTTGAGGCATGTTAAGGTAGTGCCTAATGTGAGGAACAGTGACAGAGTCCGACCTTTGCATGTGATTCCTTTCTGTAATGGTAGTGAACAACTAAAGTAAACTTTCTATCGCCTAGACAGTATTAATCCTTTTGTTATGTCATTTATTTGTCACCATGAACCAACTGGAGTTGGTCTTAAATCTCTTGTGGTCTGATCCACACTTCTCCTCCTTTATCCTGTCTCACCTTTCAAAAGAGAGTGTAAGTACACACTCAGGAGTCATCAGTAAACCATTTCTTCATTGAAAAGTGGAACTAAAAACATTTTTACAAATTAAAAATCAAAAGGTAACTGAAGTTTCAGAACAGATGGTACAATCGTTGTTACAATGACTGCACCTCTACTGTAACACTCTAGATTTCACCTAGCAGTGGCAAATTATTGCCCTAAATGATGAAATATCAAATCCAGGGGTAAAAAAAGTGAAGGATTGCAACTCTGAGTGCATTTCATTTTTGCCCATTCCTGCTTGAGGAAGGCCATTCCAGACAGGTCTTGCTTAGTCCCATCTTTTTGTCTCATAACTTCAGGTTATTTTGCTATATGCCCTTGAAAAAAAATCCTTTGTCTGCGTTGTGAATCCTTGCCAAGTCCTTTCTGACTGCACAGGATGCACACAGGTATTGTGTTGTCATTCACCCCAACAGCGCGTCCTCTGCAGTGACACAATGTTTTCATTAGTACAGTATGGCTAAGATTATTTTTAAGCATGGCCTGGCATTGAATTTTGTATTTCACTTTTATATACGTAATGAATCTAAACCTGAACATGGATAACTTGTCAGGATTTAGTAATGGAAGGAAGCAGTATATCCAGCTTTCTAGAAGCCAAATGAAGCCAAGTGAAAACACAAACAGCATTTAGTGTTTGACTTGATCCGGTGATGATGCTAAGGGAGTTTTATGAAGTAATCAAAGATTATTTGGTCAAAAAGAGCAACACTGTAAAGCAGACAATGTCACGAACCAAAATGTTTCTCCCTCAGCTGCAGGCTTTTACCAGAATCACCAGCACCAGCAATTTGTGCCTTTATTTGGTGATAAATTAAACAGGTCTTCCTGAGCTCACACAAGCAGAAAGTAAGAAATGATCTCAGACGTTTGTGAGTCACACCGTGTCTGATTAAATTAAAGGTATAGGAGATAGAGAAAACTGCTGTGTGTGGCTGTTTCAGATATATTATGTTACTGACACTGCAGCAAAGACAGACGGTGTAGGTTTGGCATACAAACACAATATCGTTTGATCTAACCAGTGATGCTGAATTGGTCAGAAAAAGGACCGATGACAAACTTTCAGCTGGATATACGAGCAGAGTTTACCAACAGTTTTAATGTTCTTTGCAAGCCACTGATCTCAGATCCTGTTTTCCATAATCCAAGTCTGCAGAGGCTGCTTCAATTGCATTTGTCATCTCAATGCAGACAAAGCAGAGATTCGTGTTCTGTCTTCTGTATTTTTCTTGCATTTGGCATGCTATGATAGTGGCTCTTCTCTTTAAATACCATTATGTTTCTAGATATACTCTATTTTGCAGCTCTGGGAAGTACTGCTTTCTAACTGAAGTTAGAAATTTTCTAACAGGAATTAGATAGCAATTACAAATACATTTTTATTCACTTACTGCATTCATGCAATTCCAACCTAGAGGATCATACTGCCCCAGTGTATAGGGACTGTGTTTGCATCCATTAGCTACTCCAGGAGAGCGTTTCTTCTCATCAGAAAGGACTCCACTGGGACACAACACAGCATTTAGAAGAGTCTTAGTAAGATATCATAGAATCATCAGGGATCGGAAGGGACCTTGAAAGATCATCTGGTCCAATCCCCCTGCCACAGCCAGATCACCTAGACCAAGTCACACAGAAACATATCCAGGTGGGTCTTAGAAGGAGACTCCAGAACCCCCCTGGGCAGCCTGTTCCAATGCTCCATTACCCTCACTGGGAAGGAGTTCCTTCTGATATTTATATGAAACTTCCTATGTTCCAGCTGGCAACCATTGCCCCTTGTCCTATCACCAGATGACCTTGAGAAGAGCCTGGCTCCATCCTCCTGACATCCACCCGCCNACACTTACCCTTGTTGAACCTCATTCAGTTTCTCTCTGCCCATCTCTCTAGCCTGTCCAGGTCTCACTGAATGGCAGCACAGTCTGCTGGGGTGTCAGCACCCTAATCCCTCATCCAAGTCATTAATGACTAGATTGAAGAGGACTGGTCCCAGTACGAATCCTTGGGGGATCCCACTAGATACAGGCCTCCAACTAGACTCTGTCAGAAGCAAGTAACTCAGTTGTGAACTAACTACCTTTGACAATACATTAGCTCTTAAGTAGAATGATGCAATTTGGTTTTTATTTTGAGATATCATTTCTTACCACGTGCACTGTTCTATAGTTTCATTGTGTCCAGTTCTGGTCCTTCAGTTCAAGAAGGACACAGAGCTGCTGGAGGGTGTCCAGCATAGAGCAACAAAGATGATGAAGGAAGTAGAACACCTCCCTTATGAGGAAAGACTAAGGGAGCTGGGTCTCTAGCTTGGAGAAGAGGAGGCTGAGGGGTGACCTCATGAATGTCAATAAAAATGTGATGGGTGGGTGTCAGGAGGATGGAGCCAGGCTCTTCTCAAGGTCATCTGGTGATAGGACAAGGGGCAATGGAGGCAAGCTGGAGCATAGGAGGTTCCATATCAATATCAGAAGGAACTTCTTGACATTGAGGGTAACAGAGCATTGGAACAGGCTGCTCAGGGGGGTTGTGGAGTCTCCTTCTCTGGAGGCATTCAAGACCCACCTGGATCTGTTCCTGTGCAACTTGGTCTAGGTGATCCTGCTGTGGCAGGGGGATTGGACTAGATGATCTTTCAAAGTCCCTTCTGAGCCCTAATGATTCTATGATCAGTGCTGAGCATAGAAGAGCTATTTATGATTATTATTATCCAAGTTTTCAAAGACTCATTGAAAGATCAATTTCATTAATAATCAGTATTAAATTTGCTTATGCCCTTTGTCTGGGACATAAGTGTAGCACGGTCCATAAACTTCCTTTAGAGCTTTGTGGATATTTTTATGCCTTGTTGATTAATGAGTCACAGCGTATTGTGACTCTTTTTCCTTCTATTCATCATGTGTTAGTTTGAGTTGCAAAATTTTCTGGCAATACTCGTTATTGTATTGAACACAGCAAACCTATGTATGGAGTAATTGCATTTTTCATAAGCATGTGACTTTTCTGAGGTTAAGTGTACTGGTATTTTAGATGGTTGGCTAATTTTGAGAACAGTAGGATGTATCACACCACAGTTCTACCCTGGTAGTTCCTGCTATAACAGGCAGGTGTTCAACTTTATACTACATGTTTCCCTGATTGTAGTTGGACGTTAGTGCTAAAGTTACACTATACTGCATTTCAATTTGTCCTCAGCACCTCTTTAATTAAGTAACTTAATTGTTATGTTAGCTTTTTAAATGTATTTTGGATTGTATTTTTGTCTTGTTAACCAGGCAACAAAATGACTAAGATTTGATGTTATTATTTCATTAAAGAATTTCTTCAGGTGAGAAAGTGTGTGACAAGTGAGGGTGAGGGTTTATAGTGTACCAGTAGTCTGCACGAGGACTTAAAGTGAAAGAGTTAGTGCTCTATACAATTTAATCATCTGAACTAGTCCGTGAATATTCTCTTGTAATGAAGGTGTATGCTTTTCTCCAGTATACATCCGCTGTTAAACTGAACCAGACCAGAACAAATCTGTACTGGCTTTTTTCAGTGAGATCTCTCCCCTTTGAAATATTTCCATTCTATTTGCAGTAGAATTCTGATTTTAGCTGAAATAAGTTTGGGCTGATTTCTGCCCCCTGCCCAGCCCAATCACCATCTTCATTCCCCAAGCAAAACAAAATCGAGTAGAATTGTAATGAAAGTCTTCCTTTTATACAGTTTGAGCAGGTTTTGACAGACAAAGGTTTAGAAGCTGGTTTTGATGCTTAGCTTCCCCTGAAGGTAGTTGGTTAGCAGAGTCTTGCCCTGCAGGTGACTGTAACAGAGCTTCCATTTTTGTTTCTCCCTGCAACCACAGAGTCCGAAGTATTTCTGCAGGGCTGACACCTGATTGCCTAAGCAAATTCCAGCCCGTTTGGAAAACAGAGGGAAATGAAGAATATGTGACCGAAGCCAGGGTACTTTAGCTGTGTGTGAGGAAATGGAGACTGGCTGCTTTGATGAGGCCTCAAAATCAATTCTTACTGAGTTAAAGTTACTCAAGAAAGATCAGTTCCAGGAATCTGTGACCGTGTCTTTACTTCTTGCCCATACCTCATTTCCACTTAAGTCAAGGTGTTTTGAAGGAAAAAAATTCATGATTTATTAACATGAGAAGCCTTAACTATCCTCCTTCCTTTCTCTAAGGATCATGTTTCTATTTATATTGAGAAATTACTCTATATGACTTTCATTTTACCTGTTTTCTATGAGATGAAAAAGCATCAACGTATTTACTGTTCTGGTTTCAATGGGTATTATTAATTCAGTCTGATAGTCATCTGCAGTTTTCATTCTCAGTCTGCCCAAGTTCTGTGCTAGTTTCACTACTTCAGTTGGAGATGCACTTTCTCTACAGTTCTATTACAGAAACATTCCTTGATGTGCATTTGCTTAGTGACGCAGAGGTTGGTTTTCTACAGGTGGGTTCGTTCCTCTGTCAACAAAGTTAGCTGGAAATTTTTAAGGCTGTACCTGCCAGGTCACTGTTACAAAGAGGTTTTTTGCAGTTAAAGCTGTAAAACTGGTCTGGTAGCTGCACGAACCAGAGTGGGTTTGTTCAGTTATTTTTCTCTGTCATTGCTCTAGCTGAATTCATTGTCGCTTATGAGCTAGGACTTACTCTTGAAGCAGTGATGGAAACCTAAGTTACAGGCTGCTTTGTTCAGCCTTTGCTCTGCTGGGTTGTTTTAGGGTTTTTAAGCACCATTTCCCCTTGAAAGAAAAGTGTACCCATAATTGTTCAATGTTATAACCTTCACATCCAAACAATCATATTTATTTGTGTTGTCAGATCGACCCGGAAGTATGAACATGTTTGTATCTGTGCAAGCCAAGTTTGCACCTATTCAGAAAGGCATTAAAATACCTTCTATTTCACAGTCATTGATTAAGGAATATTTGTGCTGTTTAATACCACAAAATTGAACGTTACCATCACCACTCTCACTAAATCTAGTAAATATTTACAAAGAATCTTTTGGCCCAGTTTCCAAGTGGTCAGGAGAGCCTGGGTCCATGTCTTCAGTATTCTCTAGTGGACGAGACAGTTCCAGGACATCATATTCATGTTTTAATACTTTGCAGAGTAAATACCGGTCTCAAACAGGGACATTAGGTGGCAGAATCAAACTATAAAGGATGATGGGCTATCTGGTCTTGAGCAAAAGCCAGAGCAGAATTCTATAACTTAAAGATTTCTATTGAAAGCCATGTGCATACACATTGCTGCTTCTACTGTGTAACTTTGATCTTTATTATGATGCCAAGAATGAGTCAGTCCCTTGCAGTAGGGTTAGATACTTTTATAAGTTGCTACACTTTTAAACAACCTACAGATTAAATAGATTTAGCTTTTAATATTCATCTTCTGCTTAATTGTAGTTGTCTGCCATTCATGGCTAATTATATGAAAGGAAGGCATTCTTTTGATGTAATGTTCTATTTGTCTTTGCATTAGTTTATCACACTAAATCGCTGAAGAGTCAGACAGTTAACATATGATGTGGGTAGTTATAATACTGAGGCACTGTATCTCCAGTAACTTTCTAGAAATGCTGGAATTGACATAAATCAAAGCAGTAATTCTTCAGAATACTTACTCTGTCATAGGTTACATTTGCTATCCATTTTGGTCCATTGCAGTGATATCCCACAATCTGTGCCACAATTTTGTTAATAACACTAAATATTAATCTGCACAGTCTCTAGACATTGAAATTTGCAGAAAAAAATAAAAATGCATATTTTCAGTAACAGAGGAAACTGTGTTTAATGCATAGTCCGGTAGTTCATTAATCTTCCACTTTATTTTAAAACAAAATTGCTTGACATGAAAATCAAGGATAAATATTTTAGTCTCTCAGAGTTTTTTCTAATACAATACAATAAGAATTTTGCATTTCCTGTATTAACTTTTTAAGTACAGGGTAAATTAACTTGACTTTAGTAGCTGCAAAAAATCATGTAGTAGCATGTTTCTCCTATGCTAATATTTAGAACCAGTTAAGCATTTTCATTAGACGCTGGTATTGTATATTGACTTTTTTTTTTTTTCCATATTTTGTTTTCCTGGAGAGAATAAAACACTTTTGCTTTTAAAACATTGAAGCTAGTTGAAATAGGCTTACTGATTTTTATCTGGAGTCTAAAGATTGCGATCAGTTTCTGAGTTGCTGCCATTAATATACATTTAGGTTATGCAGGATTTTGTCTTAATATGATCAGTATTTATGTAAAGTAGGATTCTGACACCATTTTACCGATACACATTTAGCTAAGGCAGAATTCTGGATCTGTATTATTAAAATGCATAGAGCAGCTATCATATTCTGTGCTCCTGCTGAAATATGCTTTTAATTGAAGCAGAATTATAGCTATATATTATCAATGTGAATCTAGTTAAGAGTACAGCATTGACTGGAGTGCCTAACTGTTGTACTGGTATTGCTGGCTCTGGCTTATGGGTTTGAATTTAATGCCATCATGTGTCTAGATTATTCTGGAAGAGTGTGCTTCCAGTTGATGTGACAGTGTTTGTGCTTGAGAAGAAAGGCCAGAGCTCTATAGTCAATGATGTTTGTTATTTGCATTTTAGATAGGCAGTTCATATTCTGAAAAGGGGATGTAGTGTGTCCATGTAGCACTTAGTAGTGCCTCAGTATAGCAAAGTCTGGAGAAGTCATCTTTTAACTTTACATTCTAAAAATTAGAAAGTGATTAAAAACCCTTCAGAGAAAATGGAGGTTTTGCGTGTTTCTCCATCGCAGTGCCAAAGCCAGACACTGTGGCTCCCTGTGTAACATTCTGTGGAGTTCCTGTTGCAGAATGCCCAGCAGCATTTCAAACAAAACGGAATCCATCACAGTAACCAATTTTATGTGCCACATAGGGCTAAGTAGGTGTTCAGTTCTTGTGTCTCAGTGTTCATGTATTTAAAGCATGAAACTAAATTAGTGGTTTTAGGAGAGTCAGCTGAGACCTTTAATATGGATGTTAAGGTTCCCATCATGTAAATATTAGTTTCGCTGCTGAGGTTTTAGCCATCATGCCTTTGAAAAGTGCATTGCAAAGCAAATGAGAAGTGAACATATCTCAAAGAGAGAATTTAAGAGAAGAACTGTGGAAAAACATTGAAATCATGTTCACATCAGCTGGTTTTCATGAGACAAGAACAGACAGATATCCAGTACCATCAAAAGGTGGGACATTTGGAATGGACAGGAAGGTGTGTGGTTTTACACAGTGCTACACTGCACCAGTGTTTCTCATTGTCACAGCATATTACTGCTGTGAGCTGGGCTCTTAAAGATTCTTCACCAGTTGGATCTGATGGCTTAGGAAAGGTTGTTAAACTCCTCCTAAAACCTCGGTATGCATATAGTGCAGGGCTTTACAGGAGTTAGTATCTACTAATAACACCGTCATTACAAGTTAACTGACTTTCTTGACCACTGCTTTATTAACCTCAAGAAGGTTTGTTGAACTTGTCTGAAATACCTGTTGGAGCCTAGATCTTGAATCAGCTGATCTGTTGGAGCCTAGATCTTGAACCAGGTGGAGAGTATTGATGCTCTCGTGCTTCCGTTACTCTGGGTCAGTTGTCATCATCTGTTTTTCTGTGCCTTAGATTCAGGCGATTTTCTAACCAGGCAGGGCTGCAGTGAATATAGTGCTGTATGTTTACAAAAACTAACCTTCAGCTCCCAAGTAGGTGAGGGATTTCAATTATTAGGGATATATTAGTACATAAATACCAATAGATGAGTAAACAGAAATAAAAGTCAATTTTAAAACATACTTTCTAAGCACATAAAAGAAATTTTGGATGCCAAAGTAGAGTACTACTTCTCTAGAGGGAATAAAATTTAGCATGTAAGTCCACTTGCTTTAACACAGCATAATTTCCAATAGTGCAAGTAGTCTAAAATTATCATCATCAGTGAGTACACTAATGAAACCTTGTTTTTCTTGTAATTTCAAGCTGCAAAAACAAGTCTTTGGGGCATAATAAGATGATAGCATACGGTACGTGTTTGAATAAATGATGTTCAGATTGGAAATACTGTCTGATGTCAATATATTTTAAAATCTTTGTTGCTTTTCTTTATTAGTGACTGTTATTGTCCACGGTGGCCTCACATACAGATGGAACAAGCCTGTGTTGATCATTTTTTTAAAATGAGAAATTCCTCTCTACTACTACTACTCAGTGACTCAGTGTTGGCTGGCACAGGGTTATTTTGTTGACTGATTGCCACTGGATTTTTATTTATGCTTTTTAATTAACAATTACAGTTTAAATGCCTCATATAAATCTATGGTCTGTGAGGGGGGTGGTTGTTCAACTTCATTATGTTGTTTTAGTATGCAGAAATACCACAGTATTAGATTTCACTAGACCCCTGTTTTACAGAGGTTCCCTTTACCTTTTAGAAGATCAAAACCCAGACTGCTTCATTTAGGGTTGGTCTTTGTTCCACTTTATGTAATTTGACTACAAAAACTCTTCTTCAGTGAGAAGAACCTGCAGGCTTTGTCTTTATTTTTTTTCATAAAGCATATTTTCTATCTAAGGACTGTTTAACTAATATGGCTTTATGGGTTGTAATGAGGACACTTCAAATCATATTTGCCTTTAATTTCTATAATATTATTGCAACAATTAATAAAATACTTAATTACCTTTCCAGCATGTCAGGGGCTTTTTTTTTTTTTTCAAATACACACTAGGAAATAAGCACAAAGGATTTAAAGTGATCTCTTTATACTCATCAGCTCACATAATTGATCCCTCTCTATTGAAACCTATTCTTTTTGTCTGCTTACTGAAGATTTCTTTGTAAAGGTCCAGCCCCAGCAGGTTGATTACACACTTGTTACCTGTAATTCAATACAGCAGCGCCCTGTTTACAAAGTCCAGATTTCCTGTGCTGTCAGTTAAGGCAATCAGCACAAAGACCAAGAGCTTTTGGAACTAAATAAACAATGAGAAAAACATTCAGGGCTGCCAGTAACCTTCACAGGTAATTTAACAGCCTTTGACTACAAGGCATCAGTTGCTGTAGATGTCTGCCGAGTATGAAATCTGACATTCTCCCTTGCCATGTTCTGCCAATAGGTCTGTGTGTAATGTCTCGCTGAGGTTCACCGCTGCCGCGCTGCGCTCAACCAAACCACCTTTATTATGACGGACGCCCACACCTGCGTTCTGTCACCTACGTGCCATGTTCTCCTCCAAAAGGATATAGCGAATTATTTAGAATTTCAGGGTTAATGAAATTAGAGTCGTTCCCCTGGTCAGCATCCTGGCCAGCACAGCCTTGTTGAACTCTTCTTAGAAATGTTTAAATACGAAGGAAGAAACTGCTTGATCAATTCTGCATAAATTGGACTCGAGTTTTATTGCTAACAGAGAACAGAAGGATCTCTATTTTCTAGCTCCCTTTAAGTATTGGACAGATTATTTTATTGTCTAAAGCTTTGCGTTTATGTATTTTTAATGTAACTTGTTTTATTTCTGATGTGTTTGGTGCCTTTCCTGTCGATTCAGATAATGATTAGAGAAGCTATTTTAAAGACCACAGACATATAAAAGCAGACAAAAAACATCTGCAAGGAAAAGAAAACAGAGACAGGGATTCTTCTGAGTCTGTGAAAGAAAAGTTTCCATCTTTACTTCAGCAATTGAATCGCCTTGCAAGCAGATAGAATTAATGATATCTATACAGGTTTAAAAGTGCATCTGTTGAAAAAAACCACCCAAGCTATAATACTTGTAAGTTAGATGTTTATTATTCATATAAACAACCTAAACTATCCGACAAATAAGCATTTTATTGGCTCTTTCAATGTACTCAGCTTATGGAACTCTTCCTGCCTTCTTTTTTAATTATTCCTGATATATAAATCTGCAGACATCTTGCAAGCTGTTATGAAGAAACTGTTTTTTCGTAGCTGTTGTACAAATAGAAGAACTGACATGATTTCCCAAATCTGGGGAAAATCTATTATTCAATTATGTGGTAACCAGAAACTGGTTTCTGTTCCATTTTCACACTTTCAGTGATGAATTTCTGAGCACCTTGTTATGGTCAGTTTAATAGGAGGCAAGTGAAGGTGTTGTGCGATAGACACTCCCCATTGCTTTGATTCACATACCTACCCTGTAATTCTGCCTCAGGGAATTCGCTCGTAGATATATGCATATCCATGGCTGAGACCCAAATCTGTGTATTCAGTGTTAGTTTAGTTGTTCTAATTACTTGTGTCTGATTTGGCAATGAAGGTACAGACCAAAACTATTTGGCCGTAGCATTGGAGAAGAAATATTGATACGTGGTGATAGTTTGGTTTGGGTTTTTTCTTTTTAATTGTATTATTCCCCCACAAAAGTAGACACTGGAATGCCAGTCTCTACCAGACCTGAAGCAGTTTACTAAAAATGTAAGTAATTTAAGTGAGAAATTCCAAATTCAGTTGGGTATCCTTTAACATTCAGTGGCATTTCCGTGGTCCCAAAGGAGCAGGGAAGGGGATAATAACATCAACGTTGTTTTCACTGTGCATTAACAGGGTCAGGAACAACACTGTGAGGGCTATGGTCTTACAAAGAACAAAATATTGTAAAGATTTAAATATTTTTCAGTGTGTGAGCGCATCAACAATTAAGGATTCTGGTGTAGAATGTGATTGTAACTGAGACAAGAGCTCTGGCACTGCTTGGTGACCACATCCTGCATGGACTAGCTTGTGGAGCAGACAATGACAACTCAGTATTTATGATACGTTGTACATTAGTGGATCCAATATGTAGTCAAGATGGGCTGCATTTAACTGTTTCAGCAGTAGCAAAGCAATGACCTGCCCCAGCAGAGTATTTGAGAGAGGTGGCGTGTGGTCTCCCACAAAGCTGTATCTCACTTGGATGTTGAATAGTCACTACAGCCTGATCTTAATGTATCCTTACTAGCTCAGGTTCTTCTGAGATAACAGGGAAATATTTTAATGGAAGGTATCACCCGGGACTGTTCTATTGATTTATCTGTTTCACGTTACCAAATAATCCATACTTGACAAGAGCTAATATAATTTTTAAGGCCCAGTCAAAAATGTGACCTGCAAGGCTTAGCTGCATCGCTGTTGTGCTCAGAAATGAGCCTTGCCTGCGTGAGAAATGAGCTACCTCACTGCCCAATGGTTCTGCTTGCAGTCCCTGTGCTCCTTCTTGCACTTCTTCTAACAGAAGTGCTTACCTGTAACCGAGAGGGTGTTTTTACATGGTTTGGCAGAGATTGTTTTAGACAGTGTCCCAACAGAATGCTGGGTTGCTTCTTTTGTGAGTTAAGAGTTTTGGACACACAAAGAAAACTGGAGAAAAGTATTAGAGGCCTGGTGACTTTGAATTGTACACTGCATGAGCAACTGATCTATTTTTCTGCTTTAAGTTTTAGCTATTCTCTCCTTTCTGGATTAAACCAGTGTCTTTCTATGTGCGGCTGGGAGCTAGATTTAGAGACAGACTGAGTTATGGTTTTGAAGTGAGAGCTGACCTCACTGTGGGCGTTGGTATAAATGAGTTTGATGCTACAACTGCTAGCGCTGGTGCAGTCTAAATCAAGTGGAGGGCTCATGTTTAGGACTCAGCTTCACTGTAAGAATAATTATGAAGACATTATAACTACGAGGATTTGAGTTGGCAGATGTTTGCAACAAACATTGATTGTGCTTCTCCTTCAGAACCTCTCCTTCCACTCAAGTTCTAAATTAATGAGATTTTGGCCTAGGTGGCTCTCTCTAGAATTATGGTTCAGCTTTGTAACTACATCCCATGCATTTGAAATATTTTTATTTTATTAATTTGTATTTTACTTGTAATCTGACACTCATGAAATTGTATTTGATTGTGTTTTATTAGTGCTTTATTCAGGCATAGAACTCTCCCAACGGGCAATACTTGTATTTCAGCAGGAACTATGTACAGTTAAACAAAACAACTCCAAAACCTGTGGTTGATTAAATGAAAAAAAACAACTCGTTTCTACTTGATCTAAAAAATAAAAATTGAAAAATTGGATTTTGAATCAGGAACTGCAGCTGTTCCTGCATTTATCTTCTGAACTGAATAGAAAGCCTTACCTATCGCCTATCTAGGGACGCACGTTGGGGACCACAGGTAAGGCAACCTTTGTGTCACGTTGCTTTCAAATCCAAAACTTTGCAAGGTCTGTTGTTAGGTTTGGTTCCAGTTTTCATTGTTCCCTACTTCTTTGGGCAGTAATTGAACAGTCAGGAGCGATCAGGAAAGGGAGAGAAAATGCCACTGAATCTTGAACTTGGGATGCTGCTTTCCATTCCCCAGAGTGGGAGCATCTGAAGGCGAATACCAGATGCACTGCATCTGCATATAAAGTAAGTCAGGATGAAACTCTGCACTGCTAGAGTTTTCCTGGGAAAAAATGGCTGGTGTTTGTTAGCTGCAGAATGAGCTAGCTTTCTTCTGTTTTAATGAATTGCTTCATACCTCTTCACTACAGGGTAGATTTAATACTGCTGTTGATATTTTGTTATCTCTGGAGTGTAATGTATTTGTGTTTCAGTATAATTGTATTTTACCCTTCTTTGTTTAACTTTTGATCCTTGCATCCATCTACCCATATTAAAAGAGAAAACAGGCTGAAGATATTTTGTCTGTGCTCTCATCATTCCTGACTCTTAATCTTTAAACAACATATTAAGCATGGGTTTTTCTCTCTCAACAATGCATTAAGTGAATGGGATTAGGCCACAGTTCCAAACAGGATTCTCACAAATCCTTTTGGGATGTTTTCCAAATTCAAAAGAGCGTTTGGACTGCCACAGGAGCTCTTGCACATTGTTTCCTGTCAGCAGGTGTTCATTTGTTTGGTTGGTTTTAACTGAATTTGTGCTCACGGATTCCTAAGCAGGTTAACTTAGGAAACCCCAAAAAGACATTTCTGTGCCAAATGGAACAGGGTTTCCGTTATGCAAACAGGCATTAACTGATAAATTCCTGCTCTGAAATGAAGTAATAAATAAGCACAAACCAGTACGAGCAGCAGAGTTGGAGTGTTGCACCACTTCAGAGATGATTTAACAATTACTAAGGTGGTGCTAGCTGTGGTGTCCTTTCCTGGGATTGTACTAAAATCAGTCCTCCCATGTGAAGTCCAAGATGGCATGTTTGACAGGCAGGCAAGAAAGTCTAAAAGGAAAGGAAGGAAGGAGTGGGAGAAGGCAGCTTTCACACTAAGTAGACTGTTGTTTAAATTAACTCCAGGGGATCAAAGAGCCATAACTTGTGAAATGTATTTGTAGGTTCCTTTTGTCATACATTGTCCTACAAAGTCACACATTGTCTTTCTTTTGTTAGCTTCCCTCTCTTGCATATGTGCTGTCCTGCACATGCACAGTCTCTCTCACTCCTCTGTGGGGTTTGTTCCTTTTGTCATATTCTTTATAAATTATGGCAATTAACA
>VZRI01007462.1:26334-100799 GCA_013397515.1 Upupa epops | reverse complement strand
GGGGGGGGGGGGGGAGCGAATAATAGTAATGCAAGACCCATAGTACCTCTGGCAGATTTTGTGATGAAGAAACACAGCTGGAATTTTATCAGAAAGTCAGAACAGAGCTATGGCCACAGTTAGCTTGATTTATGCTCTGGAAACTTTAAGGTGCCTTTTGTCAGGGAGAGGGAGTTGTTTGGTTTGGGGTTTGCTTTGTTTTTGTTTAGGGATGTTGTTTTTCTTTGGAAACTGCACAATGGGAAACTTTCCTTAAACTGTCATCCTTTTGAACTTTTCATTTGTGTTTTCTTGACCACTGGGCTGCTGCTTGCTGAGAACACACAGTCTCAGATCCTGTCTCTGCAGATTGTCTGTTTGACTCTACCAGTACCACCAGCTCTCACATTCATTGTAAATTGAACAGTAATTGATATTTACCTGAAGCCTCAGCACCAAAATTTAGGTGATTATATGAAAATCTTCTATTACTTTTCCTTTTTTTCAAATGAAAACACTCAGTCTTCATTAGAATGGAAACATGTGACATGACCACAGGATTTAGTGGGTGCAAGGTTTGTAATTTCATCCAAATTTTGTAGTAAGGTCTGAGTTTGTTGCAGGCAAAGCATGAAACCAAACTCAAAGGAGTAATCCTTGTTTCCATGCAGGGACAGCTTAGGCTCTTTGACATTCCCCATGCTGATATGGTCCTCAGTGGAAGGAGACAGTTGTGTTTGTTTGCATTTGGCATTATGTTGGCTGGAGGTAGTAGTAAAGTCTTGTGCTACAAGAGATTAGTCCTGGGGCCAAAAAAGTATAGCAATGCAACGGAAAGGTTGAGGATTAGGAATGTGTGACCCCCAGAACATTGCCTGAGTCCTCACGTGAGGTCCTGCTAGGGGTAGAGTATTTCCTGCAGCGTAGGTGGAAGGAGGAAGTATGTGCTTTCACAGAGCTTGTTTTGTTGACTCTTCATTTCTGCTGTCCATTATACATTGAACAAATATTGTTTTAATCAGGTTTACATTCCCTTTTTTTGTCACATCTCCATCCCTCAGTCAAAAATAAATTTGCCATATTCAAATCAAGTGTATGGGAATATGCCATTAATGACCATGGCAATGAAAAAAATCCCTCTGTTTGGATGTTGCTTGTAGACAGAATAGAACCTGTTCTGAGGGATGTGTACAGGACGCATTTAGGAACGAGGCTGTTGGTTCTGCTGATTCTGAAACTGCTCTTTATAGAAAATGTAACAGGGTTTGATAGCTTGAATGTGTCTATTTCCTTTCTGCATCAGGAGCAGCCTCAACTGTTGGTGAATGTGAGGTCTGCTAGGGTATAGGAAAAAGTTTAATGAATCTATTAATGTCTTTTCTCCAGTGTTCCCATGCATCTCAGACCCATCTGCATGCTGAAGGCTACAGGAACACTTCTAAGCTGAGTTTTCCAACTGTCTGTGTTAGTTCAGTAATGAGATCTTCATCACCTTCACTTCTATGACAGCACTGGTATTAGATGAAGGGATAACATTAGAGATATTCAAAAACATGGTCTTGAGAAGTGTAGTTTTTGGTCCAGCTTGGTCTGTTCATAGAATCATTTAGGATGGAAACAATCTTAAAGTTCATCAAGTTCAACCATTAACCCAGCTGTTCCAAGGCCATCACTAAACCATGGCCCTAAGCTCTCCAGATCCACATGACTTCTAAACAGGTCCAGGGATGGTGAATCAACCTCCTCCCTGGGCAGCCTGTTCTAAGGCCTGATGTTCCCTTCAATAAAGAATATTTTTTTAATCTCTAACTTAAACTTCCCCTGCTGCAACTTGAGACCATTTCCTCTTGTCCTACCACTTCTTCCTTGAGAAAAGAAACCAACCCCTACCTCTTTATAGGTAGTTGTTATTTGGATGTTAGGATTTATCCTGAACTTAATTGTTCTTCCAGAATTCTTCCAGTTTTATATTCCCTTCTCTAAGTCGTTTTACACAACAAAAAGAGATTGATGACATATTTAGCATTTTCTTTCTTTCAAAAACAAACATGTTCTGTCAGTTGTATTATGTCAAAATACAGGTATAAAGCCAAATTTCAGATATGTATCACCATTACATATCACCATAATGCACATCCAAGGAGTATCTTCACTACAATCAGTGACTGCACTGCTTGTGTCCTTATGAAAATAAATGTTTTATTAAAAAGGTATGGATCACATTAGCATGTCTGATATGGAAATGTGGCTTTTTCTGAACCTTTTATCAAAATGTTTGTAAAATGAACTATAAGAAAAATAGGATTGGTATTGGATTTGAAGGGTTAAATATCTTTAACTTTTAATGTCTTTAACATGAAATATCTGAAATTGTTTTTAATATGGGAGGTTAGATGCTCTGTGTGTGTCTGGTTCTGAAATATGAGATTCAGTTATTAATTGCAGTTGGGTTTTTTTCTCTTTAAGATTTTTTTTTATGTGGGTTTGGTATCAATCCCAGTATCTAAGACTTTGGAAGAACATTCATAGTCAACTGTATTATAAAGGGATTGCATCATAGAGAATTTTGTGATAGGTTTTTAGAGCAAAACTTACAGCAATGAAACAGATCTTACCCAAATGACAAATCAAAATACACAATTCTGTATATTTATTTAAATGAATTTCCTACTAATGAATGTGTCAGATCGACATCCAGAGACTCAGTCTCTCTATTCCACAGACCAGGTACTGAGGATAGTGCAGGATTCTAGTGTGGCTCTGCTAGTCGCTTAACCTCCATCCATAGCCACTACATTTAGACACGAGTCGTTCAATTTACTATCCCCATTCACTCCTTAAACCAGTCTGCCAACTAGACTGTTTAACATGATGAGATGTAGAGGAAACTAGTCAGATTGAATTGCTGAATGATACTTCTACAAGGACAGCTCACACTCTTGTGTAACCACTGACTTGGGCAAGATTCAGACAGCATGATATGTATGTGAAAGTTTCCACAAACTTTTGCCAAAGTCTCTGAATGATTTGTCTTCTAGAAATGGTATTCCTCGGCATTCCAACTAAATGTACCAGTGTTAAGAGCTTTTACACCCTATCCTCATACAGTTGCATTTCACTTTTGGTTTGAGCAACGTTTCAGAGGATCAATCCCTCATTCTTTTTTTTGTTTGTTTTTAATTCAAAGAAATCAAAGTAATTGCCCCTCAGGACCAGGTTGGAAGACCAATCTGAGAAGGGTTTCTTGAACTGTGTCCCTTGCTCTTTACCCATGAGTCTGTAAATAAATTGGACCCTACTGGCAAAAGAAATGGAACTGTAAAGCCTTGGGTGCACGGGCCTCTGGTTTGGCAGTAGTACATTTGATTTCTCTTGAAGCTTTCCTTGTCCCTTAGCAGTATTGGCTATGGAAATCAGTTAGAAGCAGCCATTTGTGTTCCTACACTGTGATTGGTATTACCATGCATTTAAAGTAGTTAACCTTATTTCTTTGCAAAGCTCAGGTAAAATTACTTTCCTGTTACACAAATTCCTCCATATTGAGTAG
This sequence comes from Upupa epops, assembly GCA_013397515.1. Lineage (NCBI taxonomy): Eukaryota > Metazoa > Chordata > Aves > Bucerotiformes > Upupidae > Upupa > Upupa epops. The sequence goes on along the minus strand of VZRI01007462.1, from coordinate 97,273 downwards.
GGACTACTAAGGATTGAAAAAATACTGGTGTAATGGTATTTCATTGCTAAATAGAATTAAGATTTCGTTAAGGACAATAATGCAGAGATGTTCCACTTTGTCACAAGGTTCTGTTCCAAGTCAGTATGTTGATCTAATATGAGAAATAACATATGAAATGTTTTCTCAAGTCTTAGGTTTTAGTCTGTGTGTATTTCTTAAAGCTGTGCTGTTGGATACAGTTTAATTATGGGTCCCCCCTTAAAAAGGAAGTGTCAGTTGTGCTGCTATTGGTTGTTTAAGATGTAAACTTTTAATTGAAAACAGGAGAACTTGTCTTTTTTGGGGAGATTTTCTACTTTTTTTATGGTCAAGTTAGTAGCTGTTGGTGCAACTTGAGTTGTAGAACTAGGGAAACACTAGAATGCAGAAAGATATAAGTGTATTTTTATTACCAAAAATAAGCAGAGTTATTGTACTGCTGCTGGTATACTCCTCTGTCACGCTGTCCAGATGGCACAGCTCTTACAGACACCTTTTATAGTTGACTAAATACCATCATGTTTTAAGTTAGCTCTCAGCTCAGTATTGAGAACTGATGTATCTTACCACATGTGAACAAGTGGCTTTTTGTGGAACTGAACTTCCCACCATATACCTGTTTTTGCAGGGAAGTTGCCCGCACTTTATGAGATCTGCTCCACTGTAACTTTTCTTAAGAGGCTCATAATAAATATCCTGAAGTGAGTGAAATCAGATGGGTTGGCAATCAGAGCTTCCCAACAGCAGCAGCAGCCCAGCTTCAGAAACTGTGTAATCTTAACATCTTTAGCTTTTAAAAGCACTATTGTGAACACTTTTGTAAAAAAAAGTCAATTCTTCCAAGTAAGTAAAAAAATTTAATAATTTTGGCAAATGATCATGTGGTAATTATTAAACTAATATGTAATTAGCATTTTCTAATGACAATCATAATCTTGACAAATGCTTTCATTCATTTTGTTCTGATCATTAAAGACTTTAAAAGCACTGATTTTTGTTAACTGAGTCCCTTGGCTATTCATCAGTGATGCAATTCAACCTAATACTCCAGTGGCCGGTAATCAGAGAGTTGCCTATTAAGTGAAGGAAATTTTATCATTGTCTTTATGAACATCACTTTTATTTCTTCTCTAACACAGCAGATAGATAGAATTGTAAGAGCATCCAACTCATACATATTCATATATCTTTTCTGAAATGGCAAATTGTAACAATTTCTGGATGTTTTACCTGATCAAAATTCAACAAATACTTTACCAGTAGTAGGATTTCTGAGGTGCTCAGGTACAGTATTTTTCTGAAAACCTGAACCAGAAGTACATTTCAGTCTACTCAGTATTTGGCTTTGTTATTTCTTCTTAAAGGTTTGACTCTGTGGTGATGTAGTTTTTTTCTTATGTAGAAGGTGTATTTTCTTCTCTTGGGAAGCAACATGCTTGCTCTGCGGGATTCCTGTGGATTAGCATTACCTGTGACATATTATCTATGAGCTTGATTCTAGCAATTGGTACTTAATTTACATCAAAGACACTGAGCATGGCATAGCTGAATGTTCTAACAGATACAGGCCACACATCCTCCAGTCAGTGCTGATGTTCCAGTCGCTTCATTTATCCTACTGCTTGTCCCAAATCCTTTCCCCTTGGAATTGTTGTATTTTTGACCTCGGCCATAGCAGAGATACTCTTCCTATCCTTAGCATTCAGCTGCAGCTGAGGTCTCTGTCCTCACATTCCAGAAGCACATAGACGATTTGTGTCCTCTATGCAGCCTGACTCCTTTTTCAAGCATGTTTGTCCTGCAGACTCTCCAATTCCGTATTTTTTCTCTGCAGTTGGAATGAGGTTATTTTATATTTACGGAATGTGGGAGATAAAACAAGCATGAAAGAGTGTAACAGTCTAATACACAGTCACCAAAATATTCCTGTGTTTGTTTACTTTAGACTTTTGGAGTTTATGCAGAGCCAAGCTGACTTCAAAAATAAAGGACAGATGATCAGCAATGTGGATAAGGACAGCATGTTCCTCTGCTTTATTTAGCACTGAGCGTATTAATGGATGCTCAATAAATGGTAATGATTTTGGAGACATGATGATTGATGTTTCCTGGATCAAAATGTAGAGGTTTTGTTTAAGAACAGCCCAGCTGGCAGAGTGACACTCTTTTGAAACTGTTTGTGATCAAAATATGTCAGAGCTGTACAGTAGGCAAGACTTTTTGTCAGTGGATTGGTTAATTTATTTTAACAGTAAACTATCAACTGGATCTTTGATTATTCATCCTTCCTGTCACACCACATTCCTATCAGTGACTTAGACTGCTGCTCTTTTCTCTGCTTTCCAGATTTTTTGTTGTAAACATACTGCTCTCACAAAAAAAGAAGACTATATTTTTGGCATGAGAACGTATACAGGGTACTGAAAAGAGAGAATTGCATATTTGTGTACAGAATTGTGCCACATGCATGCTTTGGACAGCTTGTGTTGGGGGGAGAAAACTGTCATCTGTCTTCCAAGTAGGCAATCTGTATAACTCAGCCACGTCTGCAGAGAACACCTCAGTGTCACTGGTATAACCCAAAACTCGAAAAAAAACCCAAACCAGAAAAAAATCCCAATAATCATGGCTTTGTAGTCACAGCTGATTGCAATGCTTTGGGCTTTTGAGTTAAGGTGAGATGGCTTCCAAATTAATGGCTTCTAAGATACTGAGTACAAGCATTTAGCACAGCCAGTGAAAGCCAGCCTTGATATTTCTATGGTTAAAGAATTCAAAAAGGAAGGAGGCAAATATAAGTTTCTTTTCTCTTCCCCTTTTTCTTGGGCCCACCTATTTCTCCTCCCCTTCGCTCTCCCTCCAGCTCTTTTTTCACCCTTAAGGATAATAAATCAATTACAGTCTCCTTTCTGACCTTTCAGTTTGTCATGTATATTTTTCTTCGAGTTTTTAATGCCTTTTGGATACCCTCAAGAGGGAAGTAAAATTTCTTGAGGAAAAACTCACACAGTTGATTACACTTGAAAAAGAAAAGGGGAGGGCAAATTAATTTCACATGTTGGGAACATATTTACCAGACGAAAATAAAAAGATTTCATATAATTTTTCATATGGAAATCTAATTCTAAATTTGTGGGTTTTTAATAAAACATGGAAATACGCATTGTTAATGACTCTTAAAAATGCCGAGCTTCTCCATGGGTCAGACAGTGCAAATATCCAGAGGAGACATTTCTTATTGTATTGATGTGTAGCAACAGCAGCCCTCGCACTAAGGTGATTGTCAAAATAGACTGCAACAGCCCCAAAAGTGGCTTGATAGTGTCTGAATTCATTTATACAGCTTTAATTCCTGAATTAATTATACAATAGTATAGTGCTAAGAAGAAGCCATTGAAGTCATCAGTGTCAAAGGGAATTTGTGAATCAAGGAGTAGGTTGTGGTGGATATTCACAGCTGTGAGTCTGGGTTGTGTTGAGAGATCATCTGGCAAAACCAAGTTCTCCAGCAACCCTCTGGTTACAGTGAAGGCAATAGAATGTTGGTGTTGCAAGCTCCACATCTTGCTGCCCATCAGCTTTTTTTAAAAACAGATCCCCAAGGAACAAGAGACTCTTCTTAGTTACATGTTGGAGTGTCATAGCTTAGGACATTAAACCCTCAAATATCTGAGTCAACAGAGCTTATGAGAAGATCACAATGATTGGTAGTGTTGGAAACTGTTCGAGACTGCCCCTGACTGTGACAACCATTGTCACATCTCTGTTCCCTCTGGGTAATGGCGCCTGTGAAGGTACAGCTGGGACTGTGCTTGATCCCAAATTACTTTTATCTGCTTTTTTAGCTCTTTGATTAAGTCTCTGATGATCAATGACTGCTCAATGAGGAAAAACCTTGTTTACCCTGTGAAAATGCCAGTGCACCCCATAAAGAAATGTAGTTCTTAATGGCAGGTGTAATACTGAGATGTAATAAGGTGTTACTTCTTATGAGTAGACATGATGGAGTTATTTTTTAATGTGTGGACATCAGAACCAAATTACACCATTTCTCCCAGAAGTGTTCTGATCTTTGAGGGACAGAGCCTTATGTCAACAACATGCAAAAGAAGTCACTGGACAAAGAAATTGAGAAAGAATCCTCTTCCTAGTGGCCATAAAGCAGCTTTTAATCCATATTTCTGAAGCTGTGCTGTTTGTTAGTTGTTGCTTTCTTTTGTTGCGTTTCTGCCTCCTTTCTCCCACATCAGCCTATTTGCTTTACCCTGCCTGCCTGGTGCTTTGCCGAGTATCTCTGTAAAAGGGGATTTCATAGCACGTAGTTTTATGTGCCCTGTAACAACTCCTTGCAAATGTTGTTCTGTCATTACTTAGTAGCAGAACAGCACTTCTGCTGCCATGGCACTCTTGACCAAAGAAAAAAGTGGCATACAGGCCCTTTGTGCTGGAGTACATTTTATTTAAAACTTTTACTTGAAACAGGGGTAATCATGTTTGCATGTGGCACATTACTCTGCCAGCCTCAGCATCTCTGCCATTTTATGCTAGCGCTCTCTTTTTTTTTCAAATTAGTGTTACAGCAGTTGTCCAAACATACAATCACATGCTACAATCTGTCTGGAAATCTTAATTCTGATGAGAGCAGAGGTGGGAAGAAGGAGGTGGCAAATTGAAGGTTTCAGTATTTTAAACTAGGCTATTGCTTCAGTCTTCTGAGTGTTCCAGATTCCTCCACTGCAATCTCGTTGCTGGGAAGTGGTCTCAGAGATACATAACTCAATACCAGTATTAACTCAAGCGGATATTTGTGAGCTGTGGATTTCACTTTACGTCACTAGAAAGCTGAGCAGGTCATTTTAACCCACAACGGTTGGTGTCAGCTCAGAGACCTTTAACTGCAGCACTACAAGCAGGTGCCACTTAAATATTGTAAAATACGCTTCTCTGTCTAGTGCTCCTTTAAGCCAGGCTATTTAATATATGTACTGAATGCAGCTTTTGAGGATTTTCCAGCTTGTGGCCAAGGACACAGAATGGAAAGCACTGACTGTTAAATAACACACAAATTAACTATCCACAAGTTTAACTCAAGGAACAGATTAATAAAGCTGTCAGAACTGCCTGTCCTCCTAAAAAATATATTGTAATCTTAACATGTAACTGTAGCCCAGTAAAGACTTGGTGATATCAGCATAAATGATTTTATCTAGTATTTTCCTTTTCAAGATAAATCCAAAGGTGTTAAGATCACATTGGTTTTATGGTCATATTTGATATATGATAATATCATCTATGTCTGCAGAATTTATGATATTAATATGAGGAGAATGGTGGGATTATTATTATGGGTCACGCAGTATAACAGATCCCAATAATAGTACACCTAAAAAAAGAAAAACTGTCAGCTGTAGTGTAGTGTCAGCGCCCATCTTTTCAAGCTGTTGTAGTTCACATTAGAAAGAAGGCCATTTTAGCTGGGAGCATAACAATCTCATTGTATTAATCATTTTCTGTGTTTAAGCAATATGAGGATGTCTGCTTTCAATGACAGAAATAAAATCCTTGAAGGGAACAGTCTGTGAAATAAACTCTGAAGGGACAGCGAGGCTGCCTGTCTTTACTCCCCGTGGCCTAATTAAACGGTGGAAAAGCCACCATAAAAGAAATTAAATTTAAAAAGACAGATTAGCAACAGGAAGGGTGTGGCAGCAGCCAGTGTGCATGTGGCGCTTCATTTGCGATAACGGGAGGAGCGATGGTGCTAAGAAGCAGAGTAGGGAGCTGCTGGTCATGGTTTTTTAAGAGATTTTTGGCAGTGAGAGGATTCTCTAGTCTAGTCTAGTATTTCCCTTTTGCAGTCGTGCAGCAGTACATCCCTAGATGTGCTATTCTACCAGTAATATTTTATTAACAGGAAATATATGAATAAGCAATTTATAAAATGAAGATTTTACAGATGCTGACTTGTGCCTACACACATTTTCTTGTACTAAAGTATCAGCACTGGACCCAGGCCTTAGTTGAATGGTTTTTTACTTTTTTTTTTTAAGTTGCTGGTTTTTGTACCAAGAAGATCTTTATTGCAAAAAAACAATTCAGCCATTGATTATCCTCTTGAAAATAATAGAGGTTCAACTGCTGTGAACTGCTGAACTCGTAAATGGCAGATGATTGACTCTGCTTGGGCAGTAACACATTCCTGGGTATGACCGATACAGCACAACATGGAAGAGAGGAAACTGTCCTGTCCAAGAATTACAATTCCATTGAAGGTAGAAGGGTAGAAGATGACTGCAGGAAAATTGCCAAGACTGTTCTGTCTGATGCAGCACAGTGTTCTTCATCTCCTCACCTTCACACGTTGATGTTGTTTGTGTTTACACCAACCAGCTGGTAAATGTTGACATCACTAGTGGCACAGCACTCATGGAAATGGGGGCCCAGATGCTCCTCTCTTTGTTTTAGAGCTCCTCTTGAGCATTTGGAGCTCTTTTCTTGCAGAACTGAGCAGCTCACTCATTTGGTAGGGTTTTGCCTCCATTTGTGGTTCAGTTCAATAGTCATGTGATGTGTTCTTCAGATAAAAGAGTCATTTATATCCAGTGGAGTAGACATCCATCTGGCTGCAAGCAGTGTGCCTTAGGTTACTCTCTAAGCCAAGAAAAATACTATGGAGCTTTTTTCCTCTCAAGCCCAATAATATGTTGAAATCTTAACCAAACAAAGTTCAGTGCTCTCTTGGCCCTCAGAGGCATCTGTTTGTGAGTGCAGTATGAGGATGAGCCATAGCCATGTGGAGCACCACAGAACTTAACCATTAATCAGTAAGGACAGTCTGTAAAACAGAATGAATAAAGAAGCACACCAAAAGATTTTTCATACTCCAATAAAAATCAGTGGCTTGGTCACTGAGCCCACGCACTGAGTCTTCAAGTTTGAAGTCAGCTGTCAGCCAGCTCTATCAGGAGCTTTATACAGGACCCCCAAGTCAGCCACTGAAGATATCTATAGAAGCAGTCAGATGGATAGCTTTTCCTCCTCAATTTATGTGTTGTCACTTCAGGAAAAGTGCTAAAACCCTTTCTAAGTAGGTGCTGTGCCTGCAGATACTCTCCTTCACAGTGCATAGACCCCAGAGCTAATGGCCATTGAACCAATGCTCGTGAGGGGTAATAAGGAAGAGGTTTCTGTGTCCCCTATCCTCCCTCTGCGTCTTTGGATGAGAGCTGTATTGCTTTATAATCCCCAGTCTGTACCAAGCATGGGGAGTGCTTCATCCTATGTTATACAAATATCAGATCACAAGCAACAGAGAAATTGGGAAAAACTTGGCCCTGACTCTTCTCTGTGGGCCAGACAAATTACCCAGAGAAAACAGGACTCATTGTTTGAGGTATGGTATAGTGAAAAAGCTCCCTTTATGTGCTTTTTGTCATTAGAATTTATGTCTCAAAGCCAACTCTTCCCGGAGACTTGCCTACAGCATTTAGCCTTGCACTACCTTGAGTAGCATTTGTCTTTCAGACAAACTCCAGCCAGTCAGGATTGAAAACCGCCCTGCAGAATGGACTTTGCAGGTTTAATTCTTAAGGCAGTAAATGTTGCAGCAAAAATATCGAGGAGCAGGAATTATTCTCTGTAGATTTTTTAAAGAAAAAATTATTAGTTATTTCATCTACGTGTTAGAGCCATAATACATGGGGTACAGTTCTGGCGGGTACATCGCCTGTCACTGTTATTGTATGCTGATTTTTATGGTACTGAGTAAACGCTATTGGACAGAATTGTGATGATGTGCAGTTAAACACTAGGATTTGGGGAATGAGTAAAGGCTGCCTGGTGATAATAAACGTAGGAAAAGGTATGAGTGAAAAAGCAGTTGCTGCTTTATGGCTAGTAGTATATGTGGCTCGTTGTGTTAGCATCTATCACATGAGTTTTTATGCTAGAAAACATGATTCTTATGTTTTTACGTGTGGGCACTGCTCAGTGTTCTGTTTCAGTTTCGTATGTGGCAAAAGATAGGCGCATTTGTATGTATTGTGATTTTCTGTGCTTTGTTATTGCCAGAAGCTTGAAATCAATACTGCTTTTTCTTTCTGATAATTAAAAGGATGGTTTATCTTTATATGGATCTTTAATTTTAATAAGCTAATAATTCTGATTTCAGCTACTATTATCTTAATAGCTAAGCCTTCTTAAACATTTTTATCATAATTCCTTTGGATGGTGTTGCCATTTTTTCAGCCTGTATGAATCCTTGCTCTATAGTGACGTCTACTGGAAATGGCAAACTGAAATGTTCAAGGGCATATGTAAGCTTTTCAGTTCAGGGCTGCTGGATCCTTCTACGTATATGAAGTATGACCCATACAGAGAAGCAACATCATGCTTCCCCATTCCCTAAAGAGCTGTTGTTTGTGTGCTGGACTTGTTAGAGTTTGGACTTTGTCTAGTGACAAACACACACTTCTTGCCTTGCAGCACATTCCAGCAATGTAACTCATGGCTCTTGTTCCATGCTTGTCATAAAGGTTGATAGTTAGAAGTCGTCAAGTTCTGAAAATTAAGTGTTTATGCTTTGTGTCAGTTCCACAGTGAGGTATTCAGATTCTGTTATTAGCACTTCTCACTGACAATCCTGTCAGCGATACTTAAATAATTATAGAAGGGTCATTGAAAGAAATACATACTTTTCATCTGACATTTAGAATTGGGTTTTTTTTAATATCTTTATACCTTAAATAAAACTATAGCATTCAAAATAGACATCACACATTCTGCATTAGGAGTAAAAAAGGAAAATAATGAGCCTATTTTTAAATGAATTTGAAAAGCAATCTGATTTTAGTTCTTGCAATGCAGAGCAAATAAAATAAAAAGTATCATACTTTATTTACTAACCGATGAATTGAATTGTCCGCCTTTTATTACAGATATAAAGCAAAGACTATGAAGAGGCAATCATTTTTGTAGCTATCAGACTTTCAGTAACATATCTCTTGTGGTTTAAATAACAGATAGTTTAAGTGTTTTTCCATTACCTTTGTGTAAATGAAAAATGCATAAAATATTTTAACAAGGCAAAGTAATCCAAGGAGATTGTTATTTTGTGTTACAAATTAGGTTATTTCTGTCATAAAATTAAAGGAAAAAAAAATCTACGCAAGGACATTTCAGCTTAATATCATTTACCAGAAGGAACATGTAACAGATTTAATGAGCTAGCAGGTCACCTGAATCCAGCTGTTTCCGACCAGCTTTATGAAACAGAGAATGCAGCTAACGGTAGGAGGTAAGCATTATTACAAGCTCTCAAGGAGTTGCAAAATCGATTTCTGCTTGAATGAATTAATTTAGATTATCAATTTATAACCAGCTACACGAATCCCATCAACTCAACAATTCAGTGAATGATCAGGCTCAGCCCTTGCAAGAGCCTAACAATTAGAGACTGCTATAGTTATCTCCTGTCCTACGGTGTTGCTAACAAAGTTCCTTAGTTTGACAGAAAGAAAAGGTAAATGTTTATTTAAGGATGTTTTAGGAATGAAACACATCTTGGGTGAGGGAAAAGAGCAGCTACCGTGAAGCAACTGTGTCCTTGTGCCTTACCTTCCTGGGAATTCCTCCAATGGTGTCTGAAATGAAGTGATTCTTTTTACTAGGAGAAGAACATGACCAGCACAGCAAAAAGACCAAACCATCTTGTTTCAGTCATATTCTTCTAAAGACAATTATTAAGGATAGGATGTGAAAGCCAGTGCTCATAACTATCAAATGCTCTAAAAGTTTATATGTGTGATGCTATTACAAAATGCCTTAAGCATTCGTTGAAATACAGCAACGTGGTTCCTCTTCCTCGCTGTGCTGGTGGAGTCTCTGGAACCTGTACAAAGAGAATGTAAGTTGCTGCTAGTCAGAACATTCCTATTTTAACATTTACTCTGCACAAGTGTTAAATGACTGCTCAAGATGCAAATCGTCAGAGATTCAGGCTGTTCCTGTTTTAATCTCTGACTTACGTCCTTCTCCAAATATCACAAAGTGGTTGTGGGTAAAAGGACTTTTGCAGTGCATCAGTTACTGCTGTCTAAGTATAAAATACAGTGGTTAGTCTTCCTTGCCTGTTCAGTCATTTTCACTGTCTCAGAAGACACAAGTGGTACAGTAAGCTCAGCTCTCTAATAGCAGCATATGATTTACCACAGGGACATTGAACTTAACTAAGTGTTTATAAATATCTTTGAACAGGAGCTGAGATTCTGGGTTTGGTAATCAGCATCAGTGGTGAAGTATAAAAAGGTGATCAGCTGCTGTGTCATAAAGCCCTATTGTTGCCTGAAAATAATCTCAAATTATTACATTATAGGGGCTGAGAAAAATCAATAGGATTATATTTTATTCCTTCTAAAAGGTACATTTGCAGTGCAGTGTTCAAAGAGTAATAGTTTTGATGGCTTCTGTTAGGGACAAAATGAGTTGTACCTATGTCACGTGGAAACTAGACCACTAAAAAGATCTCAGATTCCTGACACTTTTAAACCACTAGCAAAAATTGTTAAATAGCTCTGTTGCCCTTATGCCTTAAGAAAGAGGGGGAGAAGGGGCTTAAGTACTGGAAATGCATCTTCTGGACAAAGTTTGATGTGCTCACATGGACTGCCTACACTTTTACTTTTTAAATTGGCTTGGCTGTAAACAGCTTTCTCTGAATTCTCTCCAGGTAAACAAAAATTGAAGAAGACAATGCAAACCTATTCACAATTTAAATTTAAACAATTTAAAATTATGAGAAAACCCCTTTAGTAGTCTTTTCTGTAATGTGAGCTCTAGTTTGACAATGAGATTGTTGTCTTGTTTCTCGTTGTTTGAGATTATTTTAGCAATGTTCTATACTAATACTTGTAGAAGCTGGTGTTTGTGAGAATGTAGAATTAAAAAGTCTGTGATTGCCTGGGACAAGCATTGTATAGACTTGTAGAAAACAATAACCCACCCCACAGACCTCATCATCTACCAATTTATTTTGAAGTCTCTCCAACTGTATTTTCCTAAAAGTTTTCCAGGCTGCACACAGCTCCTCAGGACCCATAAACTGGCCCTGCAGTAGGGTAGCCGAGTGAATGGGAGCTGTCAGCCCATCAAACTGTAAAGGAACTCATCTGGGCGTGTTCTTTCCATCTGTACCGAACACAGCAGGTGCTATAGCTTTTGGGAACTGAGGTTTAAAGCGTTCATGGCACTTTTGTGCCTTATGCACTTTTCCATCCACCTGCTCATGAAACAAATTCAGTGGCTGGGACAACACTGCCGTTAGATGGGCTTTTAGACTTTGCCACAGATTTCTGTGCTTATGCCACCACACTCGTTCCAACACCCATGCCAGCTCCTTCAAAGCTACTTGTGGTGTCAGTGTGATCTCCTCCTCTGTAATGGTTGAGTCTGAAGGGACCCCAGTGCAAGAACATGGACTTGTTCAAGCAGGTCCACAGTAGGGACATAAGAATGATCAGGTGTCTGAGGCACCTCTGCTGCAAGGACAGGCTGAGAGAAAGCATGGAGGAAAGAAGGCTCTGGGAAGACCTTGTAGCAGCCTTCCAGTGTTAAAAGGAGCCTACAGGAGAGATGGAGAGAGATTCTTTATCAAGGAAGTAGCTTTAAGCTAAAAGAGGGTAGATTTAAATTAAAGAAGTTCCTCACTGTGAGGGGTAGTGAGGCACTGGAACAGGACCATGGATGTCCCTTCCTTGGAGGTGCTCAAGGCCAGGTTGGATGGGGCTTTGAGCAGCCTGATGAAGAGGAAGGTGTCCTCACCTGTGTTAGGGGGGGTTGGAACTAGATAATTGTGAAGGTCCCTTCCAACCCAAACCTTTCTGTGATTCTAAGTACAACCACAGAAATATGTGGACCTGCTGACTCCAGCAGCATATTCTGTGAGTATGTAGTGGTCATGAAAAGCCAGCAGGAAAACTAATACAGCTGAAAGAGAAGACATGGCTGAACAAGGGCTGGGGATATGGCCTTCAGAAAACTGAATGCTTTTTGTACACGGTGCTTGGACCTATTGGCAAAAAGCTGGTATTTGTTTTAAGACATCCTGTGTTTTGTTGCAAAAAGCACAGGTTGTGTTAAATAAACACTGTTTCCTGAGATTCTCATCCTTATTAGTAAAGTTCGTGGGATTTTAAACTCTCTTTCTGGTCCAAAAGGGTAATAATAGCCTTGTTATTTGTGATCTGCAGCATGTTTTCAGAGAGGTGCAAACATATTCATCAGAAGTGATTATTTGTTTAATTATACCAGAGAATGCTGGTGAGCTTCTGGATTTTCTAATTTAGAAAGAGGCCAATGCAATTTTTTTCATTATTTTCATAACTCTATCTATAATCAACTGTAATTTTTCAAACATATGTTTCCATTTTATTTTACGTTGGCAAAGCCTTTGAGCGCAGTCCCTAGTGCTTACCTTAACTACACCTCATGGGGTTGTAAATGCACCTCCCTCAGCTGCATTGCAGCTAGAGACAGTGTCTGGCAGCAGCCTAGGATGGGCAAATGACCTCAAAATCCTGAGGGCCCATAGCAGCGGTGTTCCACATTATTGATAGTAGCAGAGATATTGACAGTCTGTGCTTGGAAGGAAAATAGGAGTTTGATATGACATATTGTGTGTCTCAGCAAGACTCATAAATAATTTTGACAAGTTTTTGTATGCATGGGAAAGTCCTTGATTCAGCCTCCCATAAAAATAAACTTCTATTATGGAATGTATTTGTCAAGTGGCTGTGTGATGGATGGAGCTGCGTTTACCCCTTGGCAGTTCGATGAGTTTTAGATGCACAGCTTACCAGAGAGGATTTACGGGCAGTACAGAAATAATTATTCAGTATGAAATACATAATTCCTGTACCTGAATTTTCATTTTTTATTATATTTTGTTTCTGTTGCATTTCTGGTCTTTAAGACAGAAGGCCTTGCCATTTTACTTGGAGCTGTTGTATGTCTCTAGTTTCTGTTCAGAGAAACTAAGTCCTTTGCCAAACTTGGCTTGTATTTTATTAATTGAATGAGAGCTTTTAATATTAGGCAAAAGTAGGGAAGTTTACATTTTAAAAATAGTGTTTACAGCAATAAAAACCCTCTCAATATGATTTCCTAAATTTCTGAAGGGAAAAATATTTAATGACTCAGATGAAATTTAGTTTCTTATGCTACTGTTGGCCTCCTTTCCCCCCCCCCCCTTTTTTAAAATCAGGTCATAAGTTCCCATGAGGAGGTCATACCATTCTGATACGGGACCCAGATCTCTTGGCACATTTGCTGCATTCTTCCTTAAGGTCCCTCCTGCAAGGCTGCCCTTCAGCTGTTTCACTTCTTTGCTGTTTTTCACAAGTCTTCTGTCAGGGCTGCCTTCCTAGCCCCTCTTACCTTTCTCATTGTTTTCTTATTCCTTTCACCTGTTCTGGTTTTACTCAGTCAGTTTTTTCTTAAAATTTGCTTTCTCTTTTTCATATTCCTGTCCTCCTGATTGAATAATCTCCCTGCTGATTATAGTTCCTCCAGACATTCTCCTGTTCTTCCTACATGTCTAGTCCATTTGTTCTTTATTTTTCTCATCTTTGTTCTGACTACCTTCACATATTCTTGCTTATTTTTACACAGTTTCTTTACTGCTTTGTTTATAAGGCTCTGACCTTCTGACATAATCAGTTGTTCAGTGTTTCTAACTGTTAGTCTGCTTGCCTCACACACATAATATCTAGCTTTCCAAACTTCTGAGTATGGCACTCCTTTACTGTCTACAAGAGGACTATCCAGTTTTGGTTAGTTCCCATCCCCATGGTTGAGAAACCCCACTTTCCCTTCTCCCCAGGAAGAGCAATGTGGTCCTGAAGGTGTTAACAAAGCATGGTGTTCTAAAAGACCTGAGACTAACAGTTTTGAAAATAAGTTGTAGCTTACAGCAAGGCACGTTGTGAATCAGGTTAAGAAAGCCCACTCACGATTGGTATGAGCTATTGTGAAGTTTGAAGACATGGCAAACGTTTTTAAAAGTAGGAGGACATGGTCTCCAGTGCCACCTCTAGTCTCTCTGCCCCACGTGGACCTTTCAGCTTGCCTTTCAGCGTCTTGGCTGCCACTAGTCTCTTAGACATGGACAGCAGAGTCGATTCGTTATGGCTTGTCCACATGCAAAGTAATGTTGCTTATTTCTTCTAATAGGTTACATTTCAGCTTAAGTTAGAATGGAGGAATCACCAATAATCTCCTTTGGGTGATAGTAAAGCTTTGGAGAAAACCTAAATAGCAGGTAACTGGTTAAATCCTCTGACTCTTTGCCAGTCTCCCATACATGCAATACTCTATGGGGCACCCCATGATTTTGAGTCACTATCTCCTACTACAAATTGCCTACAAAGAAGCCTATTCTAATGTTTATTTCTTTATTCATCTTATTGAGACAGTTCCTGATACTATTGCATATCTAGATAACACTTGTAAATCACAAGGGGGTTAGACCCATGAGCATTCCCCATATTCCTGCCGCACCCTACTAGGGACAACATGGGGAGAAGAGAAATTTATAATCAGTTGGATTTGGCCCATAATTGGTAGAATCTCTTTCGTCTTCAAAGTCAAGTCCCACAAGGCTGTCTTAAATAGTTGCCAAGTTTATTGAGGTATCATTATTTGCTCCATGACAGTTGAAGGTCTGTCTGTACTTCCACTATAAACCTCCTTAATCGGAAAGAATTTATGACCTAGCCATTAAAAATGTTCTTGGCTTAAATCTTACTGAAGAAATTCTCATCCAGAAGCAAAAACCCATTTTTATAATGCTTTTCAAAAATTTTCTTTTTGCAGTCCGTTTCTCTGGAATTTTGGTGCTAAAGCAGGAAAAATAATGTTTTACAGTTCTACCTGTTTTTCTTTCCTCAAGTGTCTTGGGGGAAAAAACCCAGTTAACTTTAAATGATGAAGAAAATGTGCACTTAGGGGATTTTTTTTGTTGTTTTATTTTGTGGGCTTTGGGGTTTGAGGGACTGGAGAAGGGAGGAGGACTGCTGCTGCCTGTTAAATTATGCATTTATGAATGTCTTAATCTCTCTTCATCTTCCCATTTCTACTCCCCTCCTCCATCTCAAACCTACAGCTTCATTTGCAAAATTCTTTTAACAACATTTTTACTGTGCATTCTCACAGAGCTCTGCATTAAGTGTTGTATTAGCATGCTTTCTAATAAATGTCAAGCAATTTCTCAATGCACAGTGCTGTGTCACAGATTTCTATTACTAATATCTTCAGGCAACTTCATTTCAATCCATGTAGTGCTTCAAGGATCTGTCGAAGAGCACTTCAGTGCACCTGAAAACATCCTCAAAAATAGAACAACATGGATTGAAATTGAGAGGCCTGGAAGCAAACTAGAGGGAAACATACCAGCTTAGTAAAAGTTCTATTTTTCTCGTAGTCTAGCTTTCTTTCTTACACTATCCTTAAACACAGAGGTTGAACAGCAACTGAATACTGTGGCTTCCTGTAGCAGCGTGCCTTATTACTGCTGGCTTTCAGTTTTAATTTACTCCTTCTCTTGTGAGGATATAAGAGAATAAAACCAGACTTCTGTCTTCTTATTTCTATTTTTCCTGTACAAAGTAAGGTGAGCAGCAATAGCGTTTACATTTTAATTGATTTTCAGTAAGAAAATAAGAGGTCATAAAGTGCGGTAAATACAGACTGTTGTCAGTAACCAACAAAAATGCTTCCTGTGGAACCTATTTGTATTGTGAGTCACAGATTAAAAGTAGTATCATTTAAAGCATTTGTTTGGTGTGTAACTTGGTAAAATGGTCAAAATTCTATGTAACTATATTACTGCTGAGCTGGGTGGTGGTAGGTGCCATCATAGACAGTTTTGCAGATAAAAGATTATCAGGGTTCACATCTGGGATCATTACACTTACATCTCCTAATTTAGTTGCTCAGTATGAGGAGATTCTTAGCCTGCACATTTCAGAGGAACAATCCTCAAAAATGAAGTATTAGTGTAATTGATTGTAGGATATCTGACTCCATTTCAAGAAAATCTGAAAGACAGCTGACAGAACTGGTCACACTCACACTGATACCCAGTGAGTATAGTTATTGGTCATTCATGAGTGGGTTTGTGTTTGTATAGTAATTACTGTAACACTTCTGTAATTGAAGGATGTAGATGTGGTCAATAGGAGCTGTTTCACTTGTGATCAAAGTATATAAGAAAAAAGAGTGGTAGCTCCTTTACTGGTGTGTACTCCAGATAGAACTCCACTTCCTTCTTAGGGAGTACCTCTGTTTACAGAATCACAAAATGATGGTGGTTGGAGGGGACGTCTGGAGATCATCTAGTCCAACCCCCTGTTAGAACACGTTCTCCTAACTTATGCAGGAATACACCCAGGCAGATCTTGAATGTCTCCAAAGGAAGGGACTCCACAGTCTCTCTGGACAGCCTATCCATGGTCTGTCACCCTCAAAGTGAAGAAGTTTTTCCCTCATAAAGAAAAGTTTTTCCTGTGGAAAATCAGAAAATGTGTGAGGAGAACAGGATAATTATTAATAGGAGAACGTCAATGTGTGAATAAAACTCTTTTAATAAAAACTTGTTAACATTTTATTACTCTTCCTGTATGTTTGGCCAGATATACCCCGTGGAAAGTCCTTTTAGACTGATTATTCCAGCAGAATTGGATACACGGTCCCTGAAGAATTCTGGTGTACATGAAGGGTCCTCACTGTTGCGAGTACCCACATACTAAATTGATCTTTCAGTCTAGGAGCAATAGGTTACAGTGGAAGGACACTTCTCTCTCAACACCTCAGAGTGCCACAACTTACCTAAAATGCTTCAGTTTCAATTACAAGGGCAGATCACTGACCCTGTATTTTTTCTGTTGTAAATACAGCAAAAGAGATCTGCTTTGTTCATGAGTATTTTCAAATGGTGAGTGGAAATGCAGGTGCTGATTTCTTCAGTAGGTAAAAGAAATTTGGTCAAATTTTCCAAATGCACCTAGGAAATCTGCATCTAAGCAGTGTCAAATATAGTGTACTGTAATTTGCACTTCAAGTCACAAGTTAAGCCTTGGAGAATTATTTTCAGTGTTTTATGCTTTGGCAGTATGAGCTGAACAAATCGAGTACTGGAGGTGGCTTCTCTCACAAAAAATCTGTGATTGGGGCTAAGGGGGAAAAAGAACTTTCTGATTTTGTTACGAACCAGAACCCAAAGCCTGTGTGACAGTTCAAAAGATTTTGATTTTATTGTTGTGTGAAGCTCACTCCTAACCATCCCCAAGCCAGAAAGTGAACTCCACAGCCCAGCCTTGCCTGAAGAGATATAATCTTGAATTTGTAGATGCCAAACAGTTTCTTTGACTTCTGTTATTTTTCTATTGTCCTTCAGCCAAGCTGAGGAAAACCAAACTTGTCTTCACTTCTTTAGACACCTGACAGAAGAGAAGATAACCACATAAACTTATCCTTCACCCTGAAACTGAGATTATTTGAATGTAGTCTGCTATCATGTATCAGTGTTAAACTTAAAAACCAGGGATTGCAAAAGGTACAACTATTCAGATGCAGTATGTATGTTGCGCTGTTGCTTGTGTCCTTAGTTTAGTAGCACACATGTACACAGGGGCATATAAGTCTGCCATCATTAAATGTATTTTCCAGTTAAGTTATGAAGGTAAAGGAAAAAAAAGTCACTGGCATGAGTGACATCTGAAATGGATCAAAAATCAAATCCAGAGGCAAATTAATCTGGGGAGACTAAATTTGAATTTTAGCAACTATTAATACAGAATGGAAGAGACTTTCTTCAAAGCCATGTTTCTGTAGGTTAGTTAGTTTAGAACAGGCCAAACCATGAGTTGTGTTTGAATACTGAATTGCATTTTATTCATCCCAAGTCATTCTTTTGACTTAAGAGGGGATGATTCTAAGTTACGGTACCACTGGCTGTGAATATCATAATCCCCCATTGTGAACTCTCTTTGTTGATGACTGAAATGTGAAGTCTTCATGCAGAATATTTTATTGCGTGTCTTTTCTCTCAATTCCCACCTGTGGTGATACACTAAAGTTTCAACTGATTTTCTTATTTTTATTTTTCCCTTTTTGCCCCACGATTTCTGCTCTTTTCTGCCTTTTAGAACGCAATGATTTATTTATTTCTGTGAGACTGTGTTGTAAAAGGATTACCCTGTTAATTGCAGTTAAAAAAAACCTTAAATAAGAGCTAATGATTTAGTTTTGAAAGTTTCCGTGTTTGCCACAGTAAGGAAACTATCATTTTGTTCTTAAGGTCTTCTCCTGTGGAAAAATACTGTTTGTACATCTTTTTCAGTGCTTTCCCTCTGCAACAGTCCTTGGTTTGTGCATTTTCTAACTTCTGATACTCCAAACACTCATTTAGTACTATGTTATAAAGTATGACCATGATTACTGATATTGTTTACAGGAAGAGTGAGGGGTTTTCTACGTGCCATGACTGTTAGCAATTATTTTTCAATAAAGCAACATTTTATACAATACATTTCGCTTCACAAAAGACCTGAAAACTTCATTAGTTTGGCTCTAGAGTCTACAGAGAGGTGGATTGTAGTCATCCGGCTCTCTTAGTTCTAACCTGTCTTTGCAGTCTCAAATGTGAGTGTATTTTTAACAGTGCATAGTGTGTACATGCCAATTTCCAACATCCTGCTGCATCTGAATTACATTCTGATTTTGGACAATTTTTTTACAATGAGGGCCTTTTATTCTTTTGATTTCACATGATGAAAAAGTAGCTGGCGTGGATTTCCTCAGACTTTCCAGAGACCATCACCAGGCAGCGACCAGTCATAGAAAATCTCAGCCAACATGAAATGAAAAAACAAATGAAGAAAATGAGAACAGGTTATAATTTAAACCAGACTAACAAACTTATTGACAGACACTAGGATATAGTCTAGCAGTTTATTCAGGAGCCAGATGGCAAGAAGACCTTTCCATGCTATGTGTTGGGACATAACTTCCTAAGCCAAACACAATTGTCTTGTAGACTACAATTTGGAAAGCCAGATTTCAGTCTTGTGTTAAGCTTTTAATCAGTTTTATGAAAACCACAAGTGACTAAGTTATTAAGCAGGATTTTTTTTAAAGGGGGCTGGGGGACTGACACAAAAGGGAGTGAGTTTCTGCTTGGCTGTGAGTACAAGGCCCTAGGAAGTATCATGGATTTAAGTGACAGGCACCACTGCTGGATAAATAGGAGGTAAGCACAAAGGAGGAAAGAAGGGAAGAACTTCATCCTAGTCCTTCAGTTGCACTGGAGCTCGTGCATCCCATTTTGGATTGTTTCATTCCCTTTTTGAAACTCACTTCCCAATACAATTAATTGTGTTCTGGAGCTGACTTATTTCACTTATCCTCTGCTTCAGTCTCTATTGCAGTATCAGAACCATCTCCTCACTGTACAGTGATGGTCACTGTGTTTTTGTTAATCTTCATCTTGTATATTTGTCATTATGCTTGTATCATATAGTAATGGTGTAAACCTAAAGCACATTGAGGGCACTGGTGCTCTAGGAGTAGCTCTAGTGCAACTAGATGGATTTTACTGTAACTAGGCAAACTGTTACCATAAAGCTCACTGATAAAGACAAGGCTACAGAAAGAGAGGCCACTGAGGCCACTGGGAGACACGGTATTGTGGAAGGATAAGCAGTGTGTAAAGTGTGCAGGAAGGAGAGTAGGAACACGGCAGTGATCATGTGAGGAGAGCTTCCCACAGCCTCTGTCTGTGTAGGATCTTGTGCTCCTTGTACCAGTAAGCATATGGTTGTCAGCTCTGAGCAGCTGAGAACCAGATTAGCATGATCCTTTCCTTGAGCTATCCCACCTTCTATCAAGGAAAACTACGAACACAGTAAAGAAACCCCTCCAGAGACTCTAATGACGTTTTCAGAGTCACTTGTATTTTACTGAAGCTTAGCATTTGGTCATTTGTGAATGAATAGGTATGTATTTTCCAAAACCACAGAGTAGGTGGCTAGAGGAAGTCAGTCCTGGAAGTGCTTGCCCACATGAACACAGAGTGTTGAGGTTGTTCAACCTGAAGAGAAGATAACTTTGTGGGTACCTTACAGCAACCTTCCAGTGTCTGAGAGGGACCTATAAGAAGGCTGGGGAAGACTATTCACAAGGGCAGGGAGCAATAGCATGAGGGGTCATAGTTTTAAGATGAAAAGGGTAGATTTAGACTGGACATTAGGAAAAAAATTTTTTGCCTAGAGAGGTGGTGGTGACCCCATCCCTGGAGACATTCAAGGTCAGGCTTGTTGGAGCTCTGGGCAATCTGTTCTAGTTGGAGATGTCCTTGATTGTCGTAGCAAGGCTGGACAAGATGGCCTTTAGAGGTCTCTTCCAACCCAATGCAATCTATGATTCTATGAAAGTACAATGTTTCTTCCAATTATGCTTGGAATGTGCTGCATCTTGATGTTCTACTGGTGAGGCAGTCATACAGAGAAACTGCTTGTAAATAAATAACAGGAAGCAAAAACCTCAAAACAGAATGCAAAGAAGGGATTTATTAATTAGCTCCAGTTACAAAAAGTGGTACATTTTCACTATGACACAGTGGCTGTGGTTTACTATCAATGCACTCTTGTGGTTTGAATAGCTAATTTCTTCTATGGTATTTTATGTAAAGTAAATGCTTCATTCGATGTAGAATTTATATTTTCATTTACCATTACTCAACAATTACTGCTTGGAACAATAAATTGGAATGGTAAAGGAAAAAGGAGAGAGTTCACAAACATTGGCAATAATTTGTTTTACATAATTCTGAGCTTTTGTGGAGGCACTAGATTTCTTCATTTCTTCACATTTGGTATTTTCGTAGTTCACAGCTGAAGACTCATGTTGTTTTTCTATGCTGTAGACCTATATATTGAATTGTTGATTTATGAAAAAAATTTAATTTAATAGTATGTGGGCTATTTTAGGCAAGTTTGTTCCGTGCATATTCATGTAAATATTACAGGAAAAATATATACACATGGCTTATGTTTCAAAGTCAGTGCTTTTGCAGTTAAATATTAATTTCTTTCAAAAAGCTGTTAGACCCCTTCTTATAACCAGATAAGGAAAAATGTGAACTACAGCGTCAGTAGTCCTTTCTCATGTCACATTTCTTCTTGTCTGTCACACTTCCTCCCTTCAAGAAAACCACTACATTGGTTTTCAGATACAAATTTTTAACTCAGCTCATCTTCCTCCTCCACTCTTCCTTCCCTTCTCCTTTCAAAAGCGAGTCCTAAGAGAAAGTTTGATTCATAGGTTGTATTTTATGCTCTTCATATGCATTATCCCATGAATCAAAGAGACTTTGGGTACCAAAACAAGTGGTACTGTACAATACTAAATTGGTAGAATTTAGGCTTGAAGTG
This sequence comes from Upupa epops, assembly GCA_013397515.1. Taxonomy (NCBI): domain Eukaryota; kingdom Metazoa; phylum Chordata; class Aves; order Bucerotiformes; family Upupidae; genus Upupa; species Upupa epops. The sequence goes on along the minus strand of VZRI01007462.1, from coordinate 75,767 downwards.
GAACAATCAGAAATCCTTTTGAGAGGTTTTTCTTCTGGTTGCTCCTATCCATCATTCTTCCAAGCACACAAAATTGTGGTATATTAATTTATTAAAGTTTGTTAATAAGCTCAGCAGTTACTCAGAAAATCATGAAGAACTGTTTTGTGTGTGTTTGCACTGGTTCTCACTGACAGATTTTAGTTAAAGTTTCAAATACTTCAATCATAATTTCTCATCTGTTCTAATATTAGAAGGTCAAGCTCACAGCTGAAACAGTAATTTTCATCTCTTACTTTCAAATCATTTTTCCTCTCTAAAATGTGTAAAATAGATTTGGGACTGATTTAGAACCTTAAATTTGAAAACTCCTGAATTTCCAGGACTTGGTTTGAACCAGCATCAACATTTCACAAATGACAACCCTGTCCATTATATGGTAAAATCATTTAAATTTCTCTATTTAAACATTCTCTGATTGAGTATTTCAGTCAATTTCTCTGCCTGGAACTCATCCTAGATCAAAAGGGTTTGTACAATTCACTTGTAAATATGAGCAGGAAAATGCGTGTAATGCTATTCCAGCTATTTAGTCCAGTCATCTTCTAAATAACTAATACATGATTATTTTAGAAATTAAAAATGGTTAGCTAGTACTTCCAGCCACACATCCCTGAACAGCTTCCTGGTGTTGCTGAACCTTTTTAGCAGTCCAACAGGCAATCAGAAGTTAAAGTTGGGTTTGGGGTTTTTTCTTCTATTTTACCTATTGCTGAAATGAGGCAGGAGGAGGTTACCTGACCCAGTAGTGCCACTCAGTGACTTAAGTGTCAGAGGTAAGAACTATCTGAGCTGCTTCATTCCATCTCTTGCAGCAAGCAAAGCTGCAAAGGTTTATCTTGGCATCATAACTGATGGAACTGATTGCTTTTGCTTTTTTTTTTTAAATCCAGACTGTAGTGTATGTATGTGGTCTATAATCTGTGTTCTTTGTATTGCAGTTGAGATTCGTTGTGGTCTTCCAAATGTTGTTTACATGAATCTTTGAAAGAGTGAAACATCATGGACTTTTAAAATAGAAATATTAGGCAATAAATAGTGTAGCTGAAAAATCAATAATAGAATGTTGGTGGCTTTTACTGCTAATTTAATTAAGTCTGTATCTTGTAAAATTGCATTTAGACACACAGGTAGAGCTGCTTACCCGTATTGAAATGTAACTCTCATATACCATTTGAAAACAAGCTGACATGTAACTTGCCATAAAAAATGAAATATTCTGAGATATCCAATATATCTGTGAATAAATGAGATGTGCAGAAGTAAAAAGGGAAAAAAACAACTTCAAGTTGTCTAAAGAATTGCGTGGAGATAATAGAGAGTTTTTGGTATTTTTCCTTATTGATTATTCCCAGAACTTAGGGTTTCACAGTGAGATTGACAACTGAGTTATTTGCCCATACCTAGTGACTGACAACAGATAATGGAAAGGCTTTTACCATGATATAACAGCAGAGAATAATTTCTAATTTACTACTATAGTTCTCATCAAAAGTACCCCAGCAAAAACAGTAGATTTATCACTTCAATTACTGGAATTTCACATTTAGTTTAAAGAGACATGTTTCTGTAATGTGACAGGCTTTACAGATTCTGAACTTCTTCAGACATTTCAGCTATCAGAGTAATCAAGAAAAGATATAAATGAAAGCAATTGTTTTAGTTTTATAACTTTCAGTGCTGTCTACTGGCAAGAAACGAACCAGGCCATAAACTGATGGTCTTTGCCAAGTCTATAAAAGGAAAAAAAGACATTCCATATCACAGTCTTTTTACTTCTTTTTAAACCGTCTGTGACTGCACAGTGATAACATTAAAATAGTATTCAATTAATATCTACAAATTAGCTTGTATGTGTATATATTTTTAAACCAGCCACCTAGCAATAATAAAATGTTATTTACCTCAGTATGTATTCAGTACGTTTTGAATGCTTCATTCATGTCGCTTCCACCCAGCTTATGCACCTCAAGCCATGAGAGGGAACCAGAAAGATTAATAAGAACTCTAACATGAAAAACAAGCAGTCAACCACCACAGGCTTCGCTACCTAAAAAATAAAATATTCTAAAGCTGATTTTAAATATTCAAGAGGTAGTATTTTTTGCTTTGGGGGAAGATGGGGTTTACCATGCTTTTTATTTAGGGGAATGTCTACCATTCCTGTAATTCACCCTGCATTTGATAGTTCTCAGCTTGGGAAGTAGCAAATGCTACATTTAAACTGAGGACACTGGGGATACTTCTCAAGTCCCAGCCATGAATACCTTTCATGTGTCCCAACATCATGTCAGGCAATATCCAGCCCCAGTTTCTTGTGTGGTAAGGTAACCTTTGTGTGGAAACCTTTAAAGGTAACCTTTGTGTGGAAACCAACAGGAGACTCAGGATACTTCCCAAGGTGGGTCCCGTGTCAGAGCACTGAGGACCAACAGGCTGGTGTAGGGGTGTGTTTTGTGGTACCCCCCTTGTCGATCAGCTTACATTATATATAAAAAACCCCTTTGAGAATACTATGCTGTACTTCCTGTCTTAAGGTGAGTCAGGGCACTACAGGAGGTCCCATCTATCTCTAGGTTCACTTCAGGAGACTTGGATCTGTCTCCAGATAAATATCCTTTATCATCACATTATGCTCATGCACACAGGCATACCAGTTCTCCCAGAAATTTCCCTTTTGCAGACAACCCTTGGCAATCCCTCCCATTTCTCATTAAATAAAAGGCCTTGAAGGAAGCCTTTATACCAGATCCCTGCTAGAGAAAGTCTGCATATTTTCAGAGGATTTCTAGTTCTTCTAGAGTCATTACTCATTGTTAGTCTTTCTCAGTCTTGCTCAGAGTGGTTTCTGTCTTCTTGCAGAATAGCTACCAGGAATTTAGGTCTGGGAATCAAACCCATATGTCTCGAGTGCCCAATGCAGACTTTACTGGGATGCTAGGTCAGGTGCGCTCCACTGCGTTCCCCACACAAAGGTGCTGGCAGAGCAAAGCACCATCATAAAACCTCCCCAGCTAGGGAAAGCAGGAGGGATTTTACTGCAGCTGTTGCATATTCATAAATAAGTTCACACAATTACGATATTTAGTAGAAATAAAATGCCATCGCACATGGTGCCTCTGATGGTCTGATGATTGCTGAGGTGCAGCTTGTATCACAGAGCATACATTTACTTGAAAAATAGGAGTTTATCTATTATAACACATGTGAAAAAGTGATCTTATTTGGGATTTGCCGTAGAAGCGGAGCACTGGAGTAGTTAAGCCAGCTCCACAATTGTAAATTGCCTGTTACAGTTGAATTTTCAAGAAAGGCTGTGATTTAGCTCACAGGAAGGAAGTATCTAAATGCTATATATGGTGTCAAACGTGCACAAATGATTGAACACATCTGTTTATGAGGTATAATACTTGAGTGATAATGTTTATGAGGAGTTCTATTAGGGTAAGTAATGTAGCTGCAGGTTGTTTTAAAGTAGATCTTAACAGATTGCTCACTTATTCCAATGTATTTTATATTTGTTTATGTACTCTTACAGAGGTCAGGAAGATCTTTTCATTAGTTCTGTGCCAGTAAAGTTCTAACCTCTCAAGCTACAGAAAACAAAGTCAGGGACTGTAAAATCCTAAGATGGCACCCCCAAACGAACCTGCGGCTCTTCACTGACCTATATAGAGGCTTCCTCACAGAATGGAAGGAAGCACCATTGTGGCACATGGTTAGCCTTTTATTTATAATATTCATAAAGCAGCAATTCAGGTAGTTTAGCAGAAGTGCTAAGGCTAAGCTAAATTTAGGATAAGTGTTTCCTTAACGGAATTTTTTCAAATAATTTCATCTCGCAGCCATGTAGTATGGCAGATGTTTGCAAATCTTGGTGTAAAATTGATTGAAATATTTTAAGAAAACTGAAATAATGTCAGTGGCAAAATTTATTTTACCAAGTGCAGATGTAAGACATCAAGTTCTCAGACTGATGGCAGAATTAACAAAAAACACCATCTGGTTCAATAATTATCTGAAAATACCCATATTCTTGGATTTGTTTTAATACCACTTAGTTCCCAGCTTTATTTTACCAGTGTTTGTACACCAATGAGGCTAGATTGTGCAAAATGTAGACTACTTACGTCTGATCATTTTTAAAAAGCAACGTGTTTTTGCCTGAATAATGAATCTTTGAATTGTTACTAAACAAGCAAATTATTTGCGTATGTGTCACATCGGTTATCAAGTTTGCACATGTGACAGCTTCAACAGCCGTCACATAAAATGCATAGAGCTTGCAACCATATGTTTTTGCTTGACAAAAAGCTAAAACTCAAGATCAATTTTCAATATGGAATGCACAAATTAACACTTTAAAATGCGCCACAATATGTACGGCTTGGCAAAATTTGCAGAAATAGCACGTTTGTAGATATTAACTGATATCTTTGGATTCGACCTTAAGGTATTCAATCATTTTGATTAAAAGACTGATTTCTCATAAAACCACAGTCTGTTGGAGGCGCAAAGCCAATGACATTTGAGCATTCATATATTTTCATAAACTTTGAACAATGTCAGTGAGACACCTCTTCAATCTTGGCCACACAACAGCAGGGTATTCAATCTTTCTTTAGCTTGAGACAGAAAATTTGAATATCAGCATAGGGTTATTAATGTGACAGTTCACACGGTGTGCACCATGTTGATTCCTAAAAAGCAGATCTCTGGATTGTGTGGAGCACTCTGCTTCGCACTCTTGCTGTTAAAAATCCAGCAGAAAGACTTAAAATACATTTTTGCAGCACAATCGTTGCCCTTTCTAGCAGTAAAACGTGAAGAAAATGGAGTGTAGTTTTACACCTTGGAGGTTACTGATATTGTGTCTGCAATTATATCGTCTGTTGTGCATTTAATATTGAAGATGTGCAACAGATCTGAGAGTGCATCATTTAATTCTTTTTGTTTGTAAAAAATGGCATTAGCAAGTGACTAAGCAGCCATGGAGTTAAATATTTAGTTACTCCACCTCCTCCTTTTTCTTGGCTGACTTAATGTCTGTCAGAATTTATAGCACTCCAAATAAATAAATAGACACCTCCCATGCTTATTTCTTTAAATTCAGATGTTTTGAGTAATGCAATGTTGTTCCATGTAAGCATGTCGTTCTACATTACATCATGTTGTAGGTCAGATGCAATGTAACTTTTTATGATGCGTTGTAAATGACAAAACGTGCTGCAATATGTGATATATATGGGTACGTGCCCCTGATAACATCGCTTTTTCTTTGGAGTGTTGTTGCCTGAGCAGCTTGGGAGAAACCAGATGGGCTGTGAGGGGAAGATGAGCAATTCTGTCTTGCCCAAACTGCAAATGCGACAACACACTGTTAAGACAGGAGACAGTGAGGTGCATGTGTTAATACGATACAAGGCACCCACAGATGTCCCAAAGTTTTCCTTTTCAAAGCCCTGCTAAACAAACAAAACCCAGAGTCACATCTTGTTTCAGTGACAGGGGGACAAACTGCTATTACTGTTGTACAAGATGGAATAGAAGCCTGAGTGGTTTCAGATTCCTGGGTGTCTGCTAATACGGACTGCTCCTGCCCAGGAAGGAACAAGGAATGTGCTGTGCAGTTCAGCATTCCAGTCCCTTCAGCAATTCCAGATTTACTGTAATAATTTTGCATTCCTAAAGCATCTTCTCTTTCAAAGGATGCTGAAAATGTTACAGTCTTCCAGCACATTCAGAAAAGTTTGCTCCCCAGTGAAAAGCAGCCATAGCTGAGGTGAAACTTGTAGGATTTTCAATACAAAGCCACAACATTGCATGACTAATGACATTTTCTATTTGAACTGTTGGGGAAACCCAGATAGGCATAAGCATAACAGAACTGAAAATTATAGAGATTTTTCCAGAGCATCCTTCTTTTTGGGTGTACCAAAAGTGTCTTGTTTGAAAAACTGTAGGGTGGGTGTTTCCTTCTGCGTGGTGTCCCATAGTGATAGCAACAAATGCTGCAAAAATTCAGTGGTCTCAAAGGCTCAAAATGCCTTTCTTTTGGGAATAACTCCATGGTATTGTGACCACATGTGTCAGTTATTCAACATTATGCTTTCACTGCTGTTAGTTTACACTCATTACGTCTTTAGATTATGAGCCCTTTCAACGGGTTGCTTCACTCAGCTCCTGTGTTTGTACAGGGCCGGGCACAACACCCCCAACAATACTTACAGTATGTAAATGGTAAATAAAACACTGCTAATACTGCTTCAGCAGGGGTGTCGTTCCATTGCTGGCTCAGAGGCAAAAGCAGCATGAAGAGGCTCACCACTAACATGTGCTTGAACCTACTTTGAATTAAGAAGTCTCCTGTTGCATCTCAGTTTCCAAGACTGAAGACGTTGTAAATGTAATGTCAGACACGGTGATGCTGGTTTAAATGCTGTCACCCATCTATGTATTGATGTGTGTATTTTCAATTGATTACACAGTGTTTTATTGTTGTGAGGTTGCTGTAAGAAAGCACCACACTATCTTAATAAGCATGTATGGTCGGAGAAGTGTAGCTGTATAACTCTCTTTGCTCAAAAAGCAGACTGGTTTGCATTGTGGTTTTAGTCTCACTCCGTATGTTTGGAACACTTTATCTACACCTTCTCCTGCTGATGTGGTTGAACAAAGTTGTTCACAAAGGTCTTCTTGAGAGTTTTGTTTTAGTTCTGTTCTCTTCAGCAGTAGAAAAGCAAAGGCATAGCAAAAAAAGAAGTGCAGTAGAAAATCATTTGACATAATGGTTAAGAATGCCTTAACTTGAAGAAGACAGACTGTTATTTTCTTTTTTGAGNATCACTATATAATGAAAGAATCTACAGGACAAATTTTTTCCTATTAAAACACAGATACCATGTCACTGACTCTCTTCTACTTGTGCCATTGTGATGAAAGCTGTTTGAATGGCTGAGCTGCTTCAAAAGGCCCTATTTTCATTCTGAGAATAACTGTAAGAAGACTAAGATCTTTTTGGTGCTTCTTCTTTTTCCACTAACTTTTCTTCTTCCTTATTCAGCTGCTGTAGAAATTGGGTGGGAATTGATAATCCTTTAGGAATGTAGCTTTTGACACTTATCTGGTGGATGATAATTAATGCATTCCAAGAGGATTATCATAGTGGACTGTAGTTATAAAAGAGTGACATTCCATTTACGTGGAGTGAAACTTTAATATATGGCTGTGTCTACCACATATTTTTAGGAGAAGCCTTCTGCCTTTCGACTCCAGTCAGCATAGTCCCACCCAGTCCAGCTGCAATGAGAGAAACTAGGTGCAAGGAGTTTTTGCCAGTATGTTACCGAGCCTTAAAAGCACTGAAAACCAAAATATTGCTATTAATATAGCATATGTTGAATCGTTTATGAGGTATTGAGGGTGAAACATTTTCTGTTTGTTGGCTTCAGGAGGAGTGGTGTTTGCAAAGCATCTGAAATAGAGGTTGAGGGCTGGGGGCAGTGGGATTAAGACAGATACTTCGGTAAACAGCATTTTCAGTCATAAAGTCCAATGGAACAAAAGTTTCACAGATGAGCTACTCAGAACTGAGGCATCTTTAATAACTAGGAAAGTAAATATTTTTATTATTTATCATAGTGCTGTTGGGCAAAGTTAGTAGATCTGCTCTACTGTGTGTTGGAATGACCTGTGAGGAGCAGACCAGCCTCTTTTCCAGAAGTTGGTGGGATTTGGGAATGACTTGCATATCCCATGGTCATATGGGACAGAAGCCTGTCTCCTCACATGGGTCTCTGGGAAAATTTTGACTCACTTGAAGGGACCATTTTCCTTATGGTTTTGATGACTGTACATCAAGGAGAGATTCATGGGGTTTCCATCTATTTAAAATAAAGGGTACTGGTGGAGGTTGATGGCTATAAATTATTGCCTTTAGGTCCCAAGTGTCAGGGAAGACAGTATGGCAGCATCACAAAGGCTGTCACAATGATATCATACATTGCTGTACAATCAAGGTAATTTTTATGACCATAAAGCAATAGCCTGCTCTGATTCAACAGCAAAAATGTTATCAATGTACATCTGAATGGACTTTTGCATTTGTTCTTCACTCTCCAAAGTCAGTCTTACGGAGGCGGTGATATTAACCACCAGCCATTTGTCAGGACAGGCTTTGTTTTCTGTTTCACTGCCTTGGCTTCTGCGTTGCACTGCAGATGCTATATGGATGCTAACAGGCGCATGCACTAATCCATAGCAGCATCCCTCTCACTCCACCTTGAAAAGCTCCTGCCTGATATTTCATTAATGTGATCAGCTCAGTATTTGTGTTTATTGCCTGTTTGTGTAGTTAACTACTTTTCTCTGTGAACTGCTGCCAATCTAAAAAAAAAGCAGCCCGTACTGAAAAATAAATCAAAGATGTCAGGCAATTCTCAAAACTACAAGAATGGTTTCAGAATCAAAGTATTCTGTAAGGTACCCAAGTAGAGGTCAGACTCCGCCAATACATTCAGATGCACAGCAAAGATTACATAAATGTTAAATAAAAAGAATACCATCTAAAAAAATGCATTACATTTATGTAGAAAACAAATATGTGTCATTGAGTTGTATGTGTAGGAAATGGAAACAATTTATGGGATCCCCTAGTCGAACCCACATGAGGTACAGGATTACTGAATAAAGTAAGTTTTGTAGTGCTCTATCCAATCTTAGCTGTGAGAAGCAAAGATCCATTTAAATTGTAATTTTAAATAGGTTCAAAAAGAAAGAAAAACTCAACAGTTGTAAGAAATGTGAACTCAACATTTATAAGCGGCAGAAACTCCTTTTAAACATCCTGATGCCAAATATATCAGACCACTGGAATCGAAGGGGGAAAGAAGCAGTATAGCAGTCATTAACAGCTTAACTCTCACCCCAGTAGATAAAATTTTTAAGGAGCCATTTCACAGAGTGGGATGAGCCTGCAGCTGAAAATCGTGAAAACAGCCCTAGATGAATGCAGATAAATGCAACAAGGACAGTGGTACCCAAATGTTTCAAAATATTTCAGATCAAAACTCAGTCTCTTTATCACCATAATGGCCCGTTCTCTCCTCTTCCAAAAAATGTAAACCAAAAGCATCCATACATAGACTGCATCTGGCTTGGTTACTTCTTACTCAGTTTTTAGGTTGCAATAGTAGTAATGATTAATAATGTAATGGCTCTGAGATAATTATTTCTTCTCTCAAAAAGGGTGTAAGTAAATTCATTCTTTCACAAAAGGACATCAGTTTTAAACTGTATAGGGAAAATGTATCAAAATATTAATTAGACTTCCCTTTTGTTTTGCTAGTTTGCATTAGACAGATGGAATTCTGATCTTTAACAGCATCATGACTCATGAAACTGCTTGTGTACTAAAATGCCATTATTAACACAACAGTAGTTTTCAGCAGTTGGTAATTATTGGCATAATTAAACATTTATCAAGAAACAAGTATTTGTCATTCATTAAACTTTCATTAAAAATCCATCTTAGCACAAGCTAGATTAGCCAGTGATTTTCAAGTGATAACTTCTTAACTTCTGGCAGGAATGTAGAGCATTTTGACAGTAAAGAAAGTCGGGTATAACACAGATTTTTTGGGGTTTGTCTTAATATAAGATTTCCAGTTTAGGACTGTTATTTCTAAGCATTCTGCAAGACTCAGGCAAGCAAGCATTTGGCTGTCTTCTGTTTTACTCTGTTTGGCACTTCTTTAACAGGTGTTTGGGAAAACAAAATGCCCTTGTCCTTAAAAACCCAGTGCTAAGTACACATTATAACTGCATTAAGATGACTTAAATTCCCTCAAAGCATGAAACGTTTCAACATTGAAATTTCCTTTTGTGAGTGGGCCATCTCACTAGATCTGCCTTATGGTATTGCAAAACGATGCCATCTCAGAGTAGATGTTTGTGGCAGAAATCTTGAAGATCTGTCTGGTGCTGATACAGTATTTTCCAACACTTAGTACTGAAGAGGAAATGTCACTAAGGAGGAAACTTCCATATTTTATTATTTAAAAGAAAGAGATCAGTTGCAGCTTTGAAAGCTGTTGGTGTTATTTTGCTGAGTGTAGTATCAGGCATTATCCCTGGTCTGGTCTGTTTGCATTGATCCATTTAGATAGCAGATTCATTATTATTTGTAATGTTTAGGTAAAAATAAAGCTAATTTGTGTGAATTTTCACGTGCAGAGAAATAAGGTGAGTGAACACCCTGTAGTTCTCTCTCATTACTTTTCCTGTTTAACTGTTTTTAAATCTTTTCTTCTTGATTATCCGTTAGTCTCCTCCTCTGCCGTTCCCTCTGACCGTTATCATCACAGAAGCACTGGCTGGTTTCATCTCATAGCTGTCGCTTGGCTATTTTACCTTCCAGTCCTTTGTTTCTTCTGTTGCTTATAGGTACAGTGGGATATACTACTTAACGCCTCCTACACAGCCACTATTTTGCAAGAGGTGCCAATTTGGCAAGGTTAGAGTGAGTTTAACATGCACTTATGTGTGATTGCCTAGATTATGGTGGAGAAAGAACAATACTCAGGGAGCAAGAGTGTCTCAGAAAGCTTCTTCACGTGCATGCGAGTGCTTCACATCTTAGCCCATATTCAGCAACTTTGTGTTTTCTCTTGGGCAAAAAATTTACTGTATCAGTGCTTTTATGTCACAAGAATGAATTGAATTCGTACCCTTTAGTGCAAACAACAATAGACAGAGTGGTAACCTAGTGGAAAACAAATAGACGCCCCGTCCCTTTTGGGGATTCAGAGAGGTTCAGAAAGATGGAGCTGACGGTAGAGAGGTGGCAGATAAAAACAGGCTGAAGCAGGAAAGAATCCTGCGGTCATTTATTACCATGCCATCTTCATAGTGTTTGCTGAACCAAGGTGCAGAGTAATGATTCAGACAAATGATGTTAATAATAATAGCTGGCCCTTTGGCAAAAATGGAATACCTAGTATTGCAGCATGAGACCTAATCAGATTCTCCAAAACTTGCTTCAGACTGGTAGAAATTTTTGTCATCAGGTTTTCCATCAATTCATTCTCCTTGGATACTGTTATTTCTTAAGGAAGCAAAGTGATAAGAAATTCTTTTCCATCAGGTGAAAAAACCCCCAAGATCTCATTGTAGTCCGATATTTCATGTACTGTTTAATACTAGTTTTAAAAGATTGTGTTATAGTTAACTGTTGGTGAAATTCAAACTGTTAAAGTCATTAAGATCTACAAGATGCTTCTGGTAATCATGGATTACTTCATCATAGTTAGAATTTTTTTGGAGTTCATTTTTGGGGGTTTTCTTTCACATTACCGACTAAGAATTCCCCTTACTTATTGTAAGTGAATAACAGCAAGTATGCTTTACAGGATTTTCTGTTGTGCACAGAGTATCACCTGTAAAAGCTCCATATAAAGACTAACTTTGGCTGTTAAAGAAGGGGTCGTTGTTAGTGCTGCTGATCTGATTAATTGCTTTGATCTGTTATTAGGCATTTATACATAAAAGAACATTTTCACGCAAAAAAAAAAGCTTACTAACCATTTTGTACTGCTCAGATATGACACAGTTGTGTTGTTCTGTTTAATAGTACCTGCAGATTTTAGGCATATAGGTTGCAATTATTTTTATTAGCTGCTGTTCCGTTAACAACATAACCAACATCTGTTTTAATCTAAACATCATCAGACTTATTAATTAGGTACATTTTGGCATCAATTTATCACATGTGCTTTGACACTTTTGATACTTGAAGCATAAGCTATTATATGTAATGAAAAAAAAAGTATGATTTGGAATCAGTGTTATACATCATCTGTAGGGGACAATTATGTTGGCATGTGGGAGGTTAATGCACACACTCTAGATTCCTTTGCTTGATTTGCTGTTTTCTTCTTCATAACTCTAGGTAAACAGTTTGTGCTGCCATTTAATGCACAGGTTAAGTGTAGTTGCAGGCTATTATACATCATTAGAGTAAGTAATATTCAGTTGTGGAAGAAAGATGGAAGCTTTTCACTTGTAGCCACTTGGACATTTCATTTTTCATCTAGTATGCCACTGCAAAAATTAGTTGTGGCAGGCCTGATGTAATTTATAGCCTGGAACCCTGAAATTAAGCAATGAATCACACCATTTTGGCTGATTAGAGTTAATGCATTTTTCCCAATGACATATTTTGTAAAACAATGCAGTTTATTCTAAACTTTGCCTTATCAGACCTAGTAATTTCTCACGTCAACCTGCGCAATGGATTATACCATGTACAGTGCACTCTATCACAAGATTTTGTGTACTGTAGTTATCTTCCAGTTTAAAGGGACAGCCTACCCTTTCTTTACTAATTCTCTCACTAGAAAACAGCAACTTTGCTACCCCCCTCCACCCCCTCCCTCCATTCTCAAACCAAACAATTCAAAAGCAAAACACCAAGAATGGCAATTCAATGCAGCTTGATTGAAAGTGAGGGGGGTAATGATCAAGTGAGTAGCGACCATTGGATTCAGCCTCAGGCCTTCTCACTCTGGATCTGGTCAATAGCAAATTTATTGCTAATCAAATCCAATAAATACAAAGCAGCATACATTTATTTTTATTTGTCACCTAGCTGGCTGCAGAATAATAACAAAACAGGTAAGTCAGAGGCTGCTTTTCAGGAGAACATGCTGTAGCTGATGAGTGCGGTACTTCAAGCTCCTGAACGTTACAGACAGCCGGTCCCTAAGAAGCCTTGTTATATGTGTCTGATTACCAGTGGGCACTGTGTCCCACTTGCCTGTGGAATATATTAACGGTGCCAGCTCTTGAGTTTGGAGATTTCTGTTAGCTGAGATACTCTGTGATAGGGAGAGGTATCACTGCAGAACAGGATCTATAGGTATTAGTGTCAAGAAGAATAATGTCTTCCTTGTCCTTTCTCCTGGGTTATTGCATGGGTTATACAAAGACTGGGATGAGTTAATAGAAAACAAAGAAACTAAAGGTGCGTGGGGAGCAGAGCGGAATCAACAGCATAGTTGAGACATGTGAGTTTTACTGTTACCAAAAATAACGTGTGACTGTTCTTTCCCCCCAAAGCGCTAACATGCATAAGAGCACATGACATAATCATCACAGGCATCTTACACCGTGTAACGCCAACATGGACAAACAGCACACAGCTAATGTAAAACTGACATTCGATGTCCTGGGTTTTGGGGTATTGAGATATTCTTTTATGCGTGTGCATGAAATTTAGCTAAAACTCAATGCTGCAATTTGTTCCACAGACGCTTTATGAATTACAAAGCGAGTGCCAAAGGGACAAATGGAATCAAATGATTGAGAATCTTTAGCAATATGAAAAGTGCAACTTGGAAGACAGATAGTACAAAAATTCTGTCTTTCTTAGCTGCTGGAGTCTCCGTGTTTCTGAATGGCTTATGGAAAAACCCAACAACAGCCTACTACACATAGGAGAAAAAGGCAGCACACCTGCACCTCTCCAGCCTACCTTGTTCACACCCAAGATAGGAGAAAATGATTTATTGTCTGTCCCCTGAATTTCTCTGAGCATTCTGTCTAAACTTTAAAAGCAGATTACATTTGCGATTAAACCTTAACAAATGTTGTTTTAACTAGACTGCAATATATGTTATTGACAACAAGCTTTTTTTTTCCTCCTGAAAATATCATTGGTGCTCAGGCACACGATTTACAGAAATGACAAGGAGGGGTGTTGCTTTTCCCAAGGTGAATGTGAGTTGACTGATTAGCTGGTATTTTAACTTAGATTCTTGAAAATTACAGACATAAGAAACCCTGCAATTTATATGTACTTTGGAAGTGAAAGCTTTAATCCCATGATTCATGAAAGTAAAGTGGTAATAATTTAAGTACCATATTTTATTTATCCCTCAGAGTTGTCAGCTGATACCAGAAGTATTCTCACTATTTTTGGGTTGCTGCCTTTGGCCACCTAATTGCTTCTTAGGAAGTAAGAGGGAAATTGCTTATATAACTACATGGATTGTCTTTGGCAACGTCAAGCCAAGGCATCAATCAGTCCATCTGGGTAAAATCACAAGCTGACTCCGATATTGCTAAATATTTATACTGTCAAATACACACAGACATCCAGATGAAAAGAGGCATTCATTAGGAATGCTCCAGCTTGTCAGTTTAAAGATGTAGATTAGAGCAAAACCTCCCACTATGGTACTGAGTGCTCAGGAAAAGTCTATATTTAGCCATTCTGAGCAATAAATATCATCATATTGCCTCATTTAGGTAAATAGAGAATGAATATTGTCAAGATGATCTAGAGATAATGTAAACAGATCCCTGTTCAGAGTCTGTGTTACCAGGGTAAATTCCAGGACATTGGTGTGCTGCTGATGCTTTTTGGTTTAACCCTTTTTCTTAATCACATTCCCCTCTCCTTTACAGTAACAGTAAGATTTGTTCTTTGCAGATGAGAAGGGAAGGGGGGGAATAGATAAGGTGAGGTTTCTTTTTTAAACAACAGATTACTTCAGATTCTGAGTTATTACATTAATTAGTAGTTTTGCTGTAATATTTTCTTGGCATTGCTGAAGGTGGCTGCTGCTGCTGCTGCTGCTAGAAAATACAGATATCTGTAGCAACACTGAAGCTCATTCCAGAGTTTAACACGGGAACTGACAAAGCTCATCAGTCAGAAGAACATCACAGTGCTGAGGTTAAGACATGATTTCAAGAGTGCACCCAGTTAAGACTCATCGAAGGATTTTTGTTATAGCACTTTTTTTTCTGTGATAAAGTGACGCACATTGTAAGAATAAGCACTGAAAGATCAGCACTTCGACGAGAATTAAGTTACTCTCCTGCTGCACAGTGGGTGTCCTGTCCTGATGAATTAAGAGTAAAAATTTGCTCACCATACTGTATACACAAAAGAGATATCAGAAGGATTTTTTTACCTTTTGGGGAAGGCCCGTGCCTCCCTCCATAGAATTGGCACCTTGGAAGTTACATACAAGGAGAATAGTGACTGACGTCAAAGTTTTAGTTAATTACACTAGATGATTTCTTAGATTAATAATTAACATCTCTCTTTAAAACGAAATATCTGTAATTAATCAGCAAATCATAATGTGGAGACTAATTAACTTCAAACTCAAATCTTAACAGAAAATCCATATTACTATCCAGCATCATTAATTACTCCAGTAATCAAAATTATCCCTCATGGGATTTGACATAAAGCTTTGTAGGTTTATAAACCAAGCTATTATCACAAAAAACATTTTGAAGGCAGCTTCAAATAGCATTATAGATAACTAACGCATTAGGTTGGAAATTTAAACAAGTTTTTATTTTGTCTGTATTGCATTATCAATAATCCACTCATTGGAGCTGGGGGAGTAACTAAAAGCCTGCACTTCCCTTCTCACCGTGCAGATTTTTCTTGGATTGGTTTTATTTTTTCCTTTTGGATTTAGAGCAGTGATTTCTGTCAGAAGTTTCATTTGTCAATGTCTTTTAAAAATAAGTCACACTTGCTTGTAGCTTTTTCTGTGCCGCTGCCCATGCTAGGTAGCTGTTTAAGAAGTGAATTAGCAGCTGGTTATGTCCTGACCTTCGTAAAAAAGAAGGTGGTGGGGAAGGGTTTGAGGTTTAAGATACAGTGAAATCTTTAACTGTTGATTAGTCAGTGTTCAGTGGGGGAGAAAAACAGGACACAGTAGGACTGTTATGCTAAAAAAACCTCCCACTAAACAAATCTTATTTTAATTAGCATGGACATCACAATAGGAAGATTTGGAATGTGCTCATTTTCATTTTTAATAAACAGGAAAACCGATAGCACCATTGTAGCACACACTGAAATCCCTCGGCTGGTTTGGTTGTTGGCGGGTTTTTTTCATTTGAAAGTTAGGAGTTAAAATAGTGACTAAAATCCACGTTTCAATTATTTTATCACCTAATCTTCCAAATGTGCACATCCAATACTGTTCTTTTGTGTGGCAGCTGTAAAAATCGTAAGCAATTTTTACTGTCAAGGAAACTCTGAATAAATAGAGGCTGTTAACTTAGGCAGATATCTGAGGTTATTTGGTGGCAATCAAGAACTCACAGCACTTCAACTAATGGGTTATGATCAGAAACTGTTCCTAATAGCCAGCTAGACGGATCTGAATATGAAGATTTCTATAATTTTGTTGTCAGCTTGTGATGTACTCTAGTGCTAATTATTTGGAACAATTATGTTTTCCTAATAACAAAAGAAGAAGCAGTGAATTAAGCAGGCTTACCTTCAGATCCTTAGATAACAGTTTAAATGCACTTGCCATTAAGAAATAACATTTCTTTTTCCTGTATGGAACCCTAATTATTGAAGATGCTTGTCTTTTAAAATCTACTTCTTATACTTCTTTTAAGCACGTTCAATGTGTCAGTTTACACTGATGACTTCAGTAACTAGTATTTTCTCAGTCTTAGGTTCATGCCTGTACCTCCCATAGACTGCTTACTTCATTTGGTTATTCAAAAACCATAATTAGTGCAGTAATTAACATGTGGATCCTTCAAAGGAAGACTGTGAGAATCATGGGACATCTCTCATCATTCTTACTGATGTATAGATGATAAAAAGACTTAGGTTGAGGTGACAACAGGATTTGTATTACCACACATTATCTGAGCTGCAGGGAAATTCAGACAGGACTGTGGTCCATAGAGCCTTCCCTTTTGAAAAAAGTAATTATCCACACTGTTTCTATAATGTAACTAGGTGTTATCCTGCATTTGCAGCTGTCAAATCGTTTGTTTTAGAACCGTTATTTTATATCTTAGAAATACTTTAAAGTTTGGGGTTTTGCACATTATCTTTTAAGCAATTACAGAAGCGGGGTGCAGTAAGTGCAGCAATAAAAACAACCACTGAAGTAATTCATATAAGCATAACAGATTCCTTCGTGGCAGTTGATTCCAGAGAAGTTTATGGTAATGCTGATACAGCCATAAGATTACATCCATAAAGAAAAGTCCCAATTCTGCTTTATTTCTTTTCCCCAGAGAAAATATGCTGGTATGTATGTTTGTTTGTTTGCTTCTTTCTTTCTATTAGATTTCAGACAAGCTAAATCTGTTGTGTTTTCAAGCCATACTAAATCAGCTATAGGTCTGTGAGGCTTTGTATGGTTCACATGAAGGTATTGCAGTCTTTCCCTGAGATGCTTGTATCTGATGTTTTCAGCTTCGCTATACAATGGTTTAAATTAGCGCATTAAGGAAATCTGCATTCTTTCCTTCAGACACAGACTTTCTCTAAGTCGTGCTCCACTTTATCACATTCACTGACATGTGCCAGAAAACTTCAGAATTTTACCCTACAGGCAGCCCATGGGACTGGGATGAAATGGCCTCTATACATAGGGTATGACTTTATTTGCTAAAGAGGTTATTTGAAAAAGCCCTTAGGGTACTGCTGCCCTTTTGTCCCTCAAACTAGTAGGGGGAAAAATATAAAGGGAACTACACAGTAATCCCTTGTAGACAGGTGACCTTAAGCCAATTCTATACTGTAAGGTTTGTTTCCATTTAAACTCAAAACAGACAAAGGGGTGGGGGGGAAAGCACATTGCAGGTTTTAATCTGTTGCAGACACATAGCGATTTTTTTTTTATAAATGACTATCAAATACAGACAAGTTTTACTGAAAATTCATAACATTTAGTGTTGCTCTATGTAATTTAAGGTTCTCTTTCAATGTGTCCTATATTTCCAACAAAAATAGCATCTGAGGACTGGTGGAAATAAACATCTGCCTGTTTATTTCAGGCAACACATTCAGGATTTTACTTTCCTTACAAGTGTTTAAACCCTGCAAAGAATAATTAAGCAAATGTGTATAGACCTTGATTGCAGTAACAGCAGTAACTTCTTAAAAATTAGCCAACATCAAGACCCAATGGAAAAAAAAGTGATCATTTTGTCATTTGAAGGGGTTTTTTTTCCTGTCCTTAGAGCTGACTGGTGATTGAAGTTAACAGAGCTACAGTCAGACTAGACCAGAGTTCTTACAGTCACAGTCCAACTGCAGGTGCACATTTTATGGTGATATGTTTTGTATTCAAACCTGGGTTTATCCACAACAGTTTTACAGTGAAAGCCACCACATTACTCTTCCTGTGATGCAATCAGCTGTTATTAAATAGGTACCATCCCAATTCAATTCTGCTTTTCAAAACCCCGTTATAAATTATGAGCAGCAGCTCTGAAGCCACTTCAGGGCGGCCTCTAATAAGTCACAGGTATGACATCACTGAGCACTGTAATTAATGGGTGTTATGCCACTCTTTTGACTTAAGACTTTTTCAGAGGGTTTTAATTACTTTTGAGTTTCAGCCATCCTGGCAAAATTTTCAAGGAACTCTAATGGCAGTTTTTACTCAATGAAGCTGTTCTAGCAACAGTTGGAAAAAGAAGCACTCTGCTGGCTGAAGGAAAAGGTTTCTGCTGTTCTTCTCGCCTGGTAGTCTAGAGGGATGTTAAAGGAAATAGCTTCTGTTGACTGCTGTGGGCACTTAGTTACTGTGTTCCCTTTCTGCATCTGGGGTAGAGCTGTAAAAAATTGTGGTCAAATCCACAGATTAGATAAAGTGAAAGAGAGAAAAACATCTGAAAAGCCAAGAATGGCTTGGAGGATCATCTTGATGTCACCAACTTGATTTTAGGTGTAGAAATGCCATTGTTTCACGTGTGACAGCAGACTTGATGTAATCAATAGAGCAAACAGAAAAGAAGAAATGCCATCATTTACCACCTATCAAAAGTAAATCATAAATTATCACTAGTTAATCAGTATTTAAACCAGTATTTTTTTATTTTCAGTGCCAAAATCTAACAGCAGAAGGATTTCACCCCTCATACACACACACCAGAATGCACGTATCATAATAGAAGTTAACTCAGGTGTGAAGCCTTGTTCTCCAAACAGCTGAAGCCTCATGTCATTGTTTATAAGCACAAAACACACAGATTTCTCCATATGTTGGCACCATATTGGTGTTATCACCATGGCATTCCCTCCTCTTTGGATGATCTTTTGTTATTACATTTATTTTTGTGAGACAAATAAAATACTGTAAATGTAAACCAATTATTTAACCAAATTGCTTTAATCGTGGAAAACTGACAATTAGTGTTACAGCTTCTCAGCAGTGAAACCCACACAATAGAGCAGGATGTGATAGTCTGTACTGCAGTGAAAGTCGATGTAGTGCATTTATTTTGCGTAGCAAGCTGTGAGAGAGGAGGAAATAAGTAGAGGAGACGAGCAAAGTCCATCTTGATGAACTATAATTCTGCATCTGTGCTTTGCATTGTAAGCTGCTGAGTTTTTCTAATTGATTGCTAACATATTGGGACTGCTCTTCACAGAAATCCTGATGGCTGATGTCAACATTGAAAGCTTAAGACACGTGGCAACAAGCTGATCAGCTAATCAATGAATGTGTTAGAGGCTTGCCAAGCTGTGTGTGAAATTTTGATTTCTAGTATGTGTTGATGATGAACAGGTTAATTCAGTTATGCACAATGATTACCCACTTTAGTACCTCTACCTGCTGCTTATGAATTGGGGGAGAAGGATTAAAATTCATACACCCACATGATTTAGGTTTATTCTCAAAGCTTGAATGCATCAGCCTTTCTATGGAATAGCTGTGAGGTAGGAGACCATTCTGGGTATTGTCATGCAAATGAGGCCACGATACATACCACTTTGCTTCAAAATTGCTCTGCAGTGACAAGTAGCTTTTAAAACTGGAGCAGGGTTTTCCAAGCTAAGTGGGCAACCCCATATACCGTCTGAAATCCACTTTCTAAAATAAGTGCATATATAGGAGGTCCCGGTTCCACATCTGAGTGCTCAGATTGGCAGTTTCTATATACCTATACATCTTATTCTAATGCACATTAGGGAGGTCCTTTATCCCACTCAGAAGCTGAGCTTGATCTGGTATTTAGCAGCTCTTAAAACCAAGGTTTCATGATAAATCAGTTTGACTAGAACAAATTGTAATTAATGATACAGTAGCCTCTCAGTAATGCTCAAGAACTTAGGCAATAGGTCATAATGGCAAAAACAAGTCCTCACCTGCCTTATGGCTCACAGAAAATATCCATAATCAGAAGCTATTTAGCCTAGTTTCAGGACCAGTTTCAGAACTGGTAAGAAAATGTTGTAGATATTTCTCAGTCTCTGTATGAAAGCAGTTCAGCCCAAATACTTCTATAGATTCTGCTTGTGAATCATAAAATCATAGAATCATTAGGGATCGGAAGGGACCTCGAAAGATCATCTAGTCTAATCTCCCTGCCTCAGCAGGATCACCTAGACCAAGTCACACAGGAACACATCCAGGCGGGTCTGGAGCATCTCCAAAGAAGGAGACTCCATATTCCCCCCTGGTCAGCCTGTTCCAATGCTCCATTACCCTCACAGTGAAGTTCCTTCTGATATTTACATGGAACCTCCTATATTCCAGCTTGCACCCATTGCCCCCTATCCTATCGCTAGATGCCTTGAGAAGAGCCTGGCTCCATCCTCCTGACACCCACCTCTCACATATTTGTAGACATTAATGAGGTCACCCCTCAACGTCTGAGGTAAATGTAGTCACTGCCCCAAGAAGTTCATTGCTAGGTAGCTTCTAACCAGCATCTTAATGCCTCTTTGAAGCCAGGATGTGTCTCAGAGCACTGGCATTAACTGAAGAAGAATGAGCAAAATCCAGGTTTTTTTTTCTAGTCCAAAATGATATTGAACACATTGTGAATCAATGGGAATTTGTCCATGTCCTGAATGGGGCCACAGTTTTACTCTTAACCGCTGATGTGCTGTGCACTGGAGGTAGCAAAATCACAGGGCTGTCATAGGAATGGAAGTGCTATCTACTGACCAGGTAAGGATTTATAAAAGCAGAGACAGTGGGTGTGGGAGGGGTGCAATGCTACAACACCCACACTTCTCAAATCCCTTATTGGCCTAGTGTCAGCTGCACTGTAGTGTTGTGTTGCCTCATAGAAATGCCTACTGGGCTCCTAAATACAGATTTGAGTATCAAATTCAAGGTATTCACATATGGAAATGTAGATATTAAGGACTTCACAGCTGGTTAGGTCTTTTTAGTCACATATCTGTGTCCTCAGAGGCAAGAGCTATCCTGGGAAAACTGGTTAAAGTTACGGAGAGGGCTATTTTCAGCATTGAGCTTTCTGGTATTTGCTGCATATTTAGATGGTACCTGAACTCCGTGAACTGAATTGCCCTCAAGATGTCACAATGTATAGATCTGTAAATATTTTGCATTAAAAGTCTTAATGTTTGTGTGAATCAATTAAAAAAAAAAGAAAAATTATTTTGAAAAAGAGTTATGGCAGTCACCCTTCTCTGTGTTGCTGTGTGTTAGCTGTATTATCTCCCAAGCTCTTGTGGAGCTGTTATTTAAGTAAAACTTCTTGTTACATTTCCTTTTATTACAAGTGCTATTTATATACAAATTGGAGCAGATCATGTTGCGGCAAAGAACTTTTTATTCTGCGTAGATTGTGTGGCAAAATAGTGCATTATCAGCATTACATGCCTCAGCGAGGAATGTTTTGCTGGTTTAGATCTCATCATTATGAGAAGAATTTAATATCTAGATTGTACTGGGAACTTTGGAGCTGGTCTGTTGTCATCTAAATGAAAATGAAAACCTGTTCATGATAATTAGCTAGGGAGCGTTGATGGAAGGCCCACACTACACGTAGTGTCTAGGTCAGCTCCAGAGATATACTGTATTGGCTACCATGTGGCTGTGTTCATTTCTGCTTGCTTGCCATGGGACAATCCTAGAAATAATTGTCAATCCATTGCCCTTAAACCCTTTGTCTACAGACATGATGCAAAGTGAAGGTGGTTGAGGTTTCATAAAAATGAAGCACATGGTGTGACAGACCCATCTGTGCCAGCTTTATGAAACAACAGTGCCCGATTTTATCATCGTGGCCCTTTGTTCTGCACGCTGCTGTTCACGCGGTGGTTTTATGAATGTTTGCAGGTCGAGTCTGCAAGCCTCAATTTATCTGACTGCTTCCTCTCCTATGCTGCCTGTTCTTGATTGCTCTGCTGCCTTCCCTGCCCCCACAGTTTCTTCTCCTTGCTCAGCCCTGCTCCTCACACAAATCCAAGGTAGAACCTCCTAGCAATTTTCCAAGGTTCTGGGCTCCAAGACTAAACTAATTTGTTTCTGAATTGCAGATCAAACATAAACTGCAAAGAAGCATTTAATCAGTTAGGAGAAGCAAGGGTATGGCTTGTTTAAGTCCCAGAATCCATAAACCTGTAATGATTTTATTATATTGGAGTCAGTTTTCATTATTTTCATGAATGGGTATTCCCTGCTTAATGCACGATATTTGCATCCGATGAACCAACGAGTTTAAACATGGTTTGTTTTAATGCTTTGTAAATTTGCATTCAAATTCATCAGAAGTAATTCTATTTGAAATCACACAGGGCTAAACACAGTGGTTGTAAATCCATTTGAATTGAGGTGCCAGAATCAGCCCATTAATCTACAAATCTACAATATAATTTTTATATGGTTGGTGGGCTTTTGTTCTCCTTTTCCATGATGAGGCAGAGGGGATACCAAGTGCTTGTGTGGGAGGGGAAGTGTTCAGGGAGGGAGGGTGTGATAAATCGACCAAGAGGGAGTATATCTTTGTTATGGAAACTGGGCTGTGAAAGGAACATACGAAAGGCCAGAGACCAAGGTTTGAGAGTGTCTGTCACTGCCACTTGAAGTAGTTGCATGAGGGGAAAGGAAGTCTGTAAGATAAGAAGGTCTCCTAATATTTAGGATGATAGAGGTTGCCATCAGCACCTTGAATTTGGTGTGCAGAGCATGTGTCAAAGTTCACCCAGAGCTTGGAGGAGCCTCTTACATGCATTTAGTATTTTAAATCTTCCTATGCTCTGTTAACTTGGATTTTTCTGTGATCTTATTAAAAATGAAATGAGTAAAGGCAGCAAGATTCTTTTCCCAAAGAGGGTAATTTTGGAAGGGGTGGAGGGGTCTGTATTGTAGAAAATGGTGCTTTGTTTCTTGATGACTGCAGAAGAAATCTGCACTTCATTCAGAGTCTAGAGAATCGGTTTAGTTTCTTTGTTCTTACATAGATGGATTGTCTGAAATTAAGGTATTTAAGCCAGTAAGTTTCAATTACCAGGTTTGAAGTTGTAACTATGATTGTCTGAGAATGCAAAACCATGTATGAGAGGGATTACTCTGTGAGAAGGAAGGTTTATGAACTACATTTCCCACACTACACATTCTTTTTAAATATAACAAAGAAGTTTTATCAAAAACCTTACTTCAGTACCTACAGAAATGTGTTGTGAAACATGATATACTTTAGCCTTTTAAAAGGAGTGTCTGTTGGTTGTTTGAATAGGTGACAATTCAAAATGGAATTCAGCTGATACTTGTTCATGCAGTCATTTTATTTAGTTAGCATCAGGCAGACCTCACTGCAAACCAGATCTATTTGGCTAGGTGCAGAAGTGACGCCACCTTTGTGACTGCCTTCCTCTGGGAACAAGCAGTGCTTGTTTGGCCCATGTAAAGCAAAACTTAAATGGTCTAAGTCCTTGTTTTGAATATCAAAGACTGAGGCTATCTGTGGGATCAACTTAAGAAAGCGTTTAAGCCCGTGCGTGGTGCCAGCTGTGTGCTTAATTCCCAAAAATCCAACTGCAGGTCCCTGCTTAACGCACATGTGAGAATCGTGATGATCGGGGAGTCAACCATCTGACATCTGTGAAATGAGCTGGTAGACTTGAGTCTTTTTCATAATGAACCAGTTTCCATCTCATAAAATTCTGTAATTGCAGATGGTATCAGTGGACACCTATGACAATCTCAGCAGAGACTGCAGCCCAGCATTCCTCATTATGGGATACATGGACACTGAACTCCTCTCTGCTCATGAACATGGGGTTGATTCATTGACAGGGCGTTATCAGGAAAATAGCAATGATGTGACTAGTGCTTCACTGTGGGTAAATGGAGTACCTCAACTCTTGGAGTTGACAATAGCTTCTCCTAAGAAATGATAATGCTGTGATTAAGACATAAAGCTGGGACTCAATACACCTGGGAATTCCTGTGTGACCCTGGCAACACTCTGGGTTGGTTTTTACTTCTCTCCCTGAAAAGTTAGAAGAATGCTTTTCCATTTTGTGGTATCATGTAGTGATAAATACATTACTAATTGTGAACAAATCAGGAGATACTGTTTTAGAAGCACGTGGTTAGATAAATGCTATTAGATTTTAAAATGTGTTCTCTTCAGTTTGCATTTGATGTGCTTGCACCTAGCACTAGCGAGAAGCAAAATAGTATCTTGCTTCCCAATTCTGCATTGAGGCAATTAGCTTTAGGCATACAGAACTAAAAATCTTGCATGAAATTCACTCTGTTCTGAAAGAGACCCTCAAAAATAACACTGGAAAAAGAAATACATTAATTTCAGCTTTGCTTAAGCTTGTTCGTTCAGAAAATGATACAAGTTTTGTTCTGCCCGTGTTTATTTTTGTGTGTGTATTTTCTTTGTGTATCATTCAAATAGCTTTTTTATTTCAGAAGTGCCTGAATAATGTTTTAAGGGTACTTGGAGACACACTGAAAGAAATGGTCAGCCTCAGTAGGGAGCACTAGAACACTGACTAGAAATAACAACTATGAACTGGCTAAGTAATCCCTACCTGGAACTCGTAGCAGTTCTTTCAACCTGTGATGCTGTGGGCTGCTCAGAAGCTCTTTAATCTGCACATTTGTGAAATGACAGCCCGCAATGAGCCTTCATGTGTGTTTTGTTTGTTATGTGCCAAAAGTTAGGTTCACTAAACTGCACTAGCTGAAAAACGCCTAAGAAGCATTTAAAAAAAAGCTGAAATAAGAAGCCTTTATGAAAAGTGTCAGTGGGCGCTGTTAGTTTCTCAGTGTTTTTGAACACCCGATCTTCCATGTATCTAGCTCCAGGCTTCTATTGTTTGTTTGGGTTTATTTTGTGGGGGTGTTATCTGGTCCCTGTCTTGTCACATATCACAAGCTTTACCACTTTCACTAAAATTATCTGCAATTGTGTGTACTGCACTGAAATGTGGGCTAAGTTGCAGAATAGTAAAAGTGCTTGGGGTCCACTTCTGTTACCACTAATGGTGCTACAGCAGGGCAGAAAAAGAAGTGCATTCTCTGCATCGTGCTACAGACAAATACACCAGGAACCATGGTGGTTTTCAACCACTTGGCACTGTTTAGTTAACAGGCTTTTAAGCATTATTTGGCTTCAGCTGTGGACAGATATATCTCTATAATAAATCTTTGTACAAGTGCTATCAGAAGTAGGAGCTAAGTGGCATTTTAAATATATTTAAAAAATGTGATCACTAATAAGCTTTAAAATATTACCTTTTTTCCCAGTCGAAATTGGGCTTCAGGAAAGAAAAAAATAAGAAGAGCTGATGAAATGATCTGACAGGGTGACAGGGTGTGTTTACTAGTCCATATTTGAATAGGATTCATGCTTCACATGATTGACAGTCATTGCAAATTCTTTGGCTTTTTAAGACTTATGGCGCCACAGTCTTGGGTGAACTTCAGTTCAGAATGGAGTTGTTTACAGAAGTTAACTAAGTAGTCACTGCAGAATTGTGTGCTGTGTTTCTCTGAACTGTTCTGGAGTATTATGGATTTGCAGGACGAATGGTGATGGCTCGTGTTAAATCATAGTCTAACTACCATGGAGTCCATTTATTCCATCTGGAAGCTTCATCACCTTGGCATGTGGAAATGGACAGGGTAGCTGAATTGACTCTCCATTGCTTACCATGTCCAAACATCTTCCCACAGCATGGCATGAATGTTGTGGTGTTTCATCAGAATCAGATTGTGGTCATCCAAAATGGATAAAACTTTTCCTCTCACTTTAGCATTTGTAGAATATATATCCAGAATATGTGCACTTAAACCTTCAGTATTTCCATCCAGCTCAGCCTTCTAACAGTTCTTGTTTCATCATGGGCCACTCAGTTCAGGAAGGACACAGAGCTGCTGAAGGGTGTCGAGTGTAGAGCAACAAAGATGATGAAGGAAGTAGAACAGCTCCCTTATGAGGAAACACTGAGAGAGCTGGGTCTCTTTAGCTTGGAGAAGAGGAGGCTGAGAGGTGACCTCATGATTGTCTACAAATATGTGAGGGGTGGGTGTCAGGAGGATGGAGCCAGGCTCTTCTCAAGGTTATCTGCTGATAGGACTAGGGACAATGGGTGCAAGCTGGAATATAGGAGGTTCCATATAAATATCAGAAGGAACTTCCTCACAGTGAGGGTAATGGAGCATTGGAACAGGCTGCCCAAGGGGTTTTAGAGTCTCCTTCTCTGGAGATGTTCAAGATCTGTCTGGATATGTTCCTGTCCATCTTGGTCTAGGTGTCCTGCTGTGGCAGGGGGATTGGACTAGATGATCTTTCAAGATCCTTTCCACTCCCTAATTATTCTATGATTCTTTATATTCCTTAGTCAAAGTGTCTCCCCTGAAGAGGTTAAGACATGATTTGGTTGTCTGTGCTCAGACAATGTGCAGCAGTCTGGCCTTTGAATGTGCAATTAAAAATTGCTTTGGCCTGTTTTCTTGTTTTACATTTTCATAAACTCACATGTATTTTGATGAACACTGTCATTCTTTAAATTTCATCAGCATTACAGTCTTCAAGGGATTTGTCTCTCATTTAATGTCATTTTTGCATATTTACTTTCTCCACCAGTGCTGGGATTCAGTAGCACAAGTCGAGGCTTGTGTTGCTATTTTTCTATTTACTTATGTTACATCCTGTTTTAGTTTGTAATGATGTCAACTTCTCCTCCCCATTTAGCGTTAACTCCATATGCCATCTAAAAACTGTTGATTCCTACCTCTAGTCAACCAACAGTTTAGGTAGACTCGTTGACAGAGTAGAATGAAAATTAGTTCTTGAAAGCACAGGATGGCAGCTGGGTGGACGGAACCTGAATAAAGAGCTTCTGGGCACTTAGGCAGAGCCACAGTTCAACCATTTTCTTTGCACTTGGAAGAGTTTTCCCAGGGAAGTGGTGGAATTTGCAGCTTCAGACAGTTTTAAGGCTCAGCTTGACAGAGTGCTGGGCCACCTCATTTAAACTGTACTCCATTAGATTAAAGGGTTGGACTGGATAATCCTTGAGGACCCATCCAAACTGGTATAGTGTGATACTGTGTTACTTGCCATGCAGCCTGCTTTAGCAATTCCTGTGTCCATAGTGCTCAGTGGCGACTGAAAGCATCACCTTTGGTGTCCTCTGTCTTATTTTATCTACATACAGCCTAGTGCCTTCTAACACTGGGAGTGGAAGGCAGCTCATTTAAGGACTACTCCATCAGTAGCACTGAAAATATATTTCTGTCAGTAGAAGGGTCAATTACACGAACCACACTTCCTTTGAAGATATGCTGGAATCATGCTGCTTCCAACCTTCACTGGAGGTGAAGCATCAAAAGAAGACTTTGACACAAACTCAACCTTTGAAAGTGATATAAAAGGGTTACCCATCTCTCCAGCCTCTATTTCCCATCCCACCTCCCAGAACTAGCATGTAGCCCTGCTTCACGCTTCCTACACAGTCCTAGCATTACTACTAAGTGTGTAACTGAAAAATCAGCCTCTTTTCCAGTGGTGGTTATTTCAGGCATGATAAGCCTTGATTCTGTTGGTGCCTGAGAAGGATCAAGGGACCATGGTGAGGCAGGGCTCAGCATTGTGACTGGACCACCTATAACCATCCCTATTCCCTCCTTTTCAGGAATTGTTTGATCCCTTGCACTAAGACTGATTTTTGGAGTGGGAAATCTGGTGTCAGAAGCTTGGGAACTGCCTTCATAATTAATCCATCTTCCTCTTGTGCCATGTACCACTTTGGGGACAGCTGTACTGGTGGGTTGTCCTATGCTGTGGTTACATATGTAAGGCTGAAGTGCCTGAGTGTTTTTTTCAAAATGCTGGTGGCATGACCTGCAGCTTTCAGGCTAAATAATCATAGTGCTTCTTTCCCGCTGTGGGTCTGTGGCAAAAATGGATTAATTTTATTAGCCACTGGCATTATGCTTGATTCTATAAAAGCAAAGAAGCAGATCTTTCTCCGCTGAAAACCTGTACGAGTTAAAACCACAAAGCCCCTTCCCTTGTTCTCTTCTGAAACTCATTGTAATGCAGTTCTGATCATGGTAGCAGCCTTAACCCTTTGACCAGATGTATGTCACCCCTCCAAGTTTTCATTCCTATCTTCCCAAGCAGGCTGGAGACAAAAAGAAAATACCAACTGTCCAGATCAACGTCCAGATTAAAAGCTTCAAAAATTTGGCAAAATTAGATGATCTCATATTGGCCCAGCATACCTCCTTCTTCCTGACAGTTTATTACTTCTAATTATGTTTATTGCTTCTAATTACATGAATCAAGGCTCATTCCAGTATGATTTTGATGAAGTCCACAAAAGAGAGTGCCCTCATCTCCTCTGATACTTTGGACATTAAACCAGAACTTTTTATTTTTAATGAGAGAGTGCATTAATTACTTTAGTTATTAGATGAGCATTAGCTTTTGATATAACACATCCCATAGACTCCTGACACCTTGCATGCTGAGAAGTCCTGTCCTTGAAGTTACTACAGTGCACAGTGATCAGAACTTAGCTCTGATGTTTTGTTAGCATTTAGCAGCAACGTCTTGGCAGAGGGTGACCTCTAGTACTGTCTCTAAACATTTTCAATTTACAGACTCAAGAATTTTTTGCTGTCTTTGCCTCTCATTCTTTTGAAGAGGTCAGCCTTTTACGAATTTGCCAGGAGAAAGAGGTTCAAAATACCCCATATACTGTGCAAGCTTCATAGGAACATAGCCACAATGAAACACACAGCATACAATTCATTTTCATATTTATAGAAAGAATTCACATTGGTTTGAGCGTACACAAGCAGCTGCTGTCATTTGGCTATGAGCAGATGTTAGACCTCCAAAAGCTTCGCTGATAATTAAAATACTAACAGTTAGTGTTTTACCCCAGCTGCAGGTTCTGTTTACTGTAAATTTGATTTTAATGGTGCCTCTGTGCAGTTATTGAATAGAGGTTTGTTTTCTACTATACATACAAAAGTGTCTGCAATGAAGACAAATGGTTATTTCCCCTAATTTGCTCTGGAAAGACATGAATATACACCGTAACATAGCTGCATTTATAAGTGAAATACAGATATGACTGTCACACTGGAAATGGCAGTTTATGCTGTCTTAACTAAGAAAAAGGGCTATGGGAACTTACTATTTCTGATTATTCTCAAGCATTTCCCCTAAAAACTGCTGTGCTTTCCAAATGGATTGAGACATGCCCTCGAGCAAAGAACAGGTGCCCCTTTAAACTGAGTGGGCGCATAAATCAGGATAAATAAATAGAGGAAATGGCGATACTCATGTTCGATAGGTGTGCAGAAGAATATAATTTCTGCTTGATGGTTTAATAACACAGTGTTTTCTTTCAGGTACTCCTTACAAGTGTCTGTTCTCCTTAGTGCCTGTCTGTACATCAAACGTTAGGGAAGGCTGGCTACTTTCAGAATTGTTAATCCCAAGGGCCTGATTATGCAAACACGATGCATAATGCAAGCTACCTTGTTTTAGTCCCTTTGAGACCATTGAGGCTAACTGTGTCAGTAAGCTGTACTTCTTGGTAAATAAATGTTTATAAGACTAAGATCTAAATGCATATGTTCTTGAAAAACAAGAACTCTTGTTGAGATAATAATGACAAAAAGGGTTTTTTTTGCTTTATTGGTATTGACAAAACAGACACTATCTGAGACCAGACCTATTTCAGAAATCCAGATCGTCTCGTCTCCNGGGGGTGTCCCCTGATTTTTTTTCACATTAGCATTCATATTATTTTTTTGGTACACGTTCAGTCTGCCTAAGAAACACAAGTCTGCAGTTTGACCAAGCATGACCAGTACCTCTTGAAATCAGGATTCTGATTTAGAAGTGCTAAAAATGCTTTTCCCATTTGCACTGCGGGGGATAAAACAGCAAAAGTGCATCGGTGTAGCATCAATGTCAGTCATTCCCAAACTGAGGGCCAGAACAGCCTTTGAAGCCATGCTCCTAAGAAATATCCAAGCTGGCTGTACTCAGCTCCAGCTGCTAATCTACACTGGAAGAGCTAGCAAAAGACTCCAGACACGGTGCTGATGCTGCCAGCCTGCATAGGTGACACTGTGAGGGCTTTGCTCTCACACAGGACGCCAGAAGCGTGATGGCAAGCAGCTAAAGGGGCAAAGCAGTCCACAAGAACATGGGTTGCAGTGCAGGTTAGGCAGCTCTAAAACCTACATGTTAGCCCTGTACCTGTTTGCCGGGGTCAGTGGGAGTTTGAGTGTGTATTTTTCTATTTGCATAGCACTGGGCTCTATGCTGTTCATTTTTGACCTTGAGTGCTGGAAAAGAGAAGCTGAAATTTTTCAGCGAGAAGGCCTTTTCCCAAAGGTTAATTGGACACTGGAGGGGAACTAAACCAAACCAAACAAACTGCCTGAACCCCCTATCTGAATGGCTCAGCTATTTATTTTGGTGGCTGTTTTTCTATTGTTTCTTGTTGTTGCTTTTCTCAGAGTCCTCTAAGGTGTGGGAGGGAAAAATAACGAGCGTGAAATTTCTGGCTGTTTTTCAAAAGTAAAAAAACATATGAAAATATTTCCTTTTCCATGTTAAGAAAGCTAAAAGGACATCTGCTGCTTTGTTCAAGATACCTGAAAGGTTAAACCTTCATCCTTTATTCAAGCAATTCTTAGAAGACCTTGAAGTTTCTAAACATGATTGAGTGGTTAAGGACAAAGATAGAAGCCAAGGATGTTTTAAGTTTCAGTGTTGCAACATAGCATTGCTGGGATTTTTTTAAGGAAAGAATGATCGGTGAACATTATCTAGGAATTTTTTTTGTTGTTTAATTTTCTTTTTACGCTAAATAATATACTGAACAGGAAAAAAAAAAGACCCTGCTGCATGGGTATCTCTTGAGATTTACATACTTTGTGTCAACGGTGGATTGTTATTATTTTTTTATATCTCTTAGGGAGCTGGCAAAGTCCCCTATGGGCATATTTGTTTGTGCTGCTTTACAAATATTTGCTGCCTTTGTGGTCATAATAGACAGAGCCATTTTGGGTTGCTGATTTATTTCACTTCTTGGTTTGACCCATCCTATTTTCTTTCCTTCAGTAGAAAACATGCATGAGCCTTTGCAGCCTCTTATTTAGTACTTAGCTGGTTTAGAAAATGCTGGCCCATGCATTGCTTGCACATAAAAACCGTGCAAATGAGAAAGAATGGATTTTACTATGGTTAAGAAACAAAGAAGTGAAAAATGTGGCTTTGTATTATGGCCTCCAAAATCAAGGAAATCCCAAAGTTGTAGCACACTGCCACAGTTCTTAGGCTGCACTTAATTAGGGATATTTAAAGTATACTTTTAATAAATAAGTGAAAAGAGCAGAAAATTGGAGCTCGATCAAGGCCTAAATTATTTCTTTATGGATTTGATTGGTGGACTTACCATACCAGTCCAGATATTCTGCTGCCATGTAGACAATAACTTTTACAATTAAAAAAATCATTCAAGTGATGCCAAATAAAACTTGAATTTTCTCCATCTTTTAGATTTCTTGGAAGTTGTATTTAATTGAAGGAAAGGATGTTGCTATGCATTCACATTATCTAATATTCATTGCATTTTTGTAGCTCCCAAATACTCATATGTGTCAATAAATAACACAGCGAATCAGCAAAGTATGAAAAATTAAGTGTTGCTGAATAGGGTGCTATAAATCAGACCTCCTAGAACTTTTGCAGGAAAGGAAAATAGCTGGTTCAAGCTTGCTGTGTAAATGCAGATCATTTCCGCCGTTGTAATAGATTATTTCATTTATGACTTACTGCTTTGTCCTAAAGGTGCTCCTTGTGAAGGATGTCCTCAGCCTGGCCTCACCATGCACAACGGCTCACTGCAACTTTTGGGGAAGGGTTAGAATTCTTAAGAGGCTGCTGGCTGAGAGTAAAGCGGTGCTTTACATATATTATTAGCCCAGACTTTCCTAACGCATTACGCATTTCTTTCGGAGACAAGTCTCCTTAATGCCATCTTTATCTGCTACACGATGCATGAAATCTACTTTCTGTTTTAGAACTGCGGCTGACCCCCGACCCCGCGAGTGATGCCACAATGTGACCTTTCTATTGTCATCAGCTTTCATTCTCCTGAAAATTCTATGAATTTTTATTACAAGTTTTTTTAAACCAAGC
This sequence comes from Upupa epops, assembly GCA_013397515.1. Lineage (NCBI taxonomy): Eukaryota > Metazoa > Chordata > Aves > Bucerotiformes > Upupidae > Upupa > Upupa epops. The sequence goes on along the minus strand of VZRI01007462.1, from coordinate 43,256 downwards.
TGAGGCTTCAACAAATTACTTGACACAGATGAGATGAAGTTGTTGAAGTAGTGTTAGATAAGTTTTACAGCCAGCATGTGTGCTGCTGAACAGTACAAAGCCAGTGTCCTACAATGTCATACACCAGTAACTGCTGAGCCTACTATTGGATAAATACATCATTTTATGGAACATTGATTGTTCTATAAACCCAATGGAGTATTATGCTCTATGATCAAACCATTTAGATTGTGTGTAGAGCACAGAAAATGCCATATTCAGGATGGTACTAAAAGTGCCATTTGTGTATTTTATGGATGTCATTACGGGGGAAACTTCTCTCTGTAGGCCCTGTTTACTGCAAAATTTTTTAGTCTGTAATGACATTTTTCATTCACAACGTATGCCTTCAAGAGAGGGGGCCCTTGTTTTATTTGTTTCATTCGGGTTTACTGCACAAATCCTGTACATTTTAATTAAATGTAAGCTTAACAAAAGAATAAGGTATTTATTCTGTGGGGAACAAATGATGACAGTAACAGAAGAATAAAAGAGACACACAAAAGAAAGTCAGGTATCGAGTAAAAGGGGGTGGGGGGGGAGGCACTAAGCCCTATTTGTAGTTTCCCAGAAACACATTAAACATCAAAGCATTTCTTTTAGCCCTATTTCGGGAGTTTGTGGTCTCTGAGAATTAAAATAACCGGTGAATATGGATTTAACGTCTAAAAAATCCTGACATTTTCAAATAAAAAACTAGGAGTTGCCTAGGACTCCAACTGATAAATAATGGCTCTGCTGAAATGACAGACTTCTTGGAAAGCAACCAATTCTGTGATCATTGCACCCCTAGATATGAAACACCTCCTTACAAATTGTCTGAATATGAGTTCTCGTATCATTATATTTTGTCATTTTAATGCCTATTTGTGTATCTTTTTAATTTGCAATGACATGCAATCAGCAACAAGTCCACTTCTCCTAATATTAATGCGGGCTTGTATTGCAGCTCATGTTTGCCATGTCAGCCAACACTTACCCTTCTCCTTACCTGTTTTTAAGAGGGGGTGAGAAGCTGGCTGGATTTAGTGGGACAACGTGATTTGTTGCTACATACAGTCCAATAATATGGCATGTTCCTTAAATACATAAAAATTCCTGCAAAATGTTGTGTTGGATGGAAGGGCTGCATTATAGAAGAGCACTGTTCCAGGGCTGAAATAGCAGCTAAGCCTCAAAGCACGTTGTTTTCTTAATATCTTCCCTACTTGGCTTTCCACTGGTAAAACAAAAGAAAACCAGTAAAATCTGTAATTCGTATTTACCGTGAAAAATCATGAAAATTGAAGTTGATGTTCCCAGTAAATTCTTGGTCATAGTCCAGTTAAAATTTAAAGTTACAGTAGATTCACATTAGTTTAAATGACACTTGAACTTCTACACAGCTCAACATTAATTCATTATAGTTGAAATGGAAGAATCTTCAGTGGGTGAATCTTTTACAATCTGATTGAGGCTGTTACATTTTATAGGAGCCATTTTTCAAAGCAGTACTGACAGCACTCGAAGTTATTAAATTGCTGAATCAAAAGATGGACCTGCAATCGCATTTATGAACTGTGATGGAATAGCTGGGGTTGCACCGAGCTGAGGTTAAGATGTTGGTGTAGTTAAGCTTCATCACACCCCTTAGTGACAGCAGTATTTACCCATGTAGTTTACTTTAATGGTCAGGAAGTGGCTTAACTCACCTCTGGATTCAAATAGATTAAGTAAGCAGTCAGAATGGCATAATTATCAGTGCTGCAAGGGATTCGCTGGATAGCTCTTCACCCAGGAGACTTCCCATTCAATTCCACGGCACAGACTGGCGTTTCAGAGATTCACGAGAACAGCATTTATTTGAGGAGATGAAAACAGGATGATTCTCCTTTTTCTTTCCCTTTCCCAGACCAGAGTTTCTCCTCAATGCAGCAATGCCGTGTCTCATACATAAATTATCATGATCTTAGGGGAAAGGTGTCATGATTTTGCTGTGTGCAAGTGAAAATTATGATCGTAGAGTTATTTTGATTTTGAAATCCAGTGGAAAATGCATGATTTGTAGAGTTATTTTGATTTTGTGCCACATCACTGCCAGGCTTTTCTTTTATCATATCAACAAAGCAAGATTCCTAAGAGAATTAATTACTTCTAGTCTATTATAAAATGTGGAGGAGCTAAGATAACTGTCATTTTATGTTGATTTCCCCTTTCTATTTTTCTGCTCTTTGGGGGGTCTTGTGAATGTCAGTGCCTACAGAGAGCACAGGAAAAATGTGGATGAGACCCAGTTGAACCACAGTACGCTTCCTCTTCGCTTGTGCCTGACAAGACATACCTCAGACTGATCATGCAATACCACTTGGAAACACTCTAATGGCTTAAATTCTTAATTTTATTTTCCTAAGACAACCTGCCTTGCAAACCAAGATGGAGAAAGTTGTATAGCATCAGTTATAGACCTGTGAAGGTGATTTGCAGCCTTTCAGCTTAACAGTGCTTGTGACTCACAGCACAGTTCTCCACCAGAAGCTTTATAATAGAAAAAAAGATGGATTGATGGATGGATGGATGGATGGATGGATGGATGGATGGATGGATGGATGGATGGATGGATGGATGGATGTGGACAGAAAGGTATACAGACAGATCAATCTAGCCTGATAGGCATCTTATTGATTCTATGATTCTATGCTAGAGGTTGCAAAAGGCCAAGTCCTCAGCCACAGACTAATATAGCTCCTAAGTATGAACTTTCAAGCAAATGATCTCTGTTGTTTAGAGCCCAACTTAGTTCTCTGTGGGATCAAAACCTGACAACTGTGCTTTGGGTGAAAGAGGTCCCTTAGAGCAGCTGTTTTCTCGGCCTGGAGTTGCATGGAGCATGTTGTTCACTAGAAGTGTCTTTGTAGCTTGGAAAGTACAGTGCTAACCTGAGATTTGACTAAGAAGCAGTTTTTGTTCTTGCTTATCACAAACAAGCAATGGTGTTTCTGTGTGTTAGTGATAAGAAGCTGAATCTCTTATTCCAGAGATGATTCCAGTTTGTGCAGGTGAATTTCAACTACAGTGTTGGGGTGGGTAGTCCCAGCATGGACCTACAGCCTTCCCAAGACCCATCTGGCCTTAGACCTTCACCTCATTCTCAGTGTCCAGGACCCCCTTTTTTCCCTGTGTGGACTGGTTGTGGCCCAAAGCACCCAGCACCTGCAGGAACTGCTGAGGTGCTTCAGGATGTCACTGCCACAGGGAGACGGAGAGTGCTAGAACTGTTCCACCGTGGGCATCCACAAAGAAGTCACAGCATGTTCTCATTTATGTCTTCACCAAAGAGCCAAAGGCAACCCTGAGCCCGTGCTCTGAGTTTGGTGGGCTTGAATTTGTGCAACTGTGGGCACCGTTTGCTCTGCTGAAGCTTTGTCATTAGAGATGAGAAGGAAACCTTCAAGTACCCAAAAGCAGTCCAAGTGGCAGGGCAAGCAGCTGGAATGCAGAAGTTATGGATATTTTAATCTGCTAACTGGTTTCATATAGAAATAGCTAAGAAGTGTAGTTGAGGTTTCTCTAGATGGTATTCTTTAGAAATAGTCTGTTTAGAGTAAGAAAACTGCTGAGCATTTTCTCCAGGTAACTGGGCTTGACTGAGTCAGTCAGGTGTGCTGCAGAGGAAGCTGGGTGGGAAATGAAGGGGAAGACAATGGCATCAGAGTGACAGCATGGCAATTACCTCGCCAACAAAAGCAGGGTATTAAGAAGATCAGCCACAGTTTTTCACACCCAGATACGTTTAATGTAATATACAATCCCAAAATTCATTACTGAGATATCACCAGTAGGATCTTCTAGAAAAGATGTGTTAATGGCTTTTAACCATCTACAGCTTTTATCTGGGCTTTTTCTTACAGTGTCTTTTAAAAACACATTTAAATTGTTAATAAGCTACAGAATTGTTAAACTCAGCAATTATTTCAACCTGTAAATATGTTACTTGGAAAAAAATGCAAATTGTTTTTGTTCCCTTGCTCATTTTATCTGTGTTTTCTGCCAGAGAAATCTAAAGATTGTCAAGGTATTTTTTCCATTTAAGCTACAATTTGTTAGGTAATGAACTGATATTTGCCATGATACCATGCTAACAGCGTGTTTTATCTTGCAGGCATTGTGTCCAAGTCCTACGAGTGCCGACTGAAGGGGCAGGGAGCAACCTTTGTGGAAACTACGAGTCCTTTTACTGCAGCAGCATTGGGAGAGGTTTCTCCAGTGAAAGAGAAGGTCTTTCGGGGCGGCAGAAGACAACCACAGACTGATGAAGAAGTTCAGCAAGTCATCATCATTCAAGGATACGATGGAGACTTTGCAATTGACGCTTCCATGGAAGAAACAGCCGCAGCTACCCTTCAGACTCTGGCAATGGCTGGTCAAATGGCCAGGGTAGTCCACATTACAGAAGATGGACAAGTCATAACTACAAATCAAAACGGCTCACACGTGAGTAGTATGGTCCCTGGGCAGATACTCACTGAGCAGTTAGCAGATGGAGCAACACAGGTGGTAGTGGTTGAAGGAACAGAAGCTGATATGGAGGAGACGATTCAAATCGACACAGTTCATGATTCCAGTAACGCTGTACTACAGCAGATAATGCAACAAGAAGTCTTAGATGCTTCTGAAGCAACAGTCCATCCTCCAGACTCCTCGTCGGCACTAGATGCCCTGCTTTGTGCTGTAACTGAGCTGGGTGAAGTGGAAAACAAATCCGGACTCCATGACAGAAGCAGGTCTGATCACAAAGATTTCTTGCAAATGCCAAACCCAGAGATGCCCAACGTTACCAGTGAAGCAGAGGAACAAGAAATACAAATGTTCCATGAAGTTCAAGAGACTCAGGAAGATACAGAACCTATGGAAGTAGTGACGCGGGTCATGCACCCATCGGCTATAATTGCATCTCAAGAGAGAGCTCAGGCTGCCTTCAAGAAAATGGTCCAAGGAGTGTTACAGTTTGCTGTCTGTGATACGGCTGCAGCTGACCAGCTGATGAAAGAAGGTGTCACTCAGGTCATTGTAAATGAGGAAGGGACTGTCCATATGGTAGCTGGAGAAGGCTCTCAGATAATTATGCAGGAAGCTGGTAGCCACACACTCAGTGTCCAGAGTGAACACATGGATTTAGTGGAGTCCAATGGGGAAATATCACAGATCATTGTCACAGAAGAAATAGCCCAGGCCATGGCTCAAGGTTCTGATGGTGACTTCTCTGAAGGTACAACCCACTACATTGTTACAGAACTGCCACCAGACATACAGGGTGAGCCTGGTGTGTACTCACATGCTGTGATCGAGACAGCAGGCTCTCAGGAGATTTTGCAGGCTGGTGCTGCTATAAAAGCAGGACCTGAATCCCCTGACAGTGCAGGAGAACAGCTAACAAGCATGGTCATTTACACAGAGGGTGGCTCACAAGTAATTCAAGGCCAGAGAAATGATAATGAAATACAAGAAGCCTGAAGAGCTTCATCTCCTAGACTTGATGCAGGGAATAGCTGAAGGTGACCAAACCCATAGAGGCACTGGATTCCTGGAAGATTTTCTGTAAAACCTTCTCAGGACAAGGTCCTCCTAGCCAGGTAACACTTACACACCCTGCAGGAGGTGGAGGCCAGGAGGTAAAGGTCAGGATAGTACAATCTTGAATCAGTAGCTGAAAGGATTATTATATGAGATTATAATAAAACAATCATATTAGGGTACAATAGAGGATAAAAAGGTCCTCCCCACCCCCCCCCCCCCCCAAATGTAGGTGTTGTTCTGTTCACTGCTTTCTCCGTTGTTGGGGTTTTTTTAATGTTGTTTTATCTCAGGGTAATTCCCTGCCTTCTGTTGTTCTTGTCTAACATAATCACAGCAGAAAAATAATTCCACTTATGTGTACATTGCGTGAGCAGATAAACAGGGACAAAACACAAACCCCACAATAGCAAGAACAGGTAAGCTCCCACACCATCATCAGTGTCCTTCTTTGTTTGAAAGAAGAAAGGTGACGTTTTGCTTTCTACAGCTGTACTTTAAATAACCCTGGCTGCAGGTATGCCATCAGAATAGGTACCTTTTCCATCTAAAATCAAAATTCCCATCGTAGCTTCCTCTTTCATGGCGTCGCAGAGGACTTTCCCTGAAGATGAGCTCAAAAAAGCTGTGCTTCAGAAAATTCTTTATTATCCATATTCAGGCAGAAGAACTCGATGCCTGTAACATAATTTTAGATGAGAGTCCTACATAAGAAATGTGCATTTTTTGGAAGAAATATTGTCACTGTCGGTGTTTTGCTTTTCATAGAAATAGTACTTCATACCAACACCATTTTGCGGTTCTTTTTGCGAGCAACTTCTGAGATGTTATGGGGGTTTTTAAAGAAAATTCTGACATTGACATTAACAAGTAGGGAAAAAAAAAAAGAAAAGGTGACCTTGTATTTCTTGCTTAGTCCAGAATGTCAGTTATTTACTTGTGGATATACTGCAATTGGTCAGTGCAAGTTCACGTTGAAAAGAGTCGTTTCATGATACAACTGCTTTTGTTTTCCTACAAAAAAAAATGTAAAATATAAACTGACAAGGTTTGGGGATTATTTTATTTTTGTGTGTGTGTCTTTCAAATAAAATGTTAGCAGCAAAATGAAGCATCATGATTTTTAATATTAAGCAATAAACAGAACTGGCATTCAGCAGGAGCAAACAAATGCTATCTGTTCTGTCTGTGCATTTTCTCTTTTCTCTTTTCCTTCCTCTAGCTCACGAGATAGATAAAGATAAAAGAACCTAATTTCTGAAGTGTGCCTCATGCATGCTTAATATAATTGTCTAAGTGTTTAGGGTATAAGCCGTGCTGACTCGAGAGATAACTGGGTTTCCTATCATGTTTAATATCTTAAAATTATCAACTGTAAGAAAGTTGGGGTGAGGTAAAACAATAGTTCCTTCCTGAAGCTACTGTTTAAAAATGTATTTTCTGATAGAGCTGCTGGGAAAAGGTGCTTCGTTCTGGGGCTAGAAGATCCTGCTGCCTTATCATCTCCTTTTATTATTATTATTATTTAAAATTTTATTATTTTCCAGGAATTAAGGTTGTGTCTTTGTCAAATCCCCCAAAAAAGTAAATTTCAAGTTAGACATCAAGACTCATAATTAGCCGAGTTTGACTTGCTCATCTTTCTCAAAAGTGACAGGCTGTTCACTTACTCTTAAATACTGTCTTCAGCAAACAGTGACAGGATCAACTCCCGTTTGTTATCAGGAAAAAGGTGACCTTTACAAAATGATGGCCCTCTGCAAGACTCTCACAGATGTTCAAAAAAACGGAATGTTTTTCAGTGGAAATATTTCTTCTTGATCATTTCTCCTGTTAACTGTAGCCCTGTGGTCTTGCAGCCTGGATGCTAATTCCTCGCCGTGCGGAGCCCTGTATGGCTAACCTTTCTGCTGCAGTACAGGGTGTTGACACTGACATGCTGCAGTTTACCATTTGTGATTTATTTAGGATAAATATGTCTCAGGTGGCATTTAATCCTTCATAAAACCAGTGTAGCCTGCAGTGTCAAACCAGCAATCACATTGTATGCACAATGAAAAGAGCAGACCTTTGCATAAAAAAAAAACCCCTCAGTGATAGGTGTTGCTGAGCTTGGGAGCACTGGAAAGGATTCACTAACCTACCATGTGCTGTAATTACCTGGGAGCTCAGGTTAACGATACTGCTCTTGGAGTGCAGCCTGATCAGGAGAGATAATATTTTTCTAGGGCTTTTTTTTTTCTTTTCTCCATTCTCCTTTTTAATGTGCACTTCAAAGTTAACTTATTAATGCCCTACAAACGTAGCATTAGAAATAGGGGGGTGTGTGACATTCATCCCTGCACAGAAAAGCCTGCCTAAGGAGTCCCCGTGCTATCTCACCCCATGCTGAAATGCTCTATGCTGTACACTGGAAGTTGAGGTGCATCTCTCCCAGGGCTTGGGAAACTCATCCCTGGTGTTTGTTTCCTTCCTGTGCCTGGACTCCTGGCACTGTGCTACAGTGTAAACTGGGAGGAGGATATTTGGGTCATCCCATGGATCTGCCAAGGTTTGTGCTGCCCTCTCTGCCATGGTGAGCAGGAAGGCAGTAGAGGAGGGAGTTGGCTGGGATGTCCGCGTACTGTGCTGTCCTGAGGTCTGTGGTGCATCATGGGGCAGGTTCAGGGGCTGTAAGAGCCCTTTGCCATCTACAGTACTCAGCTTTAGAGCATAGTAGTAGATCAAGTGCAGTGGATCTAGGAAGGTGTGCAGCCTAGGCAGCCATTCGCTCCTTGAAGTGTTTGCTGTTCAGTGTGAGCACCTTCCATTGCCTGTCTCCTGGAGAAATGGAGAGCTGTGCTAGAATGGAAGCAGTTGTTGAAATGGCAGTATTCCCATCAGAGTGTGGTTTTCAGGTGTTCTGACTGTCAGAACCCTTGGCCTAATTTCCTCTGTTATTTGTTCTGAATAACATTGACAAAGTCAGATCATACAGTGGACAGTGCTCAACTAGCAAACAACTTACATCTTCGGGCAGCATTCAACTGGTATGCAGGGGAAAAATATAAACCCCACAACCCCTAAATGAAAACAAAACCAGAGGAAAAATAGATGTTTCTGGCAAGCCTTTTCACCCTTTGTTTCTTAGGAACCAGATACACACCTCCTGAGGCTGTGTCTCCTGGCCCCTGGATTCAGGCTCTATCTCTGGGGAGAAATGGGAGGTAAGAGATGGCTTGAAACTATATTTAGGCAAGTATTTAATATAACAAAAACACAACAAAAAGAACCCCAGCAGAACCCAAAATGCCCACAGCTACATCCACCTCATTCTGCCTGACTACCAGCACTTGGCCTTGGGAACGAGACATGTCGGAGCCAATAGCCGGAGTGTTAAGGTATGCACATGTGGGTTGTGCAGAGCGCTGCGAGCGCTGCTGTCATTTATAAATGCTGCTTTAATACCAGACATTGTAGCTGGGAGTCTTGGAAGAAATGTATTTGTGATCTTTGTGGGCAGTGGATTCAGCTTGTGTAATCACTGTAGGAATCCCTGCGTGTCAAAGTACTTGTGCCTGGGGCCAGCCCTGAACTGAACCTGAGCTTCAAACATAGGTGAGTGCCCTTCAGAAGATCATGGGTACTGGGAGATAGGGTTGGAGCTTTGGACAGAGCGGTACAAGTTGCTGGTGTTGCTGTAGTAGTCTCAGGCTTCAGAAAGCAACTTCTGGAGCTTTTTTCCAACTTCCCCTGTTCAGACTTCCTGAGCACAAAAGCTGTAAACAGTATAGAAATGAGAGAAGGATGACGACAGAACCACGCCTGAAATTTCAAACGAAGTTAGTTGGAGCGAGAGGATTAAGTAACAGGAAAAGGGCTCATTCATTCGGAAAAATAAGAGAGCTGTGAGTTTTCACTTATTTTACTGTGCAATATTAGCCCATAATTTAAGATAGCACACGGTTCACTTAAACAGCCTAGTCCTGTTCCATCTTGTTGAAGAATACAATTCGTTTTCTACTCCTCTAGGGTGATATCATTTTATATGAAGAAAAAAGTTAGCTCAGATGGCAGTTATATGTTTCGGAAGCACCTTCTAATCAGGGATTGGTGATTCATTATTAGCTTCAGCAGGCGATCCATCTGACATGTAAGGGGAAAAAATTAGCAGCTGTCACTGCATGATGAGTTAATTTCCTGATAGGCCTGACACTGAAAAGCCATTTGGAGACATGGAGATGGCTGATGAGAAAACCTGGTGCTGGTTTATAATTGGAGAGAAAGAAAGGGCAGGGAGACAGAGGAAGATGGGGGAGGGATGGAGGCAGATCCACAAGTGGGGATGGATGGTTGTGTATTTACTGAGCAGTTTTACAATAGCCTCCATCACAGTGCATACACACCTTGGCGGTCCGCAGCGAGGACAGGGACCTTTCATTTTCCCTCTGCCGTGTGCCTTAATTTCCAGTCATTTGCAAGTAGTGCTCCAGACAGCTTTATGCTTACCCCAGCCCAGGCGAACACTGTTTAAGCACGCGATTGGGTTCTCTGGCGGTGACATTGAAACCTGACATTTCAGTGGGAAAGGGAGAAAATGACGCTATCCCTTTAATGGTTCCTGCTGCAATTTGCTTAATTGCAGCTTGAGATTTCAATCAATCACACAAAAATAAACTTACCCGAAACAAATATTGCTAAAACTTCCAAGAGCATGACTGTATATCGTGAAAGGGTCAGCGAGGAAACCTCTTGTAGACAACAAGGAAATATGCTCTTCAAAACACATAAGCACACAGCTAGCTGTTCATCCTGTTTGTCAGTGGCAAGTAGTAGTCATACAGGACCACATGTAGTCCACTAAGGAATCTGCCCCGGCCAGAGTCTAGCTAATTTCTCCTGTGGCTGTTGTTGTTAGGTACTTATTTAAAAGGCTAATTGTTTTCTGCTACTGGAATAGCTATATACTGTGCCCAGCAGTATATAGGAGCAGTATATAGGAGAAGGGAGCCAGGCTTTAACTCGAAAAACAAAAGAGGTGGTGTATATTTAAAACTTTGGGGTTTAAAAATGACAGAATATAATAGAGTTTTCACCATCACCTGAGGATCATTTTTGTTTGAGAAGAGCACAAGCCAGTAACTTTCACCAACCCCGTGTGTACAAAACCAGCATTGTCATTTTTTTATTAGGATGTTCTTAAAATCGTAGAATCATAGAATGTGTAGGGTTGGAAGGGACTTCTAAAGATCATCTAGTTCAAACCCCCTACAATCAGCAGAGACATCTCTAACTAGATGCCCAGAGCCCCATCAAGCCTGACCTTGACTGTCTCCAAGGATGGGGCTTCCACCACCTCACTAGGCAACCAATTCCAATGATCCACTACCCTCCTATTAAAGACCTTTCCTTATGTACAGCCTACGTCTACCCTTTTCCAGCTTAAAATGATGCCCTCTTGTCCTGTTGTTCCATGCCCTTGCAAACAGTTCTTCCCCAGCCGCCTCATAGGCCCCTTTCAGGTATTGGAAGGTCTCTATGATGGTCAAGCATTTAAGAGTGGTAGCAGAGGACGACGATCCATGGCAGGCACATAGATCCAGCATGTATCATGCATTTGCAATGTGACAGACAACTCCTACACAAGCTAGGATTATGTTCTACAACACAACAGCACACCTGACCTTGTTTAAAACATTCTTGTCCTCTGGCAGCAACACATTTATCAGGGCTGCTTTGAGTGACCGCTTGTAACATACAGCCCTGCCCTGGAAATCAGCATTAACTGAGGATCATCGGGTTCTGGGAGTCTCTTGTTGGTAGGAATAGTAGTCCCCTGGAGCAGCAGCAGCTTGATTCTGGGCTGGCTTTTCTTTCATATTCCCCCAACATCTGATCACTCATACAGCTTGGAATCTTCATCCCTTCTTATTGCAGCTTTTCCATGTGTTAGTTCAGCTCCTGGGAGGTCCTGCACACAGCTCCTGTAGCCAGTTGGTCATGCTTGGCAGTGACCCACCTTGGATACACATGAAGCAGAAGAACGGGTGCTTGGTTTATTGCATCCACTATGCTTTCTCTCTTGTTATGCAAGTAGCTGTGACTTTACGCATCCATGCAATAGTCAACAGATTTTGAAAGTCATTCAGCTCCTCAGGAGGGCTGGTTGGGTAAGTTAAGCTGGTTGGGACATCTGGTCAGATAAAGAAAAGATTGAGCAAATCCAAGGCTAGGAGGCAGAGCCTTTGATTCTTAGTCTGCTTGAACTGAACTTGATAATGAACTTCTGAAAGCAGAAATAGAACAAAATTAGCAGGAATGGAAAGCAGTGACTGCTCACAGGTGACCACACCATACACACAAGAGCTGAGAGCCAAGGAGCACACAAATGGGAAGACATAACCCAGTGCCTTCCCAGCATACACAACCCAAAGCAGCAGCTTTGCCCTCTGTTCTCCCCTCCATCTCCACCACCAAAACCATCAGTTTGGCAGTCGTGTTCAACTGACTCTGCTGTTCCATGCAAGACGCCAGATCTACCCCAGCCGGTGCAGAGCTGCAGGTGGACCCAGACCAAGGATGGGCTCCTGACACCTTCGGATTCCCGCAAGGAGGGAGACACCCACAGAAAAGATACACCTCAGGGAGGTAGGATGGGGGGTTACCTGAGGAAGGGAAGAACTCATTTGTGTTGTGAAAAGAGTTTGCTAGCGGATGTCTTATGCTGAGAGAGTTTTCAGGAGAGTTTTCAAATCCTGCTAAGTTTCTTCAATCTGCCAGCATGTTCCTGAGTCACGGGTGTGGAACAGGTTGGTATTTTCTGCTCAGCATATGGTGGTGACTGCTGGTGTCTGGTAACTGAAATCTAGATGCCCAGCTCCAGGAGGATTTTCCCCTTGTGAGGGACATCCAGCCATCCTCTCAGCCTAGCTTTTTCTTCTGGTCCTCACTTTTGCTTGCAGCCCTCCTACGAATTAGCAAAGCAGATTGTTCTGCTGATTTGTTCTTCCATTTAAATTCAAGGCTAGAAAGGACTCAACAAAGAGCAGCCTGCATTTGTGTTTACACCTGGGGAACCAGACAGAGGCATTTATGTCCCAAGCCCACCACCTGTTCTTGACAGGGCAGCAGTGGGGCTGAGGCTGCTGTGGCACATTGAACAGAAGGCAGTGGCACTGCAGGCTGGCAGCAGCCTGGTGGGGATGGCAGGTGAAGAGAAACCTAGAGAGGTGCATCCAAAACACCAGGATGGCTGCCTTGCTTTTGGCTCAGAGCAGGAAGGCACTGTCTGGGGTGTTTCTGCTCAAACTTCTGCCTCGAATCCTATGAGCTGCAATGATAAAATTTAGTAATAGCAGGTACTACAGATACTTAAAACTGATGGAAGCAGGATTTTCCAGGAGCATTTCTGTCTAGTAGCTGGAAGCTTAGATCTATGGGAGAAGTGCTGAGTGACCTGGGAGAGGCTCTAGATCTCCTGACCTCTTTTTATTACTGTTTTCTCTCAATTTCATGAGTGAATTACCTGCAGGTACAGGGCTAACTCTAAAAGGAACAAGCTTGTCATGTACCTGGCAATCCAGCCCATGGATCACTCTGCTGTAGAAACTGTGTGTCTTACTGGGTTGTGGTCTGTGGTAGATGAATGATGTAGACAACAGCCTGCTGCCAAGTCCTAAGAGACAAGTCCTAGAGAAGATACCTGGACATCTACAAGAGCATTTGCTGTTGAGGTATGCTGGTATCTAACTCAAAGATCATGTCTCTGCTCTCCTGTGCTGGTGCTGTGTTAGTACTCATTCCTCATGTCCCCACTTGCTGGGCCTTCCTTCTAAAAAGAGATCAGAAATGGCCCTTCTCCAGGAGAGAACTCAAACCCTCTGCACAGAGCAAGGGGTATTTTCTTAATGGCTCAGCTCCTGCTCCCTCGGCAGTGCCAGTGAGATTCTTGCCTGAGCAGCCCAGGTGTGCTCAGGCCATAGCATGGGTGGGTGGCTGCACCCCACTGTCCTCCCCTGCAGTCTGCCAAGCCATGGATGGTGTGCAGGGCTCATTCAGCACTCAGCTGTCTTGGTGGTTTAGTGCTTGTCCCCATGCCTGGTTTACCATGTGCTGTTAAATCCTGCTGCAGAGGCAGGATGAGGCATTTTCTATGGCTGTTACTTCTGGTACTTGTCACTCTGGTATCTAGGAGTTTCCCAGCCCTTCATGGCTTTGTCCTCCTTTAGCCCCACTACAGTGTCAGTATTTTTGCCCTTTCACAGGATACAGAGACAGTTCTCCAACCATTTCAGGGACTGCATTGGAGCAAATATAGACATCATCTTTCCAAAGCTTAGACTTTGGTAAATGGGGAGATCTCCCTGGTATGTGGCCATGATACCACCACCTTTCTAATGCTTCAGCGTGACCTTTGGTGTCTCTCGCTGTGAGCAGGCTCAGCTGTCACAAACCAGGTACCAGGGGCTGGTGTGGACACTGGGCAGAGACAAGCATTCCTTTCTTGGCTCTGCTGTTCATCGCTGGGATAGGGGCAGCTCATGGGGCCTTTCTCGCCTGCACTTCCAAGGGAATGAGCACAGGTCGCTACAGTGACCACTGGTAATAGGGAGTCACCTCCATGCCCAGTACGTGGTCAGTGAAGCACCTGGTTCTGCTGTGCCAGACACCAGTGTGCACACTGGGAAACACATGTGGGAGAACTGTTCTCCTCACCCAAAAAAGGTTCCTAAGAAAGCCCTGTTGATAATCAGTCCGAAAGCTTGTTGAAGTGAAAAGTAAACCACTTTAAATGTTGCAGAAATCTACCCATCACAAGCAAGAGCTGCATTTTTGTGGTTGCCACCCAATAAATACATGAGCCTTCACTCTGATGTCAGACCAGCTTTACCTTGTGCGTGTCCTCTGGTGTCTGGTTTTCCAGTTATGAACTGCAGTAATTGTGATCAATCAGGCTTTATGTTCACTAGCCCACAGGCTGTTTTATTAATGAATCTGCATCCCATCTTCATTTTTTCACAATCTCATCAAACCTTTTCCACATCCTGTTTACATCAGACTTTGTCTGCAGCACCTTTTTATAATGTCACCAGATTTGGAATTCCTGTTTCTGCACCAGTTCCTCAAAGCAGGAGAGCCTCAGTAAACCTGAATAACAGCACGGGCCTGAAATAAAAGAAAAATTAATACATGAGAGATTTTGACAAAATGTGAGGAAAAGCCATTGATTTGTAAATGGCATCATCCTTCCAGGCTGGGAACAGGCTACACACAGACAATTTGTCCACGATCTTTTCCATGTGCCAGTATGTCCAAAGAGTACAGTTGCCTTCCTGTAGAAGCCTTAAAATATGCCATGTACTTTCCCCCTTACCCTTGTAATATTTTCTCTTTGGGCACATGAGTTTTATGGATATTGGACTTGACTGGCTAAAGACATCAGTGTGACATGATGCAGTGTGTTATAAATGTCTCAGATCAAATGCAGAATAGGGAGAAAAAGCTGTAGACTGGAAGTTTATTAAAAACACATACATACAGCCTATTCTAAACAACAACAAAAAATCACTAATATTCCCCTGTTGCATCAACACCAGAACATTATGTTTGCAAATAAGAATTTAGCACTACAAAGACAATGCCCTAGATTAACTAAGATCCCATTTCACAAAACCCTATGGCAATAGTCTGCAACATCAGTCACAGGAGAAGATATAACACAGACGCGCTTGTGCCCTCATGCAGCTGAACTGAAACAAAACAAAGAGTGAATTAGGCTGAATATCTTACTGTGTGCAATGTATTGTACAACAAGGCACCTTTGGGAATGTGTCACAGGGTTTGGTAAATTGAAAACAAAATAAACAGATCTGTGGGAATAAATAACATCATATTAGATGTCTGCTGCATGTAGACAACATTAGCTTATAGTCACAATCGGCTGCAGTGTTCCCACTAGTTTTCAACGTCTCTAAGAAGCAAGTGATCTGAAATCCCTACACAGAAATGGTTAGAGCTGGGGCTAGGGACAGAATGACCCACGGTGCCAGCCTCCACTCACCCACCTGCACACAGGCGTGCCCACACACTCACACCCTCTTTCTTTCTTACAGTTCAACACAATTCCAGGCACATGCGAGACCAGTTTGTTGTTGCTGCTTTGTGCACATTAAGCTAATATTGCCATGTCTGGGCCAGTGCACTGAGCAGAGGCATTTCCCCACTCCTCATGATGTCCCCCCATCCTAGTTGATGTACTCTGACCTCCAGCCCTGTGGCATCACTCCAGGGTCCCTGCCAAAAGTGCCATTGTCTGGTGAGGCTTGGGGTGCCTGGGAAGAGGGAGAGAGCGATGCGAGGACAAGGACACTCAATCCAGACACACCCACAAAGTGCATGACTTTGGAGGAGCTGTGGAGAGCCAGGTACTTTGCTGAGTCCTAATTAGAGACAAATTCAGTTGATGTATTAGAAGAATCTTTTTATTGCTAAGCCATATAGGGCCATGGTCTGCTTCCCAGTACATGGGCGAAACCCCACTGATTTCAGTGAGATTGCTTAGATGAACTGAACTTAAAAGATCAGGCCATATTTATCTCGGCAAAAGTTCAAGTTAATTCATTTTCTCTCTCTCCTGCTTAGCTTGTAGCTGAATAAAGGAGCACGTTATCTCGGAGATGGCTTTTCAAATATAAAATTCTCTTCATAACCCCAGACCTATATGTCATCCTGCAATTACAAAAAGTGTGCCAATCCCAAAGAGAATCCTTCTCAAGAAAACTGACTGGATCCTGCCTGAGATCTAAGAACCAGCCTTTGAATTCCTGTTTTCTTGGGTTCAAATGAAGGTGTAGATGTGTTCTGGGTTGGTGCCTGCAACTCAAGCACACCAACCAGCTCTTGCCGAGAGAATGAATCACAGATTTTGTGAAATGGGATCTTAGTTAATCAACAGGCAATGAAGCAACTTTGCTAAAAAGAATCCACAACCAAGAAGCAAAGGAAAAATCCCCAAATAAGTAAAAGAACAAAAAAAAAAAGTAAAAGAGAAGCTATCAGGGTGACATCATTACACACACTGAGAGAAATGGGAGACAGCTAACACATCAGGTTTCGGCTTCACATGAGAGCCCTGGAAAAAATACACTCTCATCAGAGGAGGAATTCAGCCATCCCCTGCATCCACAGGACTCAGCAGAGCTCCTTGAGGCCCTCTTATGTTGTGATGCTTGTGGAGAAGTCCCTTTTCTCATCCTTTTGCAGGTACCAGCTTCCCCTGTGCAACTCAGACTTGCTTCTAAATCCTCTCATCTTGGAAGTTCTTTACAGTGTGACTATGGCCAGCAGATCCTACC
>VZRI01007462.1:0-26282 GCA_013397515.1 Upupa epops | reverse complement strand
GGCGCTGGTCACATGGGGCCACACCTGTTGTGGTAAATAGGCCCTGCTCCAGGACCTGCTCCAGGGCCTCTCTATTTCCTCATTCTTCTTTTTCCTTCTCCCAAGTGGTTACAGTTCTAAGGGAGAGAAAGGTTAAGAGCTCACCACTTTCTTGGCATCTTCAACAATGATCACATTGCAGGAACAGTGTGGGGGCATCTGCAGCTACTGTTCTGGAGGCAGGAAAACTGTGCATGAGCTGACCCTCATAGTGGAACTGTAGTGACCATCCTGCGGCAAGGCCAGACTCTTTCCAAGATGGTGCAGTTTCACCACCCCTGTGTAGCAGCCAAACTGGACCCTTGTGCCCCTTGAATGGAATGGGGTGGCTGATCTCAGCCCAGCAGAGCTCTCCGTCTGCCAAGAGACAGAAGGGAAGAAATCCCAAAGTCCACCCCCTTTTATAGGCTCTGTCCACCAATTCACACCAGGGGTCACCTCAGGAGTCTGATGGGATGATTGTCAGTGGTTTCAAAATAAATGCACTCTCAGCATAAAAGCATGAACTCAAACACCTGAAAACTGGCAAATTTTCAAACTACAGCCCTGGTGTATCAAACGGCACCAGATCCAATGCAGAGCAAAACAGCAACCAGCAAATTGTTGCAATTCCAGTCAAAAGCCTATTTATTCCCTTTAAGTAACAGCAACAAGTCTGGAGATGAATTGTAAAAATAACAAGGGATACAAAGAGAAAATGATATTTTAAATAACTTTTAGTCTGAATGCTCTCAGAGGATGAAGAAGTTGGATGAATTGGAGAAGATGTTAACATTCAGGTGGTTGATATTCTTGATTCCACTCACTGAACTCCTGACTTAGGTAGGATGAGGATCGAGCCCCTCTTTGCTCTCCATGGATGTGAGCTGAGGTCCAGTAGTGTCTTTTTTCCAAGGGATGGGGGCAACTAATGTGGTCCTGCTGGGCTGTGATCACGTAACATGCTTGTAATGTGTATTGCCTTCCAAATCTACTTGTGAGAGGCTGTTTGAAGGCTCCTGCTTTTCAAGCTTGCTCACAGGTCAGCTACATACAGGTGTTCAAGGCAGCTGCTTGTGGTTTTTCTCACAAGAAGAACATAAGAGAAGGTCCCCTTCTGGCCACTCTCCCTTCCTTGTTCACACACAGCTCCAAGTTCTCCCTGCTGCTCTAAAACTGGAGGACCTGTATCTGACCTTATCTGCAGATCGTGTGTTCCCCTTTGGGTTCCTGAATGTAATCAGGCATTTTAATTTGATTTCTCTATTCAGAGACACAACTAGATGCGGGAAGGATGAAGCTGGCAGCTCTCATAATCAGCACTCTCATTTTCTTTTGCCCATGTTTCAGAGATAGCATTTCTCTATTTCCTTCCATTGGTATTTCAATGGAAGAAAACAATGTAAGGGACAAGCAGTGCCACTGAGTCCAATGCACTTGCCCAGTGACTACAAGACTTACACAAGACTGCACTTACCTGTTCTATAGGGCCAGGTTTCAGTGCATGGTGCTTTCACTTCCCAGCCCTTACACTAACATCAGAGGTAGATGACTGGTGGGGATGGAGCTCTGCTGTCCCTCAAAGTGGGAGGAGAAGGAAAGCCCAGTGTTAGTCAGTTATATTTGACCTTGTCCATTGCCCTTTTTAACTTTCCACTCTCCTAGTTCTACTCTCTGCCCTTTCTCTGTTCTGTGAGCACCCCACGGCAGCAGGCTGCTCCAGGGACTTGTGAGGTCCCATGCAGTATTAGCAGGACTTGACCTGTGTGGCTCTGCTTAACCTTTGATGGACTCTGGTTTGGGAAGGGCAAAGGAGAGAGGAGCTCCTGCTGTAAGGGTCAGGGGCCTCCCCCAGGGAGTGGGTGACAACTTGTCTGTCTTTTTTTAGTCTCATCTCTTAGAATCATAAAATCATTGGGTTGGAAGGGACCTCCAAAGGTCATCTGGTCTGACCCTCCCTACATCAACCAGGGTCATCTCCAACTAGAACAGAGCGCTCAGAGCCCCATCAAGCCTGACCTTGAATGTTTCCAGGGATGGAGCCTCAACCACATCTCTCGACAACCTGTTCCAGCAGTGCAGCACCCTCAGATAAAAGAACTTCTCTCAGTATTCCCATCCAAAAATTGTGACTTCATCCTGATGTACCCTGTTTGAGGCAGCACCAGCCACACTAGGAGTAGTGATGGTCCCATGGCCTTAAAAGTGAAAGGGTGACTGAGGGGAGCATGGCAGCAGCGCTGATGCCAGTCGCCAGGGAGCTGGTGGGTGGGGGAAGCCTTCCCACAGCCACAAGTGCCTTCACACCCATGGGTGGGGTTTCAAATGGGTGGTGCTGCTCTGTGTCCTTGATAAGTCAGGCAGCCAAAGTGTTCAGTGTGCAAGGCTGGTCACCACTTGCTGGCTGCTAGCTTTGCTGTGTGTTGGGCATGGCACAGCTATCATACCCAGCTTTCCTCCTTTTGCCAGGTGAGAAGGGTTTGAGGTCTTCAGCAAAACCATGGGGGTGGGAGTAAGATGACCCCAATCAAAGGGAATCAGGGAGTTTTCCTGGAGACCAAAGGGCAGGAGAGCAAAATGGAGAGCTGGGCTGTGGGTTTCTTCATTCCAGGGAAGGATCTCATTCATTACAGGCTGAGCGCAGCCTGTGCTACTCAGCCAGTGCCCAAGGGGGAACATACATGTTTGTTCCACTCCTTGGGAGGGGATAATGGTCATCATTTGTATGGACAGGACCGTTCTGTAACACATGTGCAGGTAATGGGGGTAGGTTTGCTGCCTGGGTCAGCACAGCAGCTTCCTTAGGGCATCTGTAACAAGGAAGGGCAAAAACACCCCATGCAATTCTGTCTCCTTTGGGATGTTGGGCAACTGGAGGGGTTTCTGGAGACCATCTCTGCAAATGTCATCAGCAATGTCTTGTTGGGCAGCATGACAGACATGTGGTTGCTAGTGGAGTGTCCTGTAGTTTGGCTTCTCAGTGAGGCTCCTGACATGCCACCAAGATGTGTCACTCTGCAGAAATCAGGGACACACATGGCTGGGCAACACAAGCTCCTCCATGGCCACTCTGTTCCTTTATACTAACCTTGGTGAAGGTGATGTGAATTCACTCATGATACGGAAGATACTTTAAAAGCCTCCTAACATCAGAAAAAGTTTTCCTCCCTTTTCCCTACAGTAACAGCTAATAATGTTGACTGTGTAGAGAAGACCTGTATGGCTACACACTGTCTTTATCCCAGAATGAAGATCCTAAAGCACTACCTGCAGTGAGTCACAAGGTAATGGTTTCAGAAGTACCTGTGAGCCTAAATACTACTTAACGTGACATTGTGTCTTGGGAGCTGAAGCTCTACTGAGCGCTTCTGAACTCATGAAGCTGGAGCCATACCTGATGAACCTAACTCAGACCAACTAGGTTGACTATCTGGCCATCAATCACCCTTCACTAAACCAAGTGAGTGAAGAACTTACCTGCAGGAGGGATGTTATTTGGGATGATCTTGGCTCTTGCTTTGAGAGGAGCAATTTGCATACAGGTGGGAGAAGCTGCTCTCAGATCTCAACAATGGAGACAAAGAATTTATCTTTCCCCAAACCACACAAAAGGTAAATATTCATAAAACTGTGTGCAAAGGCAACAGAGAGAATTCAAATGTGTCTGGGAGGAATCTCTTTATTTTCCTCAGGTACAAATAAAGCCCCCCTCACCCCCTAGCTCCCTCTAGCTCTTCTTTTAATTCTCTTTTTCACATCTGGCTTTTTACTGCTAATCATCGCTCCCCTTTGCTAATGATGCTAACCTCAGAGCCTGCCACAGACTGACTTGTTTCATGTCAGCCTCTCACTGTTGCCCACTTCTGTTACACCACAAAGCAGGTTTCAGTCTATTCAACATCAGCTACTTCACTCACTTGAATGTTGCAGTTGCCTCTTTCAAAGGCACCTCCAAGTACCTCTGCCATAGTCTGCCGTCAGGAGACACCGGCTCTTCTCCTGCCTTCTTTACACTGCACACCCCACCCCACCCCCCATACAAATGCACTCCCTTCCTATGGATGTGGCAGAATCTCTCTGCTCTAATAGCTCTCCTGAGAGAGAAAGGTGAGGTGAGGCAGGTCTTTACAGAGGCCTATTCATTTTAAAGGACAAGCTTTAGATATTAACACCCCTGTGGCAGCCTGCTCCCCGCTCTGCTGACTCTATCCGCACCAACCACGCAGAATTACAGTGTGTAATTAAAGCTGGGTGATGCCAGCCCAAACTGCCACCTTCCTCCAGCTGCGTTGAGCATCCTCAGCTGTCCCCATGCAGGGCTGAAGCCACAGTGGGAGCAGAGACCCCATTGCCTGGTCAGTGCCTGTGCAGACCCACAAGATATGTGGGGAGTGGACGGATGAACTCTTGTTTATCAGAGGCTGGGTTACAGCCGTCCCCTCCATTGCACAGCTTTCTCTCAGGTGCTGGATTCTGAGCTAGATGGGATTCTTGTCTGCAAGGCACCATCACCCTACTTCAGACAATCTTTCCACGGGGTTTGTAAGAAGACAGAGATACAAGTGTAATTTTGTATTTGCTGGGTGACCAAGACCTTTTCAGTGGCTTGGAGTTACCAGGAGGAGATTTTTCTATGCAGATAAAAGATTGTGAAATGGTAACTATTTAGCATAAATTATGTCTTCTGGATCGCTAATGGCCTCTCAGTTCAAAAGATACAAGTCTTACCCCCCACACTCCTCCACAGAGCTGCAGCACTGCTGTGGGGCTCCTGCTCACCCTGCCAGACTGGGCAAAGCCCTTGGAGAGGCTGGCCCCTCAAATCGAAATCAAACACCTGAGGCCTTCAGTGAGGAACACCTTTTACCTCTTTCTCCTTGAGACCTCCCTCATCTTCATCATCTCCCCACCCTCCAAGCTTTCCTCTCCAAGAGAAGGAGAGGGAATAATAAGAAGGAGGGGCAGAAAGAAATGTGGTTGGTGCAAGGGGAGGATTTGTGGTTATTGCTAATGTTAGCATTGCCCCTTGCTTCCCCCTCCCCCCCCATTCCCTGGCACACAGGTAAAATAACAAAATAAATCCCACAAAGGGCTCTCTGCCAGGCTGCCTTTGGAAGTTTGCTTAAGTGGCCTTAAGTAAGATAATAAGCAAGGAGTGTGAAAAGAGGAGACTTTGTCTTTTCACATTAGCAGCAGCCCTGTTCAAGTGGCAGTATCTATGAAAATGCTGCTCAGCCTTTAATGAGACTACAGTGTGTTAGTGTACCAGTCTAATTAATCCCATATTTTCACACAGCATAATTACTGAGCTGGGGCTGAATTATTTGGCTACTGGAGGTGGAGCAGTGTCTGCACTGTCCTCTGTCTCTGCTCCTCACAATTTATTATGCTATACACCAAGACACCATTGAAACCTCCTAGTATAGGACTATCTGTCATCTCTACATTATCAGTAAAATACACCACCTTCCATACTGTGCTACAAGGGCTTTAGCAAATTGCTATTTTTATGGGATATGATAAAGGAAATGCTACCTTATGTTCAAATTTTTAACTGTCTCGTGTAAGGAATACACAGTCGCTCCTGGTGCTCGCCACTTCGGAGAGGCCACATTTGCATCTCTGCAGCCAGGGTGGCTTTCACCCCAATACATTGATCCCATTCAGTCCCCCTTCTTGCTATTTTTTCTCTCTTTGTCCTTTTATTTTTCTTTGTAGTTTTTTCTTTGTACCCTTTTTCTTTCTCTTACTGTCTTTCTCTTTTTCTTTTTTCTCTTTCTCTTTTTTGTTTTTAATTCATTTTCACATTTTTCCTTTCTCTCTTTTCTTTTTGCTTTTTCTCTCTTTTTCTTTTTATTTCTATTTTCATTTAAAAAAAAAATGGTTTTCTTTTTTATTTCTCTTTTCCCTTGCCTTTCCCTTTCTCTTTTTCTTCATTCTTTTCATCCCCCCTCCCCCCTTTCTTTTCTCTTTCTCTTCTTTCTCTTTTTATTTCTCTCTTTCCGCTGCTTTAGCAAGCTGGTCATTCCTCAACTTCCAGAATCTCCATCTTTCCTGGCATTAAGCTTTTTCATCCCTTGAAGTCATTTCTCCTTCACCCCTCCTAGTTTGTGTTTTCCCTCAAAACATATTTTTTGCACATTATTATTCACCTCTGATATATGATCTTGCCGTTTTGGACCTGGTAGAGCCCCCGACCCCCTTCCGTCCCATAGGAGTTCAGGGAGATTTGTGGTTTAAACATTTACTCACTTGCTAGTGTTTCTGGGATTGGTTTCGTAGTATCTTTTGAACGGAAGGCCAAACACTACATTAACTATATGGAACTGTTCTAAAATTATTCTTTTCAACAAAAAAAACCCCAAAACAACAAGAGTTGTACCCTGTAAATTTTAAACCCAGCCTTAACAGTACATGAGGCCGTTCTGTTGCTGTGTATGGTTTCCATCCACGCGCTGGGAGATATATGGGTGTCCCTACACCCGGGCAAAGTGAGATCTCACCGTAAAGGGAACCACATGCTTAATGGCACAGGCGGGAAAATCACTTCACCGTGTTTTTAACCAAATAGTGACCCTGAGACTGGAGTCCTCTTCCACACAATCTTAAATCTAACCTATTCAAGGAGCGATAAAGTGTATTTCATTACACCTTTGCTGATGCAGCGCTTGAGTATTGGATCTGACATGCTGAAGCTCTTCCATATGTGCGCACGGGAAGCCAGGCAGCTTGCCCTGCCCCACAGATTAGTGATGCCACACGGGGTCTTTTATCAATCATCTTGGGGCAGCTGAAAGTAGCCCAAGTTCAAGGGTTAAGCGAGGTTATGTGTTAACAAACTTCAGCTTGTCGGCCTTTGGAGGCTGCTCTCCAACGGGAGCCCTCAGTGGCAGGGGCTGCTCAGCCTGGTGTGAGGCAGGGAGCAGATGTGTGTGTGACCTCCTGCCAGCTGCAGAGATCTGGGGGATCTCTGCTCCCAAATGGGGTCTATGCAGGTTTATGTATTTGCATGTTTGCTGCTGCATGGACTATCCTGATAGAGCCTTTTGAAAATTGGGGGTGCTGCTAACAGGACTGTGAAGGGAAAGTTAAGAGGAATGAGCAAGGATGGCTCTGTGAGAGCAGCCAGGCATTGCTGAAGCCTGGTCTTCCCTGCCTCTGGCACCTAGACAGTAGCCTGTGCTGAGGGTAAGAGCTGTGGCAGTCTCTGTGTGTCTGTAAGGAGCCTGTGTGGTTGTTGTGTGCATGGGACTAGGCTCAATGGACACAAATTGGAGCAGTTTAAACATAAGGAAAATCTTTTTCATTGTGAGGATAAGAGAGCACTGCAACAGACTGTCCAGAGAAGCTGTGGAGTTATCCTGCTCTGGAGACATTCCAAAATGCCTGGACGTGATGCTGTGCAACCTGCTCCAGGTGACCCTGTTCTAGCAGAGGGGTTGGACTAGATGATCTCCAGAGGTCCCTCCAACCCCTACTATTCTGTGATTCTATGACACAGAGCACTGCACCCTGCAGTCACAGCTCACAGAAATTGAGCTCACTGCTTCAGAAATGAGCACTGAGGTCTTGAGGAAACAGCAATAGGTTGGCTCTGGTTCTAGAAATGTGCTTGGAGGTTATACAAAAATTATATCTGAGAGGCCTTATGGATGTCTCATTTTCCAAAGCTGAAACAGCCTAATCACTTGATTAGGTATCTTGGACTGTCAGCTCTTCTTCTGTGTGGCCCATGAAATCACCAGATGCCTACACGTGGTCTGTGACGTACTGGTTCTTTGGTGTAAATCCATTGTGACGTTTCCTCCCTGGTCCTACATCTTTGGTTGTGGCAGTAGGGCCATTTCCCCATCAGCTTCCTGTCCTAGGAGCTGTCTCTTCCTAAGGATTTTCAGACCTCTTCTCATTTCTACTTTCTTTCTTGCTTCCATCTGCTTCTCAGGGCTGCTTAGCCTCCTTAGGCTGAGCTTTAAACCTTCTCCAGCCAATCATTGACTCTTTGAACCTGCACACCCATCCAAGTCCTCAAGCTGGCCTGCAACAGTCCTTTTGCAGCTTTAAGGAACATGTGCTTTGAGTTAGAAAGTGCTTTGGGTCCATCCTGATTTGCTGTATTTTGGTGGCCACCTTTAAAACACAAACTTGTTCTCCTGTTTGATCGCAGAGCTACTCAGTTATTTTCCCAGCTCACAGGAAAGGTCTCTCAGGATGTGGCATTTCAAACGCATAAGGTGGAGGTGGCACCTCAGGGTCAATGCTGGCTGCTAATGCCAACCAGAAGAGTCATTAAAGTGCTCTGCTGGGGTCTAGTTTGGGCTGGGAAAACAGACTTCTGCAGTTCCCCCAAGTCCGGAGCCAGGCACACAGTGACTGTTTCTCCTGGTGACTGTAACAGGCTTCCCACTACCACCATCTCCTGTGTGCTCACACAGGGCAGTCCTACTCAAGATGATTCACCTTGTTGCTTTTCTTTTTTGACTCCTTTCTCTCTTTCTGAGACATTTCCACTGTTGCTCTGCTCACGAGGCCAGTCAGGCAGCACCAGGCAATGGAGCAGAAACTGGTGTTGTGGAGCTTACACAAACCCACCAGCAGCACGAACAGAAGATGTAAGAAGTGACCACCAATACTGGAGTCTGCCTTCACCTAGTTAGAGTGCCCTGATTAATCATTCTTAGCAGTGCCATCTGGGTTTTGTGCCTGTGCCACGGATGCCAGCAGATATCCATATTGTGATTCTTGACCCCATAAACTAGTAACCATCCAACCAAACACCTCAAACACAGCTGGTTATGAATGTATTTCAAAAACTAGGGTCTGTCTGTGGTTTTGCATGCCATGTCAATCCTCTGTGCCAGGGTGACAGAGCTTATGAGGCCTCTGCATGTTTCCCAGTTTCCAGAACTTGGAAAGAAGCAGCTGGGATTTAATATTAGGTGCACCAACTTCCCGTGACATGCTCAACCTTTAAAAAAATGAATGATTTCTTTAAAAGGTTGGATGTCTCCTGCTAGCATCAGAACAAGCAACTTGGGGTGGGGAAAAAATCAAAAAGCACCACAAAGAGAGAAATGAGGAAAAAAAACCCCACGTGTGTACTAAAATGGTGTGAAGAAAATTAATTACTAGAAGGCTCGGTATAAATAAGACATTACATGACCCTTTCTGCCAGTGGGGGATCTCTGGAGGTGACAGACAAGTAAGGCAGGTTCATAATGAATAGCCTTTCCCTAAATTTTTTTGCTGTGGGCTCAGCATAAACCTTTGTGTAAAAGTGGGAGCCTGCGAGCAGTAGGAATTATTTATATTAAATGTGCTGCTCAGCAAAACATGGCAAAATTCCTATTCCCAACTGGAAGAAAATCATATTTCATGGCTGTAATACCATTAAGCAGGATGCAGCGATTGGCAGTAGGGAATAGAGGTGGGAGGAAGGGGACTTTTGCCTGCTAGGAGATGGGGCCCTGCCTGAGTCTGGCTCTCACTGCTACTGTGTAGCAGAGAAGGGCAAAGCAGAGAGCTGGAGGGGAAGAGACTCCATCCGAGACAGAGATGGGCTTTTCCCAATGGAAAAATACACTGAACTTAGTAGGGGTGAACCCAACAGGTTTCACAGTGATTGCCAAAAGGTTAAAGCACAGGCTCAGGCCATGGCCCAACACAGGTGATCAGGGGCTGCCAAGAGCTGAGCAATATCCAGGAGAGTTTCCTTCATAAAGTGGAAAGATGAGTGAGAAGGAACAGGCATGGGTCTCTCCACAGTCACCTGCACTAACCAGGCTGCATAACTGCAGCAGCAGGTAGTGATGAGACCAAGGGCATTCAGATGGGGTCAGAAATGTAACATCAGACGTGCTGGTAGAAAGCTTCTGGGGAAGACAAAAAGATGATGCATGCCTTGGGAAGAGCCCAGTGGCAACAAGACCTGAAGAGACAATGCCCCAGCTCTGAAGAGCGATTTGAGTTTTGTATCTTCTTGATCTAGACCTTGGTGCCACATGGTTGGGATGTACACTTAGGTAGTAGTGTACACGTGAGTGTTATGAACTAGCTGAAATAAAACAATGTTAACATCAGCAAAATGGTTTGAAAAATGCCTGTAGCACAGTGATGTCAGATTATTAAATCCTACAGCCCCTCTTTCATCCCTGGAGGGAGCGGGTAGAGATATGAGCTGAGAAGATTGCAATTCCTTTAGGTTGCTGTTTTCCTGGTGTTCAGTCCAGAGAAAGACACATTGATGAGAGGAGATTTATACCCTTGCTGGAAGATCATCACTCACTCAAGTGAACAAGCCAAGACCTTCTTTCATTTCCATGGGAAGATGCAGAGCTCCATACTTCCCATGGTTCTACTCACGCTGCTTTGTTAAGAGTGGTTTTCTGAGCATCCTGACACGAGGGCAGCCTCATGCTTGGGAAAGGCTGATGCCAGTGCATCATCTCTCCAGGAAAGGTCATTCTATGATTCTGTGAAAGGTTACCATGCCTTGCCAGGGGTGCAGAGCTGTTGTTGATCAGCCTGGCTCCAGGCTGTCAGTGATGTTATGTGTTCAGCATGGCATCTTAAGCCCAGCCCATTGCCAATCCCTCCCAACATACCCTTCTGAGCAGTGATGGAGCAGGATGTAAAGTGGGTACAGTTCTGCAGAGGTGTTTTGTTCATAGTGAGGCCACACCTTGAGTACTGGGTGCAGTTTGGGGCACCACAGTGTAGGAAGGACATCAAGGTGCTGAAGAGGGTACAGGGAAGGGCAGCTGGACTGATTAGGGGTCTGGACAACAGGTCTAATGAAGAAAGGCTGAGGGAGGTGGGGCTGTTCAGCCTGGAGAGGAGGAGGCTGAAGAGAGACCTCATTGCTCTCTATAACTACCTGAAGGGAGGTTGTAGTGAGGCGGATGTTGGGCTCTTCTCCCTAGTCACTAATGATAAGACAAAAGGAAATGGGGTCAGGTTGCACCAGGAAAAATTCAGATTGGACATTAGAAAGAACTTCTTCCCAGAAAGTGTGGTGAGGCTTTTTTTCCAAAAGGCTGCCCAGGCAGGTGGTGGAGGCACCATCCCTGGAGGTGTTCAAAAATTGGGTAGACATGGTGTTTTGGGAGATAATTTAGTGGTTAGGGGTTGCAGGGTGGCAGTTGGACTTCGTAATCTTGAAAGTTTTTTCCAACCTTGATGTTTCTATGGTTCTATGGTTCTAAGCAGGCAAATCGACAGGCTTCCTTCACAAAACAGCAATGCAGCTTATTCATGGGGGAAAAAAAATCATCAAAAATCTGTTTTCTCCCAAGGAAGATAATTCTGACAATGCTTAAAATACTTCAGACTTGTCAGTAAAATCTTAATGTCATTAAAATTAACTGGCATATTTGAAGATTGACTTTCTTGCTTGCTTTCAACTCCCAGTCAGCCTGACACAGGGAGGGCACTTACTATTCTTATCCTTTACACACTTGTATTTCTTGGCCTTTAACAGCTTCTCATGCGGCACGCACTGCTCTGTCTGCCAGGGATAACGGGTGTCACTGGTTCCTGCTAATCCATTATGGCAAGCTGTCTAATTACCACTGGTGTAGCAGTAAATAAAATGCGGGTTCACTTGCTGGCCTGCTCCTTATCCTTCATCTGAGAAGTGTACAAATGTTGTATCACCCCAATTATTGCTCCATTTACCTGCATGTTCCCCTGGCTGTAGCACTGCTAATTACTTACTTTGTTAGGCAGAAGAAATATTAGGTATTTATTTCATTTGCTGTGATGATAAGAAATACGACTCCTATTATTTGTCCCTGGACTAGAAAATTCCCTTTGCAGCAATCCTTTTAACCTGTGTGTGTAAGTAAAAGCTCATTTTATTCCAGCATAGCTTTGGTACCTGAAAGAGATCACATTTTTGATCAGGAAAACATTCTCCCCTCTTTTCTAACTCGGGAAAGGCAAGGTAGATAGGTTTGTGAGGTGGGACTGGGTGTCTTACCGGCTCAAACAGTTTATTGATGAAACAGCATTCTAGCAAGATAGCAGCATGTAATCACTTCCTTTTAGCAAAAACTGGCTTGACTTTCCATGAGGCACTGGAAATTTGGAGGAGTCTCTGTCTGTGTCTAAATGGGACTAGAAAATGCTTTGGTCTTAGACATTTTCTGTTGTTGATCCTAGACCTTGGCTGCAGCCATCACTTCACTTGGACTCCAGAGTCATGAGATCATCCTCAGTAAAATGCTCATTAGAAGCTGGCAAAAAAATAGGAGTTAGCACTATATTAGATGGTGAAAAACCAGAGAAAAAGTTAATGTAATGCCTGAAACAAGTGGATTGTCCCAGGTAAGGCAGCAGGAGGGGTGGACAGGCCAGCACAGCCACAGCATCACTTCGAGTGCTGTTCAGAGAGCACCATGCAGGCAGGGGCAAGTGACATGATGCCTAATAAAAGCAAACCTAGAAAAAGGCATAAGCCTCCTAAGACCCTGCTTGGTACTCTGGTTCCCTACTATCTTAGCATCTCACCCAGCTTCTAAGAGACTCCCCGTTTGTCACTCAGAGCAGTGATGTTTCATTCTTTTTAGCAGAATGCAGCCTTACAGCTCTGAAAAAGTGTCCTAGAAGTGGTGTCTGAGATGAACCCCACAGTGTTTGTGTGTAGAGGAGCTCTATATATCATCCAGTGCTGGTGCAGACCCCTGTAAAGACGTGTGTGTAGGTGGCCACAGAGCACATAAGCACTTTATCTTTGATCACTTTCTTTGGGGTTTATTGCCTGTATTCATTTCTCCTGCTTTAAAACCCGGTAGTCCTACACACTACATTACTGTGGGCAATGGTTAAAAAAGAGGTAAAATGGACATCCTTCAGTTTTGCGACTTGTGTCATTCAGCTGTCTTTGTGCCGTTAGCCCTGGTTTCACCTTTTCACCATTTCAAGGTGGCAACATGTGAAACAGAAATTTGGACCAGCAGCATTGATGGGATTTCACTTCTGACAATACCAGAAATGAAGGGCTACAGCTGGTTGAAATGAATGTCATAGGCAGTCTCCCTTCTTAAAATATTCAAAATGCTCATACCTCAAGGACATCATTTAAATGTTCATTTTAGCCTTCTGCATCACCTTTAAACAAGGTGCTGGCATAACACTGCTGCCTCATTTAGACTGGAGGATGATAAAAGTCTCTGGCACTGAAAGGGAGGGTCTTCAGACATCCAGATTTTGAAGACTGAAAGAATCATTATTTTGTAGGAGAAAGAAACAGGTTTTAAATGCTGCTACCAAAGAAAACAGAATTATTTTGAATACATTCGATAGAAGAACAAAGCTTCAATTCCTTCTCAAATCTGTTTGGGAGTAGGGGGTGGGATTTGCAGCTTGAGTGTTGGCTGGTTGAATTTGCCTTCAAGGTCATGCTGCTGAGGTTTCCTTCTCGGTGTCCAGAGGCAAGGAAGAAGTCATGGTGCATCGCTTTAGTGCACCCTGCTCTGGCTAACTGGGCCAACTGGAGGAAGATGAGGCAGAAAAGCAAGGAGTAGTCCTAGATCCAGAGGAAAACACTGCAGATGAAACTGAAGAAAATGAAACAGCATCAGAAAATGAGAGATTCTAAAAGGATCACCTCCCAAAAAAATCAAATGAAGGAGAAGAGGCAGAAATCGTTCACTGCTGCATCCTGCACCGCACACCGCAGTGCCCTGTCTGCAAACATGACTGACATCACTGGGGAAGAATGTAAACTTTGATATAAAAAATACCGTTTGCTGCTGCTTCTCTTTGGCAGCAGATCTCATTTCTTTGGAGTATTTTTATCTGGTTACGTATGTATATGCAGATATATAAATATTTTGCTCAAAGCAGAAGGATGCCTCTCTCTTTCTCCCCTGTGCTTGCGGCAGCCTGCACTCCTCTTGAGAACTTGATCATGTGCCGCTGCTGGAGGAAGAGCAGAATGAAAATTATAAAATAGTAATAATAACAATAAAAATAACCAATAATCTGAGTGAGAAATAGAAGACTCATTCAAGCTGTGTCCTTTATACCAGTAATAAATGACCCAGCGCTAGGGAAAGCAGGTTGCCAAATTGAAACTAATGTGGGAGGTATGTGCATCCCCCCATTCTCCCCCCAAACCTGGAGGATCTATGGTGGGGCTTGGGTGTCCTCCCTCCCTTCCTTCAATCTACCTAGCCAGAGCCCTCTCCCTGCTTGACAGCTACCGCAAGCCCAAACTGACAGCTCTTCAAAATCCGCCGAAGAAACCCAGCATTAATTAAGTCATTGCTGGACTGTAATTTCCTTGAGAAGTAAAAAATTCTCACACAAGAAAAGGTTACAGAGACCTTTTCTGTGTCAAAATTACCATGCTGCATGAATATTAATGCTCTTAATGAAGACAACCTTTGCTTCATCAGGAAGGTTCTGGAGCAGGTGCCAAGCCTGAAGTCTCACTCTGTGGATTTTCTACTCTATGAAAGTCGGCACAATGCAATTTTTCCATTAAAATCAACATTTCCCACATGATCGCGGTGGGGTGGGTTTTTTCTTCTTTACAGATAGGCAGAAAGAAGAAGGGAAAAAAATCCTTCTGCTTTGAAATCAAACATTTAAAGGTTTCGTTCAACACATTAATCAGCTCTGAGAGAGGAGAGAGGAGCAGGAGGAGCAGGAGGAGGAGGAGGAGGGGTTGGTGGAAGGGGGATCAGCCTTATTTATACAGATGTGGCACGTGCTTCCATGGATCACAGCGGTGGTCATGTTGCTGCTGCCCCAGGGNGGACTGGTGGTGCCATCGCCACTGTCCTGCATGGGACAGCACCTCTGGCCTTAAAGTCTTGAGACTCCCCAGGACAACGAGCACCATGAGGTTTGGCTATCTGGGAGGTCATAGATGAGAAGTGGTGGAACTGGGAAAGAGGCTCCCCCATGGTGGGCCCTGGGGGAGTGGAGATGCTGGGCTATGAGTACAGCAAGAACATAGCTCTGGAGAACAGAGCTGTTTCCTTGGCTCTTTCTTGGAGAGGAAAGGGTTTCTTGTGGCACTGTGCTGGAGAAATTGCACTGCCTCTGTACTGAGCCATTTCACCAGTATTTAGCTGCAAATGAGGAAAGGGAAAGAAATTATAGGGAAAAGTGTGCAGAAGTGCAGAGAATAGAGGCTGTGGCTTCAGAGAAGAAAGCAAAGCAGGTAAAAGCCACCTCTTTCTCCCCCTTCAAAAAGAGAAAATTATATGAAAACTGCCCATTAATTATATCTTCTAGTTCTACTTATTAGGCATTCATGATCTAATAATGGCTGTGGCTAACTTATAAAAAAAATCTGATTATTTTCTGTTGGGGCATGCAATGCCCTGTGTATATTAAAAAGGTACGCAATGATATATATTTATGGGTACTGATGTAATAGCTATTAGATTTATAATGCAGAGAAGAAACATAATTTTATTAGAAAGAGCAATAGTTCACAATCCTATTATTGTTTATTGCTGACGTCAGTGCTGAACTATAATAAGAATCATGTAACAACTGGAAATAATAATAAAAATGCCGTTTAGATTTGCAAGAAAGTGGATCTTCTAAAACAAAAACCAGAGAGTATAGACCCCAGTCCCTTAGCTGGCTGGGGATACCTGGCAGCGGCTTTTTTGGGTTGCAGCAGTACTCGGGATGCAGGTCAAGGTTTTGCATTCCTGAACCAAAGGCAAATCTCCTCCTAACCCCAAATCTGCCCTCAACCTCACTGCAAACACCTGGGCAAGGCCTAAAGAGGTCTGTCCAGGATGTCCCCATGGGCACTCTTTGCAGCACAGTTCCATGGGCCAGACCACAGCGTCCTTGTGGTCCCCAGGGGCAGAGGGATGTCTGAGCCAGCAGCATACCCAGAGCAGCCTTCAGACCAAACTGTCCTCTGGGTCTCCTTTACAGTAACCTCAATAATCTGGATTTATGAAACCTAAGCCTCATTAAAGTGCTCAAACTTTGCATCATTTGTGGCTAGGCTTTGTTTTGTATGAATATATAATATACTTAGAATCTAAATCTTTCATACACACCCTAAAAGTCTGATTCCAAGCTGTATCTGAACTGGCAGCCTTGCTAGTCTCTACTTCTCTGTATTACTTCTTTTCACCCCATTTCTAGTAGGTTTTTCCCTTTAGAGCAGTGTTTGCTGACCTTAGGACTCAAGAATTAACTCATTCTCCCGACATCTGTGAATTATTAACCAGGGTGTTTCAGAAAGTTCCTCAGCCGCTTCCTTTAAAACTCCTAGGTGCAAATTAATAGAGCTGTTTGGGGGAAGCTTAATTTTAGCAGGTGCTGCCTCAGATCTTCCTTTGTTGCAGAGATAAACGTTCTGCTCCAGCAGAAACGTCAGGCAGGATAAGATACACCCTCCAGCTTCACTGCAAACAGAACAAAAGTGTCTAGTCAACACTTCTGATCTTTCTTTGTTAATCCTCGCAGTGCTCTGAGCTGTCTCTAGCAATGGTCCCACAGCTCTTTGGGATTTTTCTAACTCTTTTTTTTTGTAGAATCTTTTGTTTCCATCATCCTGCTGGCCCCTCATTCCATACTGATTTATTTCAGCTTTGGGGTGTGGGGGTGTAGGGAGGGAGGCAGGGGAAAGCAGAGTACAACAGTATCATCCTTTAGCATCGGTGACCATTTCCTAGTTTTCATTAAATGCCTTCCATTCAGCTGACAGTCCCACCAAGTCATTGCAGGGCTGGCTTTACCCTTTCCATAGCTGGCCATATCCTTTTAGTAACAGTTTAAGAAAACGAACTAGGAAGAGTTCTGGGTCTGGAGGACTTAAAGGCAGGACTCCCAGTGGCAAAGGAGCCGCAGGGCCGTGTAGCTTGGAGGGCAGTAGTCCCTGCTGAGAAGTATGTGGAGTGAGTGCCAGGCATAGAGAGCACAGGACTCTGGTCCCAAGTCAAAAAACATATCTAAGTATGGAGATATCCCCTGTGACCACATGCTGGATGGATAACTGACCCTCCAGCAGCCCTTGCCTCCTACACTGGTCCTCCCTCTGTCCTGATGCTCACTTGGTCAGTACTACATGGTACCTGCTCCTCCCTGGCCCTGCCACATCCTCTACCCGAAATCACAAATCCTCTACCATCCACCTACCATCAATGCTGTTATTTCCCTGGACACTTAAAAATCTGGTCTGACCATGAGTCTATGGAAAGAGACAACCATCAGGTAAGATAGCGATGGGCTAGAATGAGGTGAAAGTAGGACATGCAGTCAGCAATGTTAGCACGTGACCACAAACCTGCACCACAATCTTCAGCTGATGTTCCTCATTAGGAAGGGGTCAGGAAGGAAGAAATGTCTGCAAACGGTGGCAGAGCCAAGATCGCACACTGAACCAGAACAGACAGAGAAAATGTAGTACCTCAACTCCAGTAAATTTCCTGCGCTGAAATAATGCAGATGGCTCACGTAGATATCCTTATGAAACAGTAGAATATTGGATTTCCACTGGATGAGGTGATACCATGTCCTGTAATAATACAAATATTCTTATGGGACATGATTTCACACTTAAAACTCTAAATTTTTAAGGGTGTTTCAGTTACTTTTTAGCAGCAGAGTGTCTTTGGAATGAACTAGATTCGCTCTTCCATCTGAAGAACAAAGAGAAAAATTTATAGAAGATCAAACAAATAAAAATACATTGAGAAAGACAGTAAGTGATGTCAACGCACTAAGAAATTAAAACCTTTGCATTAGTGTCTGAGCTTTTTTGTTGGTACCCAGGTATTATAAATAATAAACTAAACCGAAATTGTACATATTATAAAGCTGCATTTTCCTGTAGGGGTTCTGGTGACATGTACAAACCACACTAGCTTTACTCCTGTGGCTTATCTATGTCACTAATCCCCCTCTCTAAACCCAGAGAAAGGAGGCTGAGTGGGGAGGGGCAACACTGGTGCGGAGCCAGTTCTGCCTTGTGCCTACATTTGTTTCCGAATTACTTGACAAGCTTTGCCCATGGCTTTGCAGGAGTCTGCCTTGGGATGAATGAACTTCTGCAGCAGAGAAATTCATCTTGTGAAAAATGCTTGTTTTGGGTCATTGGAACTATTTGGGAAATATTTGGCTGAAAAATAGAGGGGAAAGTGAACTCAAGTGGAAAATCTGAGGTGAAGTTTATTTGTGACTGATGAAGAATGATAATAGGTATTTTGTCTGTGTCAAGTTTTTGTTCCTAGAACTATTTGTAATCAGCTCAGCTTGGTCCCAAATGATGCTTGCATTCTTTTTCCAAGGGGTTCCACCAGGCAGGGAAAAATTAATTCATCCTGAAGATCTAATTGTGATAAAACCCACATACTTTTAAATATATCTTCCAAATAAGCCTCTGACTGAGAAATCTCTGTGACGTTATTTCTGTCAGACTTGTATGAAATAGCTCTTGATGCAAATGGGTCCCAGCTTCCCCAGGTTATCTAGAAGAAAGCTGGTGTCTGTGCCAGTTGTCGTCGCTCTGTCACCCAGCCCAAGCGCTTGCTAGCTTTGGGACACTCAGATAGTGACTCTGAAATTCATCCCCCAGACCCGTGCATTCTGTCACAGGACATCTCGTGGGGTTTTGACCTTGGCAAATGGAAGCTGAGGAGACTGCACCTCGTGGGATGGCATTTTCACTTCTCTGTTGAAACAGGGATTTTTCACGATGAACCTTTTGGGATGCCCAGCTCAGCAGATCTGCCTCCCAAATGACAGTGTTCCAGCCAGGATCACTGCAGGAATCTCCCCCCCCCCCTGCCCTGCCACTCCTCATACCTTCATCCCAGAGAGATGAAACAGTGAACCTCGCTCCTGGCTCTTGCTGGCCTCTTAGAAAATCCCGGGCTTAATCAGGAGGCTTGTTTATGGTACAGCTCCTTGTCTTGCAAGTACTACAGATGCCACTTCGTTGCACCTAAACTGCTTACGAGACAGCACTCTTATCTAATAAGACATAGCACAGCCATACATATTTATTTATATTTGAACTCTTGCCCTCTGTACTATACTGCAGGTCATGCATCTGCTCCAACACCACCTTATTAATTTTCTACTACTCTTCTCCATGGCGGCAACGGTGTTTCGAAGCCTGAAAGGAATATTCTCCTTTTTTATTTTTTTTTTTTGCTTTGATCTACCTCTTTTAACTCTTTAGCTGCTGAAAGGAACAGACCCTGGGCTTCCCGAGCTCAGTACCGCAGATCTCCGTGTTGGGAATCAGGACACAGCAAGGCTCTCCAGACAATGTCACTTCTCCTCCGGTGTAATACATTACTGTTCTGTTTTGTACCTTGCTAATTAGAAAGCAGGAAAGAAAAAAATATATTTATATATAAAAGAGCTCCCATCTGACAGACTCAAATTACAAAAGTATTCTGATATAAATTATTTAATCAGTGGGGGGAAAAAAGAAAGTCACAGTACTAACTATCATTTCCAGACAGAGTATTAACAACTGTTTCTTTCATTGGCTTCTGGTGTCTTGTTTTGTGTACCCATCACCAATAAGAAGCTCTTGCATGATGCTTACCATAAAATATGACTTTCATCTCTTTGTCTTTGCATTCACTTGCTTCATTTACCTTCCTAATGTATAAAAAGTTTTTAATTTGCCTCTCTCCCTTCTTCTTCTGTCACCAGCACTCTTGAAAACTTCTGGAAGAAAAAAGTAAAGATTTTAATTCATATATGGGACCCCATTCTGCCAGCCAGATCTGCCAGTCTTTGAAATACACTCCATGAACAAGGCATTGTTTGAAGGCATGAGCGCAGCATTATGGCTAGGTTACAAGCTGGTGATAGGAAACCATCCCCATGAATGTGCTGATCTCCACATCTGCATCTCCTTTGATGGTCAATGGGAGGTCAACAGCTTGCTCAGGGCAGACATCCCCAGCAGCAGAGGGAAAGGTTCCCAGGGTGGCGGAGGTTTGCCCCAAGGCAGAGGTGTCTCTGCTGGGTGATGCTCACCCTGTACAGATTGCCCCTAGCCAGGGTCAGCCTTCATGCTGTCTGCTCTCAGAGCAGGTATCCAGAGACTGGGCCCTGTGTGCCTGGCCTGCTTTGGCAGGTGACTGGAGTCAGGTTTTTGTACCCAGGACTTTCCTCAAGACTGGCCCATGTCCCTGGAGCATGGATGGCAGCTTGTGGTGTCAGGTCATTTCTCCTGCTGACCTCTGAACATCATGTCCAGGAGTATAACAATCCCCATCCTAAAAGGCTTTGCCCAGTGGGGCTTTCAGAAAACAACTGGCAATAACTTGGCATGGCCATGGGACTGAACCTACCCAAGGTGGAGAACACACCACCAAACTGTAAGTCCCAGCCTCCTACCAAAAAGTAAGAGGTATCCATGGACATTGCACAAGAACCTTCTTGTGCAAATGTGCTGCTGAAAGGCCGAAATTGCTGAGCTACACCAAAGCAAGGTGCAAATCCCTGTGACCTCCTATGAGCCAGTGGCAACCTCCAGAGCCAGGCTTCTCATCTAAGAGCCTAAGAACATAAGCAAAATTTTTTTTAAAAGGGTAACTAGGAAGACCCAAAGCCCGTTTTCATCCATAAGCTGTGACTGCTGCTCTGGGAGAGGTAACTCTGGGTTCCCCTTGAGTCTATGCCTGTGCCTGTTAGCAGTACAGATACGTGGAATTATGGTTCCTGTGGTGGGGGACTATATTTTGGTTACCTGCTGAGATTACAGATAGTAAAAAACAGAGGGAATAAATTGCTTTTCCTTCCACAGTTATGTGACAAATACATGTATCTATACCCAGATATACTTATATATGCATCAGGTTTGAAATCCATGTCTTCTTGTTATACAAACAGCTGGAGCTATTCAGATTTCCATGGAAATCTTCTACTTTTTGTCCCTTAAGTGGCAAGTGTGGGGGGCCAGAGTGCTATCTGGAAAAAGACCAATGCTAACAAGAAGTCAGACAGGACATGGCTGGGGTGCAGCCCTTTCCTGGGCAGCCAGTAGTGCAGGTGTGTAGAGGCTGTGGTGCAGCACAGCTGCTCCCTCCAAAGCTGGGGCAGTGCTAGTGTCCAGCGGCCTGGGGGATACAGCCTAAGCAAGACTACTGTTGCAGCCAGAAGGAACATGCTCACACAGTTCATGCTGGCCAAATGCTTTTCAGCCTCAGGTGTCCAGCATCATCAGGGAGGTGGGGAGCCTAGAGCCTTCCCTGCAGTCCCCACACTATCATTTTCCTGGGCCATCAGGCCAGTTTCCTGCAGTGTCACCAGGAAGGTGACAGTCCTCAGAAAGTCACAAAGACTGCATTCAGTTCTTCTTGTAGGGGAGCAAAGGCTCGGTTATTTTTTTTCCCAGCAGAGCTGCTAATAGCAGCCTTCTCCTCTGCCCTCCCTCCCTCCCTCCTCCTCACCACCACCAGATGCTGGAAATATGAAATAAAGCTCATTTTTTCTGACATAACACATTAAGATCTTGAAAGTTTATGCCACAGCAATGCAAAATGAATACCTCTTGGCACAACTGAGGCAAAGTGCTGCCTGTTTGTTAACAGGGAGGGAAGTTTACACTCTTGTTATCTATCATGCTGTGCAACAGCAACTGGCAGCTGCCTGCAACCCAGCCCTCGCCCTCCCTGCTCCTCCTGCCAGCTCCCTCCTCTTGCCCCAGCAAGATGAAAAGACTTGTGTTCAGAGTCAGACGAGGCTCAGGATTTAAGAGACAGCGGTTTTGTGCCTTACGTGCCACTCCCGTGGAGATGCCTTACCCTCAGCCAACATCAGAGACTCTGTCCCAGCAGTGTGACTGCCCCAAACACCATCAGGGTTCAAGCTGCTCTCTGGCTGAAAGTAGCCTCTGTGCTCCTTTGGAGAGGATGTGGAAAAGAAAGGGGTACCTCCCACCTGCTGTGCAGTGTAATTATCAGAAGTGAGGACCTACAAGCCCTGGGTTTCTCAGAGTGGGCAAAGAGGAACCTCCTTCCCCCATGACAATTGCTACCTGCAGCTTTTAATCATGTAAATGAGAGCAGATTGCTAAACCTGGTGGCAAAGATGGCAAAAGCCACCTCTGGGAATCAGAGACAATCAAAATGAAACCCTGGAAAGGTCTCAGACTGGTCACTGGAGGAAAGCTCAGCCCTCACCCACACAAAGTTGTCTGCCATGTCTTTATTGCTGTGTATGAGCACATGCAGTGCCAGCTGCTAGAGTGGGGGTTCTACTGTCTTGTTTGAAAGGGAAAAGTTGAGAAGCAGGGGGGATACTAAACAGCATTTATTAAATGAGGGAGGGTTTAATCTGCTCTACAGATACTAAATATTTGATTTAACAGAAGCTTGGGGAAAGAGAAAAAGCACCAAAATATTTTACTCTTTGCATTATGTTTTCCTAAGGAGAAGGTGGGGCCACCTAATGCCAACAGCTGAAAAGGGAGGATCTTCCCTCTTTTCAAACAGCACATTAAAGGGAAAACAACTAAAAAAGCCCTATTGGTGCTCTACAAGCATCAAAGAGGAAGCCCTTGAGTTATAAACACATGGGAAAGGGTATGATGTGTGTGTGTCCTCTTTCTATGCCCATTGCAATGCAGCTGCTTTGGATCACATAAGCCATCTAGCAGGGCACAGGGACCGGTGGATTCTCATCTGGTCCAGTCTGGCTGTTCTTATATTGCCTACAGAGAAACTCATACTGATCGGGGTGAACCAGCTCACGCTCCCTGTGACTGAAGAATGATGATCTTTGCTCCCTGCTGACAGTGTCGTTAATTAATTTAAAGTAAACAGAAATAAAGATGGAACAAAGTACAGTAAAAGTATTCGGTTTGCAGTGATTTAACCAGATCGGCTCACACTTAGATAAAAGCAGAGCAACTCAGCACACATAAACAGAGAGGAAAACAGATTACATGTCCAAACAAAGGAATAGAAACACAAAATCAGTTGGACAGTTAAGCGGGTCAATGGGAAAACAGATTACATCGTCCCAGCAGCATTGCTTTTTATTTTCCTTTCTTTCCTTTTCCACTGATGTTGTATTGGTTCAGGTCGGTTTTGGTGTGATGCTGCTCAGTGTTGCCACCTCAACCTCTCTCCAGTCAGCAGAAAAGTCTGGAGTATTTCCTTGCCTGGTTTTTCAGATGCTGTCACTCTCTTCCTTGCATCAGCTGGCACCACCTGCTCAGAAGCAAGCAGATCTTAGAGGAAAAGCAAATATCCCATGGGCAAACTGGTTTTGTTTGTTCATAACACTTTGCCAAGCACATCTTGAAAGCAGGGTTGTTGTTTTTTAAAAATGGTTTAAAAGCCAAGATACTCCAATATTTCCTTCCACAGGGTGTAGTCAGACTGGACCAGACTACCAACCAGCAGCAGCTGCCTACTCTGAAGCACAGGTTGTAAGCCATGTCATACTAAACCAAGGTATGTGACCAGAAAATGTGGGGTAGGAGATAGGAGATGGGGATGAGAGCAACCAATGATTGTTTGGAGGGTGATTTCCCAGATAAGCCAATGCATGGCCTAAGCATTAGCACATGAGCACAGGCACAGTGAATGGAGATTGCTCATGTACCGTTCACCACACTGGAGATCTCTATGGGGAAGAAGAGGAGGTGTGGCCATGCACAAGGAGGGAGGCACAGTCGCATGTCCCTTGGGCCACTGCCGTGCCTGTCTGTGTCTGTGCAAAAAGAAGGTGGTGAACCAGGAGCCCGGGAAGTCAGGGATGAGCCAGATGTTCCCCTGAGCCCTTGTCCCTCAGCACAGCAGCCTGTGAGCACAGGGACCATGCGTGTTGTGAGAGCAGGTCAGAGCTCTGCGGGGTGATGCAAGAAGGTGAAACAGTTCTTGCTTCAGTTACCTAACACTGGCCTCGTTATGCTTGGAAAATGCACTATGCTCTAAGCAGCTTCAGCTGCTCAGTGACTTTTACCTTTCAGTATCAATCACAA
This sequence comes from Upupa epops, assembly GCA_013397515.1. NCBI lineage: Eukaryota > Metazoa > Chordata > Aves > Bucerotiformes > Upupidae > Upupa > Upupa epops. Next base: position 2,323 of record VZRI01007462.1, on the reverse strand, counting down.
CATATTTTACCCTTTTGCCCTTTGTAGGCATCTTCTTAGTGGTGGCAGTGACCCCAAATGCTGGTTATAAAGCATTTTGGAGAGAGGAGAAAAAAACCTCAACTTATAAACTTCACTACGCCTATACCAACACTTCATTTGAGAGACTGTTCTCTTAGACTTCAGTTTTGTAGCCAAGACTTCAGACTCTCTCTCGACTGCACCAGCTGTTTAACACACGTTCTAATCTTGCCCACCAGGCCTGGCGTGGCTGGGTATCTGCTGAACCATTACTAGTCCTGCAGAACTTACTCTGTTCACAGATCCATATTGCACAGACTGTGCTTATCCTATGTGCTGTCCTCAGTGATAACAGTGAGTTCTGCACTCACAGAGACCACAGCATTCCCTGACAATCCACACAAGTACTTTTTAGGTTCTGTTTAATGTGGTATGGAAAAAGCTCTTCCTAGTAAAACAGATAATATCAGTGCCTGAGGCCTTTGCCCTAGGTGTCTCAAAGGGAAAGGCACTTAAAAAATGTGCAAAGCAGCAGCCCAAACCTCCCACAGTGCTGAAAAGAAGACTAAATATTCTTAGGGAAATGTTGGGTTTATTCCAACTTCTCCAGAAACAATTACCAAACCCACTTCCACATTTTCGGGCACTGGTTCTGGGAAGTCAGCATTTAGGTACTTTGAATGAAAACAGCATGGTCAGCTGGACCACCTCACATGAACATTAATTCCTATTTGTTGGACCTGAATCTGTTTTCCCTGGGAAAATCCTGGAGCGTCTCCACAGGACCATTTGGAGTCTCAGAGTGCTGTGAAGCCAGAGAAGGTTTCCTCTTTAAGATGCCCTTCACTTTCAAATCATGTGCTCTTCATGAGCTGCTCCTTTGCTTTTCAGCTACATGAAGATTTAATGTTTCCTAGCTCGACACTGGTCACCAATATCCTTCAGACTTGCTCCGTGAAGTTATCCTCAGGGCCAGGGGAAACAGTGGGTGAGTGTGGACATCAGGAGCTGCTGACAAAGACTTAACTGTGCTGAAAAGAACTAAAATTTTAGGAGAAACCAGCCATATGTCCCAGGAAAAAAACCCATGATCAGTTCTGAGCAGGTCATCTTCAAAGTGAAATGGATTCTTCTTTACATAATAATCAGCAGCACAGTAGAGGCACCTGTAGGTGGGGAGGGTTTAGATACCTGCATACTGAAGGGATTCTGATTTCCCACTCTGCTGCTTGTTCACCCTTCAGGCCAGTACAACTCTCTGCCATGGTTTCCTGTCTTCAATCTTTCTATGCATCCTCTCTGAAACACTGAGTGATACTGCAGCATCTTAGCAAATGCAAGAAAACAGGAGATGTGATGTGCAGCAGGTCATAAAAGTGTTGTATCTTGGATATGCTACTTCCAAGAAAAAGCCAGATTTTATTTTCTTGGAACCCCCCACAAGTGAAAAAATGGATGCAGACAACACAAACGAAGCCTTGTGTGGTTTGGAAGCCATAAAGACACTCAGCCACCAGACTGGCCCAATCCCTCCAGTTCTTTGCTTTTGGTCTAGTAAATTGAAAGGCCACCACAGATGTTATTACCACAAATATTCTTGTTCTACCCAGAAATGGAACCGTTTTTTATTTGATTATTTCTGCAAGCAAGGGTGGAATTTCATAAGGAAGAGAGGGTCCATCCAGCTTCAGGAAAAGGTTATCATCTTTCCCAAATGTGCCTCAGATAAAATTTGCTTCTGTTTTTTTTTTCCTTTCTTATATTTTAAAGCACTGTTCAGGCTTATTAAATCTCTCTGGTAGGTTGGTATTCCTTCAGGTAAGGCTATTCCCTGCTTCCCTATCCTATCCTATCCTATCCTATCCTATCCTATCCTATCCTATCCTATCCTATCCTATCCTATCAATATACTGTACTTCCTTATACTATAGTGTTTCACTAAGCCCATGTGGGACTATCAGAGCTACTGGAAGCCACTCTCCAGTTGCCTAACAGGCAGCAGACCAAATTATCAGATGACCAAAGGCCACATTATCTCCTCAGATATTTTCATGCAGCTTCTCTTCAGTCACTGAACTCAACTGTCTGCAGCAGAATTTAACTTTAAATGTAGACGAGCAGAAAACACAGAGCTATGAGAAAAGAGCCCCACAGAGACAAGTGCAGTAACTCTGAGACAATTAATAAACTTTGTCTTGGATTTTAACTAGAATAACTACCAACACAAGGAGTGAGGCTTTTCATACATGGGATACTCCTGGTTTGTGAGTCTTCTTAAGTATGATCTTCTTCTGCAAACTGAAGAGGGAGAGAAGAACCTCTC